>JAHBCN010000083.1:333799-417309 GCA_019359885.1 Listronotus oregonensis
TTTTTAAAATTTTGATGTTGCTAATTTATAGCAACAAATTAAACAAAATCGTGTGATAAAGTCAACGGGAAAATTAACGATTTACCAAAATTCCGCCCTTTAATATCAATATAGAGTAATTTGTTTTTTGAAATGGCGAAACAGAATCCTATTTTAGCAACTAATTCAAGAAATTCCAGTGATTTTTTATCGAGTTTTGCTAATTTTGCTAGCTTGATGGCCTTTTTTTCTATTTAATTACTAACGGTCTGTGGAACCGTCCAAAAAAAAAAAAGGGAAATTTTAATGTCACCGGACCTTGGGGAAATTTTTTATTTAAAAAGGTTGCAACGCTGAATAACGTTAATAAAAAGACTTGGGGTTCCTTTTATCCCTTTTAAGTTCAAGCCTGACGCACGCAGTGTGTATTTACAAGAAAATTTAAGCACGTTTTCCCTTTTTTCATAACTACGTTATTTCCAATAAAGTATAAAAAAGTTATATCAAGTGATTCTAAGATTTTTTTTTTTTGAAAATCATCCATTTTACTACTGACTGACTTATTGACTTAACTTATCGAGCTTTTCCTGAATAGAATCTTAAAATATGGTACGCAAGTAGGTTTTAGGACATAAGAAAAAAAAAAATTCTAAAAACTGCATTTTTTTATTGAACTTCCGAAAACAGGGGGGAATATCGTATATTTAGGGAGGTTTTTGCAGTTTGCGTCTTATTGAACCTGAGTTTCGGGGGTTATAATTTTTTAAATTTTTAAAACAGGGGATTTCTTCCCTAGACAAAAAAAAATTGCTATTTTTTTATCTATCAAACCCCATACTTTAAAAAACTTATCCGGGATTGAACTTGTTTACCCTAAAAAAAAACTTTAAAAAAAACCCAAAAAAAAGAAACTTTTCTCCTAAATTTTTTTTTTTCATTTACTGAAAAAGAAAGATCCCAAAAAACACAAAAAAAAATAAGAGCAAAGGTCATCCTAAACGTTGGGTTTCAATACTGAATCAAAAATTTTTTTTGGGTTGGTTTGAAGTTAATATCTTTAAAATTTTTTTAAAAAAACTCAAAAAAACCCCCCCTTTTTTTAAAAAAGGATGGAACAAAAGGGAAAAAAATTTTTCTTCTTAAGGAGTGTAGTGCTTTTTTAACCCGTTAAAAACCGTATTTTCAAAAAAGGAGTAGAAAAAAATTTACTGGACTGAGAGCGAACTGAAAGCGTATTAAGCCTAAAACGGTAACATAAAAAAAAAATATTTATTCATTTAAAAAACCGGGGGGCTCAAACTACTAATTGACTAATAACTATAGTATGGAAATTTGACGATGTTAAGCAAAGAAAAAGTACTATTTTCGTTAGAAAAAGGGGGGTACATGTATTTTTGTTATGTTAAATACGTTTTTTAAAAATTTTTTTTATTATTAAAAAAAGGATTTTGTATTACCTTTATCAATCAATAGATTCTACAATCCAGATTAATTAAAAGGCTTTATTACAGTAGCGTTTTGTATAGTTTTTTTTTATGTCCCACCTTTTTTTTTACACTAAAATCGATTCCTTTTTAAATTTTTTTTTTTAAATACCAGCGTTTTTTAAGTCACATCAGATAGGTTTATTTTTTAATGCAAATTTAAACAAAGCCATATTTTATTGTTAGGGTGTTATTAGGCTCATGCAAATTGGGGGTATACTGCCATGTAACCAGTTTTATTTTAATATATTTTATTAAATATGTTGAAAATTTTTTTTTAAATTAGTTTCCCTTATATTTAAACCCCAGAAAACGTTAAACCATATTTTTATTTTGTAAAAATATAATTCTATTGTACTGTTTGATTTTGGGAATTTACTTTATTTTTTTTTTTTTAGTTGGATATTTAAAAAGTTCTATACAAGGTTTGAAATTAGGGTGAAACCGGAGATCCTTTAGGGCCATGATAGACTCAAATACATTATTCGAAAATAACTTCCTTAAGGGAAGTAATATAGGATTTTTTCTAAATATTTTTAAATTGGTAACCCAAAAAAAAGTCATAATTTTAGGGTATTAAAAATTAAAATATTTTATAATGACTTTTTTTTGGTTTTTTTTTCAAAAAACAGATATTGTTATATTGTTTTTGACTAATATTGAAAAGGGATTATTTCCTGTAGTCCAGTAAATCAAGGGACAAAGCTGTAAATAAAAATGTACAGTTTTTTTCCCTTTGGGAATTCTTAGACCGGGGGGGCTTTCGAGGAAAATTTTTTTTTAACATTTCAGGGGGGGTAAAAGGCCCCCCAAGGCCCAAAAATGGGTTTCTTTTAACATCTGAAAAAGGGGAAATTGGGGGAATTTTTTTTTTGACAAAAAATGAAGATCCCTTTTTAAACTGCAAAAATGGTCCTTATAGTTTTTTTTTTTAAAAATCAATAGTTTTTGAGATAGCGGGGAAAAAAACAACTCATTTCAGCTGCAGCTCTACCGGTAGGTGGATTCACTTATAAGCGGGAATATAAAAAATTTTCTTTTTTTCTTTTAAAGTTCATCGGGAAGGAAAAAAACCCCTATCTATCATTGCATAGATTTGAGTCCATTCGATTTTTGTAAAAAAAAAGCGGTCAAAGCCACAAATTTTGAATATCTCAAAATTTATTGATATTTTTGAAAAAAAAAAGGGTTTTTTATTACCATTTCTTTTTTATAATGAGACCAGCGTGTTAATGACCCAAAAAAAAATTCCCCCCACCATCTTTCTTACGATTTGATTAAAAATTTTTTCCCCTCTGCATTTTTTTGACATACCCATCTATCCAGTATGGAATGTTATGGATTTTTCGAGGCCTTTTTTTTAAAAAAATTCTTTCAAAAAAATGGTTTCGAAAGAAATTAAAAATCTTTTTTTAGATTCGGGTGACTTTTTTTTGTCAAAAAAAAATTCCAAATTTTGGGAAAATTTTTGGGGGTTTTCCGGGGGAAACTTATTTTGGGACTTTGGGTGCCATTTTTAGGGGTTTCCCCCAGTCGGAACGTGATAAACTTTTTCTCGCTCGAAAGCTTCCGAAGCCAAGAATTACGCCACAAATGAAAACTGACAGATTTATTTAAAAAGGTTGGGTTTTCCGGGGGAAGTTAGGGGGCTACTGAAAAAAACTGGCTATTTAGAAAACCCCGAAGAACGGGGTTTACGCAAAATCCCCCGATAATGGAATACCAAATTTTTTTAACTCCTTAAGAGCGAAGGTTTTTGTAACTATTATAAAATCTCCTGGTATCAAAATTAGAAATATAATTTTTTACTAATGTTATACGTATAACTTGTTTTTTTTTAAGTTTTAAATAAAAATTTTGTTTAATTTTAATTTCCAAATGCTTTAAAAAAAGAACATTCATTTTTTTTCATGTTGATTTTTTTCCCCATCTTTTGCATGCAAAATAAAACCATCTGATAAATATTTAAATAAACTCCCCCTTTTAAAAAAGGTTTGGACCGTAAAAAACAATTTTTTTAAATGTCGTCGTAAAAAAAAAAGTCCCTAGAAGTAATAAACAAAAGAAAACATATTAAAAAAAAATTTTTTTTATTCAATGGAAAATAACCCCCGTAGTAGTTACTACCAGTGGGGTTAATTGTTTATATGGGCCTATTTTCCCCGGTACTGGGTAACAAAACCCAAAAAATCGATTTGGAACGGCCAAAAGCCCAAAAAAATTTTTTTTCGGGAATTTTCCCACCATATCCTTGGGGTTTTTCCTTGACCAAAATTTGAATGCGGAGCTTTGGGGAACTTTTAGGGGAAAAAAATTTTGCCTGCTTTGAACAACCTTGCTCAAAAAAATCAAGGGATTTGGTATCAAATGGATGGCCCCGAAATAAAAAGATTTTCGCGAATACTTGAACAAGAAATAAAATCGGGCCCCGGCCACGCAATATCTTGGCCAGCCGGTTCCGGATCTTTCGCCAAACGTTTTTTTCATGGGGAATTTAAAAACAAGCTTTATCCAAAAAAATATGAAATTTTAGACCAGCTAAGGAATGCTTTTCCCCGGAATGTGCCAGAATATCGATGACCAACAGAAGTAAAAATGTTTTTTAAATTTTGGGGGTTAGTTATCATTAAGGAAAATATTTGAATTTGATTAAATCCTGATATTTTCATCAAAATTTTGTTTTCTAAATGGAAAATTTTTTTATTGTCTTGGGGTAAGGGGTTTGAGTTTGGAATTTTAAAAAAAAATGAAATGCGAGGTTTTTTTAAATTTCCCCGTATAAAATTGTTTTTTTGGCAATGACATTATAAATTAATGATCTAAATTGTCACGATAAATCAAAGGGGTGTTTTTATTATTTTTTTTAATAGGGGGTAAATGAGATACTACGTTGCAGAAGTTTTAACAGTTTTCTTTACGGTTGGTTAAAAAAAATTAAATTTTTTCATTTTGGGGGAACTTATTGTGTTTTTTAATAAATCTTAATAGCATTTTTTTCAAAAAAATTAGGGGAGCCAATTTTGACACTTAAAAAACTGGGAAACCCCCTTTCCCCCCGGCGGAGCAACCCCCGGTATAACCCCCTTGACATTTTTTTTTTCTGGAAAAAAAGGGGGGGGGGGGGGGAAAACTACAAGATAATTTTGATTTTTTTTATATATATTTATATATATATATATATATATATATATATATATATATATATATATATATATATATATATATATATAAAATATAAGGGGGGAGAGACTCCATAGGAAATCCCATATAAATTTTGATACATTAAAAGGTCTCCATAGATTAATTTAAAAAATTGATTTTAATTTTTAAGACGTTAATAAGATTAGCTTACATGCTAAATTTCGTTTTTTTTGATAAAATTTTAAAATTTTTAAGAAAAAATTTTTAAAATGTTGCATCCGCTACATACCTTAATGAATCCAGTAATAAAAAAATGTCTTGTCAACTTTTTAAAATTTGTTTTACTTCGTATTAGTTATTTCAGCATGTTTAACAGTATTGAAAGAAAATAATGGTTGTAATAATTTAATAAATACAAGTAATTACATTAAACTACATAAGAGATTTTTACAAATTGAACAATTTTTTGGGGAATGAAAAACACTTAAAAATTAAAAAAGTTTTAACACAACACATTGAAACAAAAGCTAATGTTCTTTAATTAGGTACTCAAACAGACCTCCGTTTACTGCTAAGCAAATCATAAACGGTTTTTAAAAATTCAGTTCTTCATTTAAGTTGAAATGCCGATAGTCGATCGCACCCTTTTAAATTTTTAAATTTTTTCTTCTAAATTTTTTTAACTCAAATTTTTAAAAAAATTTTTTTTATAACCCCAAAGGAAGAAGAGTTTGGGAAAGATCAGGGGACCCCGCTGGCCAAATGGTGTAATTTGGTCCAAGTAAATCCATTGAAAAATTTGAACATATTCCCTTATTCTTGTAAAATTGTGTGTAGGAAACCATCCATTTGAAACCAAATGTCTTGATTGTCAGGTGCAATTCTTCCAATGCCGGCCCCCTTGATTTTGAATAGTTCTAAAAAAATTTTGTTCCCAAATTGTGATTCAAAAAAAAGGTCCAAAAAAGTCCAAATATCCCCCCAAACGTTAACCTTTTTTGGGTATTGAGTCCTTTGTCAAAGTTTATTTTCTTTTCCCCCATCGATTTTTTTTTTAACTTTAGTTCTTGTTTTGTGGTTTTTATTCGTCACAAAACAAATTTGCGTAAGAAGTCCCTAGCGTTATTCGCCATTTCCATAACTTCAAAACAAAAACTGTTTGGGCTATTGCCGCCTTTAATTCCTGATGTTTTGTTATTTGTACGGATGATATTTATATTTCTTTAATTTGGCATTGTGCGGGCCTTTTTCCCAAACTTTGCCAAGAAGCCTGGTGCTAATTCTTTTATTTTTCAAAATAAAACACCTAAATCGGCATTATTTTCGAGTTTTCCCCTCGAGTACATTATTATTTCGCTCTGCAGTTGTTTTTAAAAAAAACCCTTTTTTCTCAAATTTTGAACGATATTTTGAACTATTGTCTTACTTGAAATGTGTCTGTCAGGAAAAAACAGAAATTCGGATACTCTTCGATAACTTTTTTCCCAAAGTAACCATTTAATCATTGTTATTTTTCTCTTCAATACTGTAAAACATTAAAAATAACCAAAAAAATAAAACGTAAATTTAAAAAGGTTGACAAGACATTTTATTTATTACTGGTGGATTCATTAAGGTATGTAGCAGGTATGCAACGATTTTCCTAGTTTTTCTTAAATAACTAATTGCTTTATCAGAAAAAATAATCAGAATGTAGCTAATCTATCAACGTTTTTCCAAAATTAAACAATTTTGTTGAAATTAATAGTGAGCCAATATTTTCAATAATTACATTAAGTTTGAAAACACATGGGAAATTTTTTTTGAAAAACCTTGTTTAATACATATTTTATTTATTCTTCCGCGCACTAAACTTTTCAAACAACTTTTTAAATTTCCCTAATAAAGTTCGAATTAAACACACGGTATTGAATGACCCAACAGGCGATTTTTTTAGTTGCCCAAATAAAAAATTTTGGGTCTGAACCAATTCCGAGGTGAGTAAACAGTTGCTGGCGGGAAATGACCACGTGGGTTTCTGTCTAACCGCGCGCACTGTAAACTATTCAGTTGCTTGACTTGTTCAAAAATATTCTTTAAAGTATTTTTGCTTTTTCTTTTTATAATTTTTAAAAAATTTGGTAAAGTAAAAAAGTTTTTTTAAACTTATCAATTCTTTGTGAATTTAATAATCTGTAGAGATTAAACTGATCTCAGCGCGCTATTGATATACCCATTTCTGTTTTTTTTTTTTAGAAAATCCATTTATAGTTTTTTTTCTTGTATTAACTAATTAGTGCTTAATTAAATTGGCAATAGTGGGGAAGTTATATAAACAAAATAGTTTTGATAAGATAAAGGATTCATTAATGGTGTCTAGAACACTAACATTACATTAAATTATTAAGAATGCATTTAAATTTTATTATATTTCCATCTAACACAACCTGAATAAAGTAATTTGTAAAATTTTCCCCTGCTCTCAGTCCCTGGCTTGTTTCAAATTGCCCAAATATTAATTTGTTCCCATGGACATTCATACAATTTATCTTTAAACGAATGCCACATGCTTTTACTGTGCTGCCAAAAAATTCGACATTTGTGTCAAGTGGCCTATAGAATATGCGCCATTTGTTTGCTAAAAATACTTGAGGATTCCATCACTGTCCTATTAGTTATAAAGATTCTTTGTTTTACTGAAAGATTTTATTAGGGGTAAGGTCTTAATAAGCTCTGAGAGGGCAGAGGCCTCATGCCTGTCAACAAATAAAAAGTTTATTTTCGTCATTTGAGATGTTTAGATCCAGAAACATTTAATTTAATTCTTTTTAGTAAATTTAAAAAGCAAGTAGTTTCTACGAAATCCAGTAATTAAACACCAAAGAAGCAATTAAACCCTAAGTTTAATTTCTAGTTTTATATGATTTTAAATAATTATTTTATATCTATAGAATTATATAATTATTTTTATAAAGAATTTAAACATTAATAATATCTTTTCATATTTTTTTGTTATTATTATTGCAAGTGTAATTTTTAAAAATAATATACAAATGTTCTTATTCTGAAAGTAAGCCAAATAATTTTTTATTTAAATTTAATTGTTTTTTTACTGACATAAAACTATGCAAGGTCGACACTTTTGGATACAAAAAGAGTATACAGGGTAGAGGAAGTAAATTATTAAATTATTCTCTTTGGCTATAGATATTAGATGGTTATACCATTTAAGCTGATGTAAAAGATTAGAGATTTCTTTCTGCTGGACTTGGCCGTTCATGTAGACATTCATCACGACGCAATGATGTCATTAAGGTTTGAATTGACGTATTCCCTAAACAATAATAAATTAATCCTTTAAAAAATGTTACCATGCAATTATAAGCGGCCAGAAAATAATGAGAGCGAAAGTTTAAGGAAATTTGTTGTGAATTAGGGGGCCGGGGTTTAAAAACCTTAGATATATCAAGACCAATGAACTGTGCCAAGAAACTTAAGGAGCTTATTCTGTTATGGGTAATAAATAAAATAATATCTGCTGTTATATTTGTGACAAAATCTGTACTTTTGTCATGGATATGGTTGTGTTTTGTTACCTTAGTCGTCAGTAAGGAAAATAGTTAAGCCCATAGTCGGAACAGTTTTTAATCCTTGGACGCATGCAACCTTCCAACTATTTAAAAAACTCGTTTTTATGTAGAATTTGATAGATATCGTTAAAACAAGTTCAGGAGAACATTGTTTTAAAGGATACCATACGGAGAAAAGATCAAAATTGGAATTGGCACCAAATTGTTTAAAGAAGGGTTTGAAAATTCCTTTTTTTTAAATTAAATATTGTCTTGTGTTAATTGTGAAAAAAATATTAAAGAACTTTGGTAACAAAATTTTCTTTTTTCTCTAGTTTTTAAAATTTAAAAAATTTAGAAATATAAAACAAGTTATTAGATTCTATATCCATATGCCAAGTTAGTAATTTAACGTACATTTTATGAAAAATATATAAAAGTGGGGATCGATCTTTTTCCGTCGAAGTTGTTGCAGGGAAAAATACTAAAATTTAAAAATGATATAACTACAAAGTACATAGAGGTGCTCAATTTATGTTCCGCTAAAGTTACATAATATTGTCACTGATTTTGGGTATTATATAAATAAGATGTTAAATAACCTGCAATTGTTGTCTTGATACTAGGTTTTTAAGTCGACCTTGAAGGGGTTCATCTTAGCCGTCGGACGTTATGGGGTACGTCAAATATGATTTAGATTTAAAATTTCTCTTGTTCAGGCATGGGGTCTACAAAACAGGGAAGTTTTGGAACCTCTGCTCTATATACGGGGTGATTAAAAAAAAATCGATCACGAAACTTGAGGGTGATTCTCAAAATAATGGTAGAGCCTCATTTTTTTTTTTCAAAATGTAAATTGTTTCGAGTTACAAGCGAAAAAAAAAAAATTAATTTTTTTAATGAAAAACGTTTCCCAAATTGATATTTAAAACGTAGACTTAGTCGATTGGGGCTTATCATTTTAGTAACAATTCACATTGATTGTATTCCGCTAGAGGGCATTTTACCTACATTGAAAATTGTATGTCAAAATTTTTTTTAGTTTTGACAGCTATACTAGTTTTTAGTATTTTTCCCAAAGACTGATGCAAGGCCTTTAAAAGGGTCCCTTTATTTAACTCAACCACCGTTTAGACGAAAACGCTTAAAATGAAGTAGTAAATTATTTTTTTATTAAAAATTCAGATACGGGTAATTGTAACTAGAAACGAATGACATTTTGAATTTAAGTTATAGAGGCTCAACATTATTTTGTCATGTGAATCACCCTCTTAAGTTTCGTGATCGAATTTTGAAATTTATTTAAAATTAAAAAATTTAAGATATATACCTAACCTACTAAAGAATGTTAATTGCATGTATTTAATCAGTCAGATTTTTAAATTTTTACATCTGTGTCTGATAATGCAAGTTTATTGTTCTAATTTTATCTAAGGCAAACCTTTTTTTAAAATTTATCTTTAATATGCCGCATAAAATAAATCACTCTTATGTTTTAAATTATTTATTTTTAAAAACTAGGAGGGATATTCTATGTTTCCTTTGTTTTATTATTACCTTTTAGACAGTTTTATTAACATTTATTTAATATGTTAACTTTTAATATAACTTTGAAACACATGTGCAAGTAATAATACCCAAAGTATATTATATCATTTTATCATTCGTGTTCCATTTCATATATGTAACATAAGAGCTCGGCGTTTTGAAAATTCAGCCTGATATTACTTTGCTTTACTATGAAAATAAACCCCTGTCTGTTTTTCTCCATCAAGAATATTTAAATTAACTTCTCCTATATGTTTAGTATTGCTGTATTTAAAGAAAAATAAAGCATCGTAAAATAAAATCTAGCATAAAAATCTTAATCTTGTTGGTTGTGACTTGTGTTTGTTGGTATAATAAAAAACTAATTCATCTTTATACTTACTGAATTTTACGTCTAATTTTTAAAGTGTTACATTTTAAAACCTTTGTTAATAAAAAAATAGTTTTTCTCCAACCGTCAAAAATGTTGCATTTTTGTACTTTTTTTCAGGTGCAAAAGCTATCCTCTTTATACTGTACAAAAATGTGCTAGTTGCTTAAGTGCTTTCTTTTAATCCTAGGATTAAAAGCAATTGCGTTTGATCTCTTTGAATAACAAAAAGTTAATTTGACTGTTGAGAAAAAAAAGAAAACTATAGACCCAAAGTGCTTATTTTTACTGCAATGGATCGCTCGGCTGCATGAACTTTTAATCCTTATAATATAAAAAAATATTCGATCTCCATCAACCCAGTTAATAAAAAAGATTTGGGGGGTAAAAAGGGTTTTTTAGCTATTTTTTAATAACCTAGCAAACTTAATAAACTTAAATTTTAATTCTTATTGTTAAACGGAAAAGTTAAATTTTTTTTCACTATTTTAATGTGGGTCAACCATAAGCATTGATTTTTTCTAAAAATATCTTGGGGTTAACGTTATACTTAAGTTTTTTTTTCAAATAGGTTTAAAATATAAATAGTACTAATTAAACGTTTTAAAGTTTATTAAAGTTTGATTTTCTTCATAGTTATTTTTTCCCAAAATTTTATCGGCAACATTCTGATACGTATGTTTAAATCTTTAAAATTACATATTCATACAAATAATTAAAATAAAACTAAATATAGAATTTATTACTATTGAATTGTTTTCAAAATAACATCAGATTCCTCGCGTCATACGCCCCTACAATAATATTTATTTTTGGTTTCTTTATTTTGTATTTTTTTAACAGGAAAGTAAGATTTTTTTTTGCATAAAAATTCTCCTAGGTCAAAAGAAGTTTCACTTCAAAAAGTATTAAAACTATAATTTTATGTGGAATTTTTTGGTAATAGGGCGGCATTTTTTTTACTGCCCAGGGGGGCCTAAGATTAAATCCGGCCCGTGGTGGCCAATGAACAAAGATAGGTTAAATTTAAAAAAAAAATTTTTTCATACATCATAGTTTAAATTAAAGAGCTATAACTCCAAATAGACCAGGGTCGATAATTCTTGAAAGCAAAAAAAAAATAAATAATAGTATAAACCCATTGAAAAAGAAAAAGAATATAACAAAATAAAAGGAAATATAATAGGGCAATCTGAGGTAAGTAAGGTGAGTTTTTAGATAAAAACAGTTTATCTCGATTTCCGGCAAAACTACAGTCATGGAAAAAAATAAATGGGAAATGGTAATAAAAAATCAAAACACTTTTTTTAAAAATATTTTTATATCCAAAAGCAACTAATTTTCAATAAAAAAATTTCGCAATCAAAATTTTTTAATATTTTGTGGGCTTTTGTTCGTTTAAACCTCTACTTTCTAATGGTGTAAAAAAAACATTACTATGGTAAATGTTTTTAAGAAATAAAAAAAAGAAAAACTCAAATCCGTTTTTTTTTTAAATCATTATGTATATTTTTTGAAAAATCATTGTTGTATATTTTGATTTGCAATTTTTTGTTATCAGTGTAACATGATATCTTACGTTTTCGTTAATTAGTGTAAATTTTAAAAATAGCTCGGAATTGTACATGATTAAAAAAAATCGAATTTGAGTTTTTTTCGTCTTTGTTTGGATTTTCTGGGAACACTACCATAGAAGGGTATTTTTTTCTACGCCATCAGAAAGTAGAAATTTAAACTAACTAAAAGCCCACCAACTTTTTAAAAGCAGATATTTTGATGGAAGAATTTTCGATTAAAATTAGGGTGCTTGGATATGTCAAAATAAGGTGAAAGGTAAAAACACAAACCGAAAAAGATATAGAAAAATTATATTTTTATTTTCTAATTTGATTGAATATTAAGAAGTTTGTATATCTTTTAAACTTTCAGAAAGCTTTTGTTAAATTTCCAGAGCTAAGGGACTTTGCATTAATGAATGTCGGTGTAGAACAAGAAAAGCATTGAGAAAATAACCACTAAGGTAAAATCATTATGATTGTTGAACTTTAAATCGTAAAGCCCGACCATCCAAATTAGAAAATTTTTTTTTTTATTCTTCGGTATATTAAGTTTATAAGGATTAAAAACGCACAATCTTTAACGAAGATGTATTCAATTAACTTAAAAATATCGAATTTGTGTTACTTCAAAGATCTTTTGATAATACGCTACAAGCACATGAACAGGTGATGAAAAATTAAAGAGATTAGTAACATGGTTTTTTTTCATTTTTTGATTGAAAATATGAAAATATCAAAAAAGTAATCTTTATATACTGAAATTTTGTTATGACATTTCGTTATTGCTTTGCCTTATATTTTCAAGCCCCCAACCTGGTAAATCACAAAACGCTATTTAAAAAATTCTTAAACTAGTAAAAATTTTTAATATCTTTGTGTTTCGCTTACTAAAAATAAGTTTTGATATTCAATATTTTTTTAGTCGAGCAAATTGCGGCTTATTGCTACCTACCCCATTTAGTACCTTCTGAAGAAGAAGATAAATTCAAAAGTCGATTGATGAACCCTTTTTAAAGAACTTTTTTGGGAAGATTCCTTTAATACATAAGTTAATATTTTATGTAAATGTTAAAATATAACCCTTTTTTTCATTAGGTAGTTGAAATATCTTTTTTAAAGGCGGTATAATATACAGGAGTACCATTTAAAAATCATATTTTTGTCGTAACTTGTATATCCCAAAAGTAATAAACTGATGATTCAAAACTAAAGAATTAACTCAACAAATAGATATTTTTATTTATCTTATGCGATAAAAAATAAAATAGTTAAGGTGGGTGTAAATGTATAAATTGATACCAGGCACATATTATATGTCACTAGCCTTACGTTTAAATCCTCCGTCAGTTACTTTAATCTACTAAACATGACAAAAAAAACAATTTTTATTAATTTTTTAGCCGTTAAAATATGTTTGAATAAATAGTTCGTTATAAGAAATATTCAGTTCAATTTAACTTACTTAAACTAGTAATATACCATTTTTATTCCTTAAAAATACACTATAAATAAGTTCCGCCTCTGTATGCACTCTTGAGTTCTTTCATGGAAATTGTTTGTAATACTGATGCAACATATCCACAGGAATGTTAGCAATTTCTTCAATAATGTTTTTTCTTCTTTGTTTAACTCTGAATGGTTCTAGTTTTAATTAATGAACACTCATTTTTAGGAAGCCCTAATAAAAGTTAATCTCAAGCTGTTAGTCTGGCGACCTTTGGCGGGCCAGTCAATGTCTTCTCTCGTCTGAAATAACATGTTGCGGAAATGACTGCAGAACTAATGAGGTCTCTAGGGTGTCATTAAGTTCTAGATTACATTATCCTGCTGGAACCATGTTTGATTGTTATGTAGAAATCGTTCAAGCGGTGACCCGGAAGCAGTCATCATATCGGTATAACGCACAGAGATAATGAAACAGCATTCTTTATTGCGCCAAAAAGTAGATTCTATAATTCCCACTGACGACATCGCACACTACCGTCACTTTTGGGCTATGTAATGGTTGTTCGTGGAGCTCCTGTGGATTTTCTGAACTCCAGAAACGTCAATTTTGTTTGTTGGTAATGGGATAAATGGAAGTGTGCCTCGTCAGCATCCACAAATTGTAGTCGATTTCATTCTTTCGTACAGGTTTGTGCAAACGTAAACGAGTTGGGATGTCTGTGGGTTTCAGTGCTTTTGGACACATATCGACTTTGCATGGATGAAGATTGAGATCTTGTGCAAAATCTGGAAGTAAGATGATCTTCGGCAATTCTTAACGCTTAGGCACGTCTCCGGGTAGAACGTTTTGGACTGTGTTCCACAGATACTCTTACACGACCGATGTTTTCAGGCGTTCGTACACTTTTCTTTGGTCCTTTATGTTTGACATTGACATTATAGCATGAGCCAAAGAAACTCTGCCATGTCGACCAATTTGTGTAAAAATAAAGTCGAAAATGTCGCTGAGCGGCAACCACACATTTATACGTTGTTTTTATAATGATTCAACTCAACATTACGTTGTTTCACCAAAACATTGCTCCACATTATTAAATGGCATATAGTGACATATAATTTCAAAAAGCAATCCATAGCCCACGGTGCATAGTTAGCGAACAACAACACATTCAAACTTCCCGCTTCCGGGGACCAATTCTGTACTCCTTTATTACCATCTCAAAACTGACTGTCCCTTTTAAAACCCATTAAGTAGTAAAAGTCTTTAGTAATATAGTTTAAAAAGGCATAAGTTCTTTTCTTAGATTTCACACACACACAGAGAAACGAGTTTCCCAGCTTGAAGCCCTAAATGAAATGCCACTGTACCCAACAGAAACTATTAGTTTGGGGACAGAAAATATTGAAATTCACTTGCATACTTTTCCAGAGAAGGCTGTCTTGTTTACCTAAACTTAATTTGCAATTCCTGACGTTACATGATTGTCTCTATAAGAATTTAACTTAGACTTGAGTCAACGTGTAAGTATGCCTATTATCTGAGAGTCATCTTAATGTTACTTTCCTTAATACAGTCTCGTGTCCATTCTGAGTCCGTGTTTATTTAGTCAGGTCATAAATGCAAAACATAAAGATATTACCATAGAGTTTTCATTAAAGAATAGAAGTATGGATCATAGTAATTAAGAGCCAGTGATAACTACAATTAGATCTGTCATTTAAATAAAAAAATGTGTAAAATATATTACTATTTAGGTATGCAATAGTAAACCGCAGGTATGGTCGCTTGCCAGCAAGTGTCTAGTAGAAATAGTGAAGAAAACCGTAAATTGTGTCATTGCAACGTGTGTAATCTTTAGTATTTAATACTTAAATGATATTTTTCTGAAAATATCATGAGAACATATGTAACCCAGCAAAATAGCTCTAAACAGTTCAACTTGAGAACTGCCGTCGCCAAATAGAATTCAGCTGAAACTTGAACTTAGTTAGGAGACAGACCGTTATTATTGTAAATAGAAACAATAAGAAAAATCAGTCATGACTGTGCATTATAAATTATAAATATTAGTAAATATGATAAAAGCTTAATATCATCCACTATATTATATATAATAAGTAAAAAGAAACAATGATCAGCACCCAAGACTATTATAGCATGGCTATATAAAATGTATCTAGCTATTCAACAGGTTATTTGCACTGGGCCACTTTAATATCACTGAAATTAGTAGTCTGACCCGCGTTAGTGATGGCCTGCGGGCACAGATTTAGCCCGCTACCGTGGACTAGGACATAACCATCTTAATCTAACTTGATTACATTATTATTAAAAAATTACAATGTAAGTAAATTATATAAAACGATAATGGTAATACGTCATATTTAACGACCAATTAAAAACAATAATAATATAAAGACGTAATAAAATTGAAGACTTAATCATAAAGAGTAAGATTTATCCTAAACATACTGACGTCGGTTACCCGCTAAACCAGAAAATTTGCGCGTAATTACAAAACCATTGGGTTTTTCTGGTATGAAAACTAGGTATGGCCCTTGGACCTTAGTGAAAAAATTGGTGTGTTCCTTTGGCTAAATAGTCATCTTCACATTTGTTTGAATGCTTAAATACCATAAACTACATATTCTTTAAAAATGCATTGTCTTTTTTTTTAACTGCTACACAACATTTCCATTAGTATGCGTCTCAAACCATTTTTGGGCTTAACTTAAAAGTTATGAACTTGTACACTATTTGTTATTTACGAAAATATCCGAAGGTTGACCGATCTTTCCTGATTAAACAACTTTAAGACTAAGTTTGCTGCACTTATAAAGTAAATTATATAATTTCGTTAAATGGCATGAAACTTTCTAGTAAAAAAGAGGATCATAAGACATCTATTGCTAAATCTTCGGGTAAAAAAATACAAGACCGCTATATGCTTAGAAAATATGCAGAGTTTGGTCGGTCTTTCAATGAATCTTCGGCACTGGGAAATGACAGAAACTTATTTATTCGTGTTTGAATTATTTTGTTTTTGAAATAATAATTTTAATTAACAATTATTAGGCTTTCCTTAAGAATAAAGATATTTGCTTATTTTTAAAAATTAGTTTTATATATATATATATATATATATATATATATATATATATATATATATATATATATATATATATATATATATATATATATATATATATATATATATATATATATATATACATATATATATATATATATATATATATATATATATATATATATATATATATATATATATATATATATATATATATATATATATATATATATTAAATAATTTGAAAAGGTACCAATTCAATGTTAGTCCCCTATAGAAAATTAGAAAAAATGCTACGAGGAACCTTCTTGTTTTTGAGGGGGTAGAAATTTTATACGCTTGTTTTCAATCAAAATATATTAACCCTCCTGGGGTGGTGATATGTAGAGTTGCAGTAGAATATAATAAATATATAAATACTTTTTAATAGGTTTTCGAAATGTTGTCCATTATTTTGTGGTAATTGTACTTTAATGCGTTTTAACGTTTTGGAAAACCTCTACAAACTAAAGGTTGAGGGCTGTAGTTTGGTAACAACTGATTTATATGTCCCTAAAGAAAAGAACTAAAAGTATGTTACACTAACTGACTAATTATTGCAAGAGCAGACAAGCTCTTTATTATATGTAAAAAAGTGTAATTTAAAAAAATAATATACAAATATCTTTGTTCTAGAGAAAATCCAAATAATTTTTGATTTAAACTTTTTATCCTTTTTAAAAAACATGTCTTAAAGGAAAATGTATACGGTAATGGTATAAGTGGTGTTCATTGTATAAACATTTTTATAAAGTCATAGATGTTGATAATTTTCCTCAGAAATTCCGTAATTTTAAAAAACAAACGTTGATAATTTTAATTTTGGTTGCTATTTACATTTTAAATAGTTTTAAATTTACGTTTTTAAATCTAGAAAACATATAACATTACCATACTTCCCATACATACAGTTCTTATTGCGACTGCGTAACAGTTTAACTTTTATTTTTTTAAGTTTATAATTAATTATCTTATAGAAATTAAATATGTCTGTCTGAAATTTTCATTAGCTCTTGGACTATAGTAACAATAACACAAAAAAGACCAGTTTTAAAAAGTCATTTTGTTTTTCGTACTTCCAGTTGAAGTATATTTATTGGATTAATAAAACTATTATGCTAATTATTTTTTAAATTATGTCATAGTTTCCTTTGTATTTAAGAATATTTATTGCTTTGCTGATAGCTAGCCAGCCCAATGCTCGTATTAAATTGCTTTGTTGATATATTAAGTGCAATTAAGATAGAATCACTACACAGGTGGTATAGTCTGTCTCAGTGAATGCGGTTTGACGGACCAGTGTCTCAATAAACATTTAACGATTTTATTACCTATTGTTATTAGGTAAACCCATTTGTTCATAAGAGCAGGGGTAGGCCAGGTATTTTTTGAGTATTAACCATTAAAGTATAAATATTAAAATAATATTTAGTGGTAGTGTTGAATAAACTGTGCGTTTCAAAAAAGTTGTTTTACGATAGTAATATAACTAATGCAGTCGAAATCCTGTTTATATTATATTACAAGACAAAACAGGTTGTGAAAAGGTATGAAACTTTAATCAGTAGAGGTCTAATTAAACAAGAAGCTTTAAAAGAAACCTGTCTACTTACAAAAACTCCAATATCATCGATATGATATTATTATTAGTGAAGAATTGAACAAAAGAAAAACCTAGTGATTATCAATCTCACCATATAGACAATAAAGACATCAGGACCAATAAGAAGTTGAAAACATATTGTCTTTATGAAAGCGGAGCTATTTCACCTTTGGATAAACTAAAAAGAAGCTAGACGAAGACGAAACCAATAAATAATAGGTCAAAAATGACCCTCCAGAATAGTTTGTAAAATGGGATTTAAATACTGTATGATTAAAGTGACAAGTAGTAATGGAATTGCAATATATTACGCACTTGAGATTTAATTACCTTTTAAGAAATTAAAAGATATAGGTTGGGGAAAACAGATCCAGGCAATTGCATCTGATTACATGGTTCGATAACACGACACAGTATCCAAGATGGGTTGATTCCAGTCAAACCATGTCGACGAGCGCACCTTCAAATAAAGGAAAAATCATTACCATAATACAACTAGAAGACGGATTTGTCCTAAGCCGCTTGCTGTTGTCTGCATGAATATTAAGGATTCTAGCTAATTATCACAGAATACAAGGCAGAACTTTTGAAAACTGGTTTCAAATTATCTTTTTAAAAATATTCCAAACAACAATGTTATTGTCATGGATAACGCAGCACAGCACATCCGTCTGCTACACAAAGCACCAGCTTCATCAAGTTCAAAACTGAAATGCAGGAATATTTGTTAAAATTTAATTTTGAATTCAGTTTACAAAAAAGGCATCTTTGGAAGTCCTAAATTCATATGCAATTAAAAAACAATATGTATATGATAATTTGGCTGAACAGGCTGGGCATACTGTCTTGCTGCTTCTCCATCATCTGTATTTAACCTCCATAGAGCATTTGGGAACCAAGTAAAAACTCAAGATCAGAGCAGCAAAATTATGACCTACTTTAAGTTCCCTGTGTTATAAATTTGATAAAAATGTAATTACTAACATACCAGTTAAGAAGCTGGAAAATCACAGCACATGATAAAATTGAGGACTCTGGTACATTTCTATCCAATGAATAACATAAATCCTATTGTAATTAATCCCAATAGTAGATATGCTATACCGGTATCACCATCATAAGGTTGTTTTTCCTATGTATTTCTTATGGGAGAAATTTAGTCCGATCTGCAATTTTGGTAAAAAGCATCTTCAACCCTTACTCAAAATATGGAGTTATTTTTTGGGAAGGGTATATAGGGGTAGTTTGTAGAGCATATCATTCAACTACTAGCCATACCCATTAAGGGAAATCCCCATCTGACATCATCATGGTCATTGGGTAATTTTGGAAATAATTAAATACGTCACCAGCTCATCGGAGTTAAATTGGAAATAATTAAATAAAACCTAGCAGGATTCGAACCACCGTCCTATATTGCTTCAGCCCAACGCCCTCAACAAACAGCACCACGGGAGAATAAGATATTGTTGTGAAATAGTATAGTAGAAGTGGACAAATAATTAAATAATAAATGGGAAATACAACCCAGCAGGATCTGAACCAACCATCGCCTCGTCCTATTGCTTCAAAGTTCAGAGCTCTACCACTGAGCCACCGGAGATGGCTAAATATTGTTAAATAGATGTATAGTAGCTGGCGTATTCGTCGACACACGCGGGGGCGTCGTAGTAAAGAAAATTAATAATATTGTTAACGTCGAAATTATGATAAAATGACTAGGCAGTACATGTATTACAGGCAAACAGCGTAAACCGTTTAAAATGAGATATACTAATAGCACAAAAACCCAATGATTATTAGGCCTTTAGTAGCTAGAAATAAAACCAAAGAATACCTGTTAGAAAATAAAATATGGCGGTCGTCGAATTATACCGTAAGTATGTAACCTAATCAGTATAACGGATACCGTTGGGTAGAGTTAAAATAACCCTGATGATGATGATGGATAAAAATAGAAACGTTGTTTAATATTATAAAGCATGTTGTTGTTTATGAAGCAAGTCATTGACTACATTTGATTAAGGTTATTAAAAAAGTATATGTATTAAAGACACATAAAAGTATTATTTTAAAATGTGTTTATATGAAAGATCGTTATCAGGTGAAATGTTGGCACTTTTTCCGGGCCATTTGCAAGTTTTTTTTTACGCTTCTCAAACGACTTTGATCATCTGCGCACCTTTTACAAAGGTCTACATGTTTTTCGCTTATATCTCAGCTCCTATTTGTCGGTTCAATGCCGTTTTTCTCTTCTTAAATGATTTAGGTGTTGAAATTACCATATTAGTTGTTTAAATTTAATATTAGCATAAAGCCTTTTTGGCAACACTATGTATAAAATCTTTATTTATCAACAGATTTAAATAATTCTTTATTCAACTATAGTTAAAGATACATATTTGATGTTTAAATTCCTATTACCATAAAGCCCTTGGCAACACTATGTAACTTTTGTATTTAGACATATTCCAATTGAAATAATTTATTTTTATTCTAATTCAGTCAGTTAAAACATACATATTTGATGTTTAAATTTAATATTATCTTAAAGACTTTGGCAACACTATAGGTAACTTTGCAATAATTATATATAACTTTACTGTTTTTACTCTAATTGTGCTAAACGATACATATTTGATGTTTAAATTAATATAAGCATGCGTTTCTTTTACAAGATCATGGCAAATCTTTGAGTTATCAACAGATTTAAATAATTCTTTATTTCTAATCAAGATGTTAAACATATATCATCACGATAACCTTCTTTTGACATCATGATTTGAAATATCAGTTTTAATAAATTCTATTTTTTCCACCTTCATCAAATTATAGACTCGGTCAAAATAGCAAAGCCTTACCAAAAACATTTCCATCCACTTAACAACTTACCTCATACAGCGTTTTAACTAAGACAAAGCAACCATGGATTTAAAATTCTCTAAACATTATTTAATTTATGAGTTTATATTGCTCAATAAATATTTAGACAAATCATGAGTATTAGAATTTTAACGGTAAACATGTAATACAGGAGTTACGAATAGATAAGTCATCATTGTTTGAAACAATCATTTAGTAAGTTTATTATATTATTATGACTTAGCCATCAGCGATTAAAGGCAGAGGTCAGTTATTGTTATTGTAAAAAAGTAATAGTGTCGTTATTTAAAAATACAGGTCAATATTTGTATCACAGGGCTGTTGTTTAAAAATACAGGTTGTTATTTAAAAAAATACATATTAAGAATATGAAAAAATATATATTATATTTGAAAATAGGTGGGCTGAAGCTAGTTTGAAAATACAGGGCTGTTGTATTTCAAAACAGGGACATATTTTCCATAGTATTGTTGGTTTAAAATACTGTTATTTGGGAAAAGGCAGTTGTTATTTGAAACAAGGAATAAACTATAATTTTCCCATTGCATTATTTTATGATATTCACTGTAATATTCTGAGTTGAAAGTATTTATGGTAGAGAGATAAAATTTTGTATGATTGCATCTTGTTTATTTATTTTCCAAAATATACAGTTAAACAAAGCCCTTCTGACCTCATACCTTTAATCGCTGATGGCTGAGTCTAATAATGTAAATAAACTTGTCAAATGATTGTTTCAAACAATTAGTGAAACATCTATTCCGTAACTCCTGTAGTATTACATGTTTACCGTTAAAATTCGGGAATACTAATGATTTGTTCAAATATTTATTGAAACGTATACTTTCCTGAATTTAAACTACTAATGATTTACTTAAAAGAATTTTAAATCTATAGTTTGTACTTTAACTTAGTTTAAATGCTGTATAAGTTAAGTTGTTGTGAATTGTAGGCAATGTTTACTAAGGTTTGGTTTTGACCGAAAGTCTAATTTGATCGACGTGGAGAAAAAAATTAGAATTTATTTAAAAACGAATTATTTCAATCGTATGATAAATAAAAGAAGTTATACGTAGTGATGCCAAAAGGCTTTATGCCAATATTAAATTTGGGCCATGTATACTGTAATATCTATTAATAAAAAGAATTTATTAAATCTGTTGATAATAAAAAGTTATACATAGTGTTGCCATAAAGGCTTTATAGTTTATATTAAATTTAAACAGTCAAATATAGAAGTTATAACATCCCAGAATTGTAAATAAAAACAATTATCTAAATCTGTTGATGTTGTAAAATAGATACATTCATATACGTCAACAAATGACTGAAGAAGAGTCTGTATTTTTAAATAACAGCACTGTTTTTAAATAATGTGCCCTGTATTTTCAAATAACAGCCCTGCTTTTCCAAATAGTACAGCCCTGATGTTTCCCAATAACAGTTCTATATTTAAATAACAGCCCAAGATTTGGTAAATGTGTTATCATTTTTAAATAAAAGCACTTTATTTTCAAATAACAGCACTGTATTTCCAAATAACAAGCACTGTTCTTCAAATGAAGGTATAATTGTATTTCTTAAATAACAGCACTGTATTTTCAAACAACAGTACTGTATTTCCAAAAACAAAATCAAGCCTTTGTCATCATTATGTATGCCAAAAGTCTTCAAGATAATATTAAATTTAAATATCAAATATGTATGTTTTAACATACTGAATTAGAATAAAAATAATACTAATCGAATATTAAATAAAAAAGTTATACATAGTGTTATAGCTTTATAAAAAGAGTTAATTTAAAAACAATTCAAAAAGCCACAGCAAAGCGTTTTAATATCCTGAATTGGAATAAAAAGATTATTTAAATCTGTTGATAAATAAAAAAGTTATACATAGTGTTGCCAAAAAGGGGCTTTATGCTGATATTAAATTTAAACAACTAATATGTGTATTTCAACACCAACGAACAGAGAAAAATCAATGATCCGACAAATAGGAGCTGAGATATAAGCGAAAAACATATAAGGACCTTTGTAAAAGGTGCGCAGATGATCAAAAGTCGTTTTTTGAAGAAACTATTAGAAAAAAACTTGCGCAAATGGCGGAAAAAGTGCCATCGGCATCTGGCTGATAATCGATCTATATAAACATATTTCAGTAATGCCTTTTTTAGCACTTGTGCATCTTTAATACATATACTTTTTTAATAACCTTAATCGAAATGGTGTAAGTAAAACGACTTGCGCTATAAACACAACAGGCGTTTATAATATTAAAACAACGTTTTATTTTTATCCATCATCATCATCGCTATTTTAACTACCCAACGCTATCCACGAGATGTCGATTGAATATGATACGGTATAATTCGACGACCGCCATATTTTTTATTTTCAGCAAGTATTCTCAAGTTTTATTTCTACAATTTTAATAATCACCTAGTAATAATTGATAAATTCCTCATTTTGCAAACGGTTTTACGCGTTTGCCTGTAATACGTACCTGCCTAGTCATTTTATGTAATTTCGATTTAACAACATTATTAATTTTCTTTACTACGACGCCCTGCGTGATGACGAATACGGCAGCTACTATACATCTATATTTCAACTTAATATTTAATATCTCCGGTGGCTCAGTGGTAGAGCCTTAACTTTGAAGCAATAGGACGAGGCGATGGGTGGTTCGAATCCTGCTAGGTTATTATTTATTTATTTATCAATTATTTACGTCACTACTATACATCTATTTCACAACAATATCTAATATTCTCGTGGTAATGGTAGGCGCGGCTAGCTGTGAATAATAGAGACGGTGGTCTGAATCCGTATGCTAGGGTTTAATGAATTATTTCCAATTTAACCTGATGAGCTGGGTGACGTATTTAATTATTTCCAAAATGACCCAATGACCATGATGACGTCAGATGGGAGTTCCTAAGTGGCTAGTACAGGTTAGATATCGCTCTACAAAACTACTCCCATTTATACCGCCTCTACAAAAATAACCCCATATTTTGAGTGTAGCTGAAGATGGCACCAAAATTGCTCATAGCAAATACATGGGAAAAACAACCCTTATGATGGTGATACCGGTATAGCATATTTCTCCATTCAATGATGATCTTGGATAGTGAAACAGAATTAGATATTTAGATTAAAATGTAATTATGTGTATGGATAATGCAGCTATAAATTTATTAAAACTTCGTATATATTTAATTTCTTAATGTAATCTTGAAGCTCATATCAGATCTGAAATAACAATAATATATCATATTATTAAACCACTCCCGAAGATTCTGTCCTTTAGTACCTACCGATCCGCAAGAGCTAACACGGTATACTTTGAGACAGACTATACCTTGTTTTCATAAATGCTTTTAGAGGTAATAAACTGATTTAATTAGACAGACGTCAAATGGTAATTGGTTTTTACTTGCTATGGTAGTAAAGTTTGTTAAAAGTAAACATTTATACGTTATTTAGTCTTTTTTGTCGTTTAGTGTTGTATCTGTCAGTTATGTCTGCATGCCGCACGACTGTGTTAACAAGCCAAGCAATTTTTTATGTTTTTGGCAATGTTACCTTTAAGAGCAAGAAGAGAAATATTTGACCTTTAAATAAAATAGGCTACAAGTTATATTTTGGTTGCAATATTGGCACCTCAGATTTGCTGCTACTACGTTCGAGATTCGCTAAAATGAAGAGGTTGTTCAATGCTATTTGTCGTACCATGGTTAAAAAAAAAAAACCAAGTACTACATATATGATTGCTATTTTTGTACCACATCCCTAGTAAATGTATTACAATTAAGAACAACCATACCGAAAAATACAAAGTAAATTGAATGACTAGACATAGATTTATTATAAGAAAAGGCAGAATTGTAAGCATCTAGGTTACAGCAGCGTATTTTGCTTAATGATAAAGTAAAAGTGTCTCTATATTTAAGTCGCTAAAAGCCCTTTAGGCATGCTAATAATGGCTTAATAAAGACTTTAGATATAGAATTTAGCCCTAAAAAATAGTGATAGACTCGTCGATACTACTAAATAATGGCTAACATAATTTCGTCAGCTCCCATTGGCAATGTAGTTTTAAGGAAGAGAATTGTGAGGCTCCGGATAAAAAAAAACTTTTCAGGGATTCTAAATTTGACGCGGTACATGAGAAAACAGAAAAGGAGGCTTGGAAGGTCTTTAAAATGGTTGCAGCCCATTTTTTGGAAAATAGAAGAGCAAAGAATCATCCAGAAATTGTAAACAAATCTTCTCAAATGGTAACAAAATATTTTTTAAAAAACTATGGAGACGTTAGCGACGACAAGGTGAAAATGAAAAGTGATTTTTCTGGTGTTCAGAATTATAGTTAGTAAATATGAGAAAAAGTAATATAATGCTCGTAAATTAATAAAAAATACCGCTTTTAGATTCCACTTCAAATTGTAAAATAGTGTATATGTTACAGGAAATATACGATTTCAGACCATTCTAGTTTGGCCTAGGCCAGATCCGAATTAAATATTTTATTTTACATTAAATGTACTTTTGGTTAGGTTTTACATTTATCATTAAATATTTATTTAAAAATAAAATCTTTAATTTGGATATATTAATTCTGTTAAAAAAAATTATATGGTTTTATTTTTTATTTAAAAATTCATAAATTTTTGATATTATGGGTTCATTTCAGTAAAATATAATACAAAAAACTGCTGTTGCACAGTACCTATAAAAACCTTTCATTTGTTGGTTAATGTTTTCATTTTTTCCGAAACTAGTAAATAGTTAAGGCTAATAAATTAAGTGTTTTCATTTGTTCAAACTATTTTTTGCTTTCACGTGTTAAAAACTGTACTTTTATTAGGCTCATACCCACTATAATGGTTACTATAATTTATGCCATTTGTATAGAGATGGTGCATTTACGTCGTAAAAAGTTTTTTTTTTACATATCTAAACCTTAACGCTGATAAGTCGTAACCCAAAACAAAAAAAGAAAATTAATACTTTTGCATCAGTGGCAAAATCATATATTCGCGATTTTTATCAAATCGTGCACATTTTTTGCAGAGCGCATTGTAGTTATTTGTGTCTTTGTGTAAAATTTTTTTAATGTAGGCACGACTTATTAGAATTAAGGTATGGATATATTTCTGGTTTAGGATACAATTCCTTAAAATAAATGACTTTTTTTTATTTATGTGTTGGTACTTACCTGTGTACAGTTAGTTTAAGTTTTAAAAACTTGTTAACCAAACAACAATATTTATATACACGCAATATATAAAACTATTTTTATGAAAAGGAACTACCAAATTTATAAAATATTTAACATTTTTTTCTGTGGGCAACGCGAATACTCCTACTTCTTTTTAAACATTAAGTTTGCTAATATCCAAAAAAAAGTCAAGACTAAATTTTAATGCGATTTATAAATGGCACTTCTGTTAAGTTCTGTTGGTAACTTTCTCAATAAACTTTTGAAATAAAAAGAAAATGGAAATCGATATCGAAGTGTTTTAATTGCCGAAAATGGGATTTTTATCTTAATACGCATTTTACACGATAAGTTCTTAGGTAATTACCAAATTCCAGTGCTGTTTCTTTATCTGAATTGCTACCAAAATATAAACACATATTTTTTAATTCATAAATTAGCCATTTTTTAAAGTTGGATTTATTTTTAGGAGTTCAACAGAAAAAACTTTACCAATGGAAATTTTAAATAACTTGAATTAAAATAGTACTAAACCTAAAAGTATCCGATTGAGAACCTTAAATTTATCGCTCAAACAGTTTTTTTTTATTTGATTTAGTAATATAAGGCACTTTTCAGTCATAATTAAACGTTTATTTGCTTTAACTCTACTAAAAAGGGTAAATATTTGGAATTTCGCCACTCTTAAAAAAAAAATAAATATTAAAAAAAAAAATTGAAGTTACCCACTGTGCTTTGATGTTAGAAAAACAACTAAAAACCTTATATTTACCGTAGTATCTGTTTAACTAAAGTTGTAGTTAGTAATGCTTACTTTTGAAGAGTACAGATTTTTATATCTCTTATCAGATCACATTGTCTAAGGACTGAGATATTTGATTGCACTTTACGGCACTTATTTTGACTTAAATAATAGCCACGCCCGGCGTATTGATCTAACAGGAGCTAACTACTGTTACACTTATCGCTCTAAAAAAGCACACAAATCCTTTAAAAACACTAAAACTGGTGTAAAGTCGTCAATCAACTGCTGGATTTTTTTTAAGTTGACTCACTTGATTTTCCCAGAAGAAAATTTTCACCTTAGGTAGATAGGAGGTACACAATTTCTTTTGCAAACAAATCTATTTGTAAGACACGTCTAACGAATGTAACTTTAAAAAACTCGCTTAGGTAATATAATTGTTAAATTATTATAATAAATTTAAGCAGGCATTTATAACTCAAATTAGCATAAATAAGATTTTTAAATGTTATTATTGCATCCTGTTTTACCATACATCTTGTTAATCATTAAATTAATATATACTTTTTAAATTAATAAGCCATTTTTGATATTTGCATATTTACTATTTCAAACAAAAATACATCTATTTGCCTGAGCATATTTTTTACTTAGTACTTACGCGATAAACACGCGACGACATTATTTTTGCAATGACGTTTTGAAATACTTTTTGAAAGCAAATATTTATTTTATTATTATGGTTAAGATATTTATTCCGAAAAAGGTGTTGGTCAAACAGAACTATGGATTTGCGTCCCTATTAAGAGAATGTAACTTTGGTGCCACATGTTTCTTTCTGGACAGTTGTTATGTAATAGATAAAATATAGCATACCCTCCTTTTTGGGAGGTAAATTCTTGTCTATTTATTGTTTTTTTCTTCCCTTCACCAACTAATTTATTTATATACTTTATTTCTTGCGTTGGATACCCATATTAACACGGATCATTTTATTTGGAGGATCTGATCTTGAAATGCCAAAAGAAAGCCCAGTGTTTCGGGAAATATATGTTCTGATGCTAAGCAGCAGTTCGACGCTACATTATCGACATAATCTCAGGTGACCTCATTGAGATATTGTTTATAAAGGGACTTTACCATCCAACAGCGCTACTTTTCCTAATCGGTTTGATGAAGGTTGCATTGTCTTGTTTTTTAATAGTGGTGTTGTGTCGTCGATTTGGATTATTGTCCGGTCTAGTGTTGAGTTTTCTGGCTGCTCTTGAAAATAGGAACTTGAGTTAGCTATTTGTTTATCTAGCTGCTCAGTGGCACTGCGAGGCTGGTATTTTTGCAGATTTTTAGTGTGAGTCTTATTCTAACTAATAATTCCAAAGAACTAGGGGCAGAGCATACCTAGGTGCTAAGTGCCTTGAACAAAAATAGTGTGGTCTCGTTTTCGGTTATTGCCCTTCCTGTGTCTTCTAGGTCGACCTGCACAAACAAAAAGCATACCAGAAAGGTGAACCGTGTGGTTTGCTGGCTTGTGTTGCGAATGAGTTTAGGTTTCTTGTAGTATTTCTTCAATTCCCTTTTCCACCTTTCTGATTCTTAGTCTTCGGATGTATTCGGTCAGTTGTCTTACATTCGTTTTTATACTTGCAATAGTTCCTTTAAGGATTGTGATTGACTTTAACTCTTATAATTTTAGCCCCGACAGTTGCTGCAGGAATATAAGAGCATGTGTAGATAGATGATCCATCGTGCGAGAACCTGCAACATAATTTGGTAGAATTCTGGTGTTAATAGTTTTGAATACTATGCTCAGTTTTTTTAAAGAAATTACTCGTGATAGGAACAAACTGCTAAGTAGATTTGTTTCGTCATACGCCAGAATTGCACGTACCATTTCTGTTGACAATTTGCCATAGAGCAACTTAATGTTATCTTACACATTTTTCGTCAGCGCCTTTAATAATCAAGATCTCTTGAGGTAAGGACTTCTCGTTTAACTTTGGGCTGGTTTCTGAAATAAGATTATTTCCTAGTATGACACACTTCGATACTTGAGTATGTGGATGCTTTCTGCAAAATTCGTCAAGTGTTGTCTGTATCTATTGTTTGTTATCCTAAATTGGTTACCTTGTAAAATATGCACGTAACTGTTTTATTTATAGTTGTACTCTATCTCATGCGCTGTCTTGGTAGTCCCGCTTGAGTGAGCAAGGGTGAATTTTCCGGGCAGTACCTTCAGCAAGTTGAAATCTTGTCACAGCCGGGCTGTCACGATGTCTTTATCGTCACCTTGTGATATTTTCTCTGGGTTCAGCGTCACCACTTTACTCAACACCCCATCAGACTATGCATCTAGAGGATTAAAAAAAAACAGCCTATAGACCTTTCCTGCTCTGGGCTTGTTTTCTCGTAACAAGAGCTTGCACATCATGCAAAGAAGCTGGGATGAATAGGCGATTTAACATCTAAACCGGTTAACTTATATCTTGGGGCATCAATTTTCATAACATAGATATCGTGTTGTCCCCTGCGAGAATATTATTATTATTAATATTAAATTCCCCAAAAAATGTATCTTTTGATTAAATTTGACGCACAAAAAAAACTTGAAAATGGTGGTTTTTAAACGTTAAAAAAATAACGAGAAATTTAAGGTATTTTCCTAACTTAAAATAGAAAAAAAAACGACTTTCGGTTCGACCTATTCTTTTAAGTAGGTTTATGTAAAATATTAGTTTATAATTCTTAAACTTTAAGGAGAAAATTTGTTTTCTCGATTTCCTGAGTTAAAAATATCATTAATAATAATATGTTTTATTTATTATTTTTTTAGATGAAATAAGACAAGATATTGAAGACGCTGTAAGCCGGCTTTGTCCTTGGTAAGTTCGAAAAAATATTTGTTATTTAAAATTATTAATAATAACATTGTAGTCCCAAAGTTGCATTTTTTTCTTTGTAAAATTTAAATTTCGATGCATTGTATTTTGGGTGGGATCCAGACAAATACTGCCCCAAGTTTTTTATGAGTTTTATCTATGCAACAAACTATAAAATTTTGTGGTTCTTTTGGTCGGCGCTGATAGAATTCCTCGTTTTTATTTAAACTAAATTAAACAAATTCGTCCTACATAAACAAGTAATAAACATTTCTAAATAATGTTTTTATTCCACTTCTCCCAATAGCCTTAAATAGATATTGATAAACGTGGGTAAGTGTTTATTTAAAATTGTAGCGTTTATTTCAAGAAGTTTCGGAAGAAAAATCCAATAAAAAATAAAATTGATCAAACCATATAAGACATGGTTTTTAAGTAGAATACATCTTTTTAACTAAAAGTAGTACACTCGTAAAACGGATTTTCTTAAGAATTAAATGAAATTGTAATATAGCCTTAACAAAAGTGCCTTTTATTCAATTGAACAAAAAATAAAATTCTTTTATCGTCAGTGAAACGAGATATTAACAATCAAATTGTGCATAATTAACATTGTTGATATCTGCCATGTATGATAGCTGTGCATTCATTTCGGAACATCTCAAAAACGGTTTTTGTGATATTTTTTAAAAAGTAATGCAATATAAATCAAAGTATTAGAAAATTATATAAAAAAATTTTTTTTTTGATCTTTTGTTAAAATGATATTGATTTTCGAGAGTTTACATGTGTTGTGTACCTACAAAAATAATATTTTCAAGCATGGTAAAGCTTATATCATCCTATTTGGAACAGAGCTAAATTTGTGGTCCATTTAAAATACATACTGCATCACAAATTAAACTAAAATAAAAAAAATATAATGATCCGCACTGGCACTAGTCAAGAAAATCGCGACCCGTCCATCAATCAATTTTTGTTAGAGAGAGATGGGCGAGTTCGGCGCGGGTGACATGAAAAAGACGAAGATAAAAGATGTTCATCCCAATCTCGATTTGACTAGTGGACGGGCCGGGCTTAAGGCGATACTTATGTCTACGACTGTTGCGAGTGAACAACCTTAGTTATTCAAAAAGGATGCTCCCTGTTAATCTTGACATAGCGTACTTTTTTTTATAAAAAACTACAGAATTTCGTAATTTGTTGCAAACATTGGTTATAATCGAATGTTTGGGGAATTATTTATTTTAGCGATTAATATCTGACAAACCCGATAGAACCTATATACCAAAAACGAAATACTTGTACAGGGTCTTTGTTTATATTTACGTGGCATCTAGAGCCTTTATTTTTGGGGATAGATAAAAATGTTTTATATAAAAATAGTAGTTCTTTTTTCATATTATCTTTTGAAATTATTAGTAAAACATATCGCTATTAAAAAATGGAAAAATATAGACAACATCAACTTTTTTAAATGGAATACCCTGTATATTATGCGCTACAACGAAAGACCTTTTTTTCTGATTTCAAATATACTCGGTGACACAACGGACATGTAACAGCCCATAATCTTTTTATTTATAAGAATTAATTTTTGAAGTTTAGGTAATGCACCTCTCAAGGACACGCATTTAATAACTTAATAAAGTCAATTTTTCACTTCCGGTTTAACCGGAACTAACCCTAAATTTTAAATAGCACCCTGTATATATATTTAGCCTACCAGATCCGCCTCAAAATTCTCTTTTTAACCCTGTTCACACTTGTCATTTTATTTCAAAATGGCTGCCAAAATCGATTTTTTTCCCAAAATTTTAGAAGGCCATAATGTGACAATTACATATTATCAGCATGTAAAAAGCGTTTAAATGTGATATATAAGGCTTAAAAATATTTGTGATTTTGTTAATTCTTATCTAATTAATAAGAGTTAGAAATATAGGTTAACATTTAAAATTTTAGGAATGTATTTTTTTAATGCTTTATATCTGAAAATCCAAAATAGGAAACTCCAATTTATATTTTATGTAACTTTAAATCAGACATTTACTTTTTCATAAAATTCATCAGAACTAGTATAAAAAACTGACTTTTTTTATTAAAAACGCAAAATTATACATATATCTACATTTCTTTATCATAATTGTTTAGTTCACCCCTGTGTTATATATTTAATTATTAATTAAATTTCTTTCATTTGTACCAAAAAATTGTCTTTTAGTTTTATGGATCTCTTGATATGTTTAACATTTTTGTTATCCCTATGCTGTTGTATTACACTGCCCATTATAAAGATTTGTGAATCAATGTAAATATGTATAATTTTGCGATTTTGGTAAAAAGGTCAGATGTGCATACCAATTTTGATAAATTATATGAAATAGTAAATGTTTGATCTAAAGTTAAATAAAATAAAAATTTAAGTTTCCTATTTTGGATTTTGAGATATTAAGCGTTTAAAAAAAAATATAAAATTTTAAAAATCCTCTATTTCTAACTCTTATCAATTAGATAAAAACAAAGTCACAAGTATTTTTACGCCTTATTCTTCACATCTCAACGCCTACATACTCGCATGGCCTACTATAACTTTGAAAAAAATATCGATTTTGGCAACCATTTTGAAATAAAATTACAAGTGTGACACATGGTTAAAAAGAGGCGGATCAGGTAGGCTAAAAATATATACAAGGTGCTATTTGAAATTTTAAATTTGAGGTTACTTACGGTTAAACCGGATGTGAAAAATTGGTTTTATTTAGTCATTAAATGATATTTGGGTAAACCACTTTTGAAATATTTTAGCTTGAACTTTAAATAAATTAAAAAAAAAAACTGGTATCAAGAAAGTCATGAAAACCATAAAATTGCAATAATAAATTTGACGTCTCGATATTGTATAAAGTTAAAGTTTATCATTTTAACTATTAAGAATGATTTATATTGCTTTCTTGTCGATGGGCTATTCAGATGAAAAGAAATTGCTATTGTGCATCTTTTTATGGCAACCATAATAATATAATGACAGTGCAAAGGGAATATCACTTATTATATTCTTAACAACCATTTTTATCATCTATATAAACTATTAAATATGTACATAGTAAGAAAGTTTCGTGAACGAAAAAAGTTCAAAATGAAGAAAAAGACTGTAGCACGAAATGAAAACAAAGATTTGGATATTTTTTTCCGGGATAATTATTATACTTTTTCTATTGGACTAGCACCAACTACTTTTATTAATTTTAGCATTTAAACTTAATATAACTGATTATAAAATTTAGTCAACCTTAAATCCTTATAATCCTTATAAGTTTATGTCCGTCCAGAATATTTTTAAACAAATCATGCAGGACCGACCTGAGTATGCATTGCAAATAGCTAGGTTTATAGCAGGATCTAGAGTGTAAATAAAATCTTTTCACCGACAAGTCTTCCTTCACTATAGCAGGCATGTTTAATCGTAGGAATAAATATTATTGGTAAAGAGAAAACCCTCACCAAATTTAGCAACAAACAATTTTATTCTTTCCATGGCTTTCTTGATACTAATATAAAACTTTTTTGCAATTTATTTATAATTTAAGCTAAAATATCTTAAAAATGGTTCGCCCAAATATCAGCAATGTGTATCTATTTGAAATCAAAAAAAAAATCTTTTGTTGTCACGCATAACATTCATTAGTGTTCTATTTAAAAAAGTTAAAGGCCTATATTTTTCCATGTTTTTATTACGATATTTTTTTACTGATAATTTTAAAAGATAATATGGAAAAAAACTACGATTTTTATACAAAATATTTTTTTTTATCTTTAAAAATAAAGGCTACAGATTCCACGTAAATATAATAAAATACCCTGTACGTATTTTAGAAAATTAGGTAAACCGGATGACTTTCTGAATTTAATAATTGTGTTTTTTTATTCTATTACGTGTTTAACGAAATAAATAAAGTTGTAGGGTAAACTAAGGGATATTCCCAGACTTAATAGCAGTTACATTAAGATATTTCCAATTTTTTTTGGATATCTGGACTAACATACAAACTAATACAACAAAATTACAGGAAAGCAGAAGATGGCAATATTTATTGGGGAGGATGGGCACGTATGGCTCAACCAATTGAACATTTTGCAGTTGTTGAGGTTGCTAAACCTAATATAGGAGAGAAAAGACCTAGTAGAGTAAGAGCCGACGTCACAGTTAACCTGGCAGTAAAATCTGAAGTAAAAGTTGAATGGGAAAATCTAAGAAAGCACGATGTCTGTTTTCTTATAACTGTGAAACCTCCTAATACAATTGGTAAGTAATTTATTTAATATTGATAATAAAGAAATATACTGTTTTAACATTTAAAGAAATAATAACTGGAATAATAGCTATTTATGTATCAAGGGCGTTACTGGGACTATAATGCCCTGAAGGTCGAAATGCTGGGGTAACCCAGGGATTAGTATTGGTACCAACTTTATTTCTTCTTTGCACCAAATATTTTCTCTCTTTCGCAATTATTCTCATTCATAGTTTTGCTGACGGTAGTAATCCAGTTTCTAAGCCTGATGTGGAAAACAAGCGTAGGGCTATGCGCACATCTAGTTCAAAAGGCCTTTAATAAATATTAAATATGAGCACTACAAGTCTTACCCATTTCAATGCTTTAAAACCATAATAACTTTCGCTCTCGCGAAAAAAGTTTGCCCATATGTATTTCTTACTTATTAACGTCCAAGTTATGCAAAAAAGTCATTTTGCAAAAGTACATTATATTTTAGCAACAGCCGCGAATTGCTTCGAAAAAGTTCGGAATTCGCTTTCAAGCCGGATTTTTTTTTTACCATCCAGTCTGTATTCCCTGTATGTATCCTAAACGAGACCCTCTTTGAAATATTGTTCTCATTCCCATATATTTTTTTATTCCTTGGGTATCTCAGCTGTAAAAACTCCTACCTGCTGAGCTCATTTTTTAATAGCTATTTATGCATCAAGGGCGTTACTGGGACTATAATGAAATAGCCCGAGGGCTAGATTTCGACCTGATGGGCATTATAGTCCAGTAAAGCCAGTGGTGCATACAATGCTTTATGTTTTACCCAAAAAAGAGTTTTTCAATGACTAATTACATTATTTATTCGCAATATAAAAAATAAGTTGCACCTGTACCTGTATACGTAAGTAGATAATGACTAAGTTTGACTTTGATGTTTCTGTCAGTTAGTCAGTTGGCATTTTTTATTTAACGATTTGCTCAAAATGGAAGAAATTCCACAAAATATAAGAGAAAAGGCCATAAAAGCGACCGAAAATCTTTTGCCAGTTAAATCAAGGCAACAGTATGATCGGGAGTATGGCATATTTGGTATTTGGAAAGATGCGAACGCAATTCTTCAAATAACCGAAAACGTTTTAATGGCATATTTCCAGGAACTGGTAAGTTATTGATCTTATTTTAATACATATGTTTAACAAACTTTATTATTTTTAGTCGGAAAAATACAGTCCGAACTCTCTCTGGACCAAGTATTCCACCCTAAGGTCTACGTTGATGGTCTATGAAAATATAGACATTTCGCAATACCATCGTCTCATATCTTTTTTAAAAGTTAAGTCGAAAGGATACGTCCCGAAGAAGTCTAAAGTTTTGGAAGGAGAACAAATATTAAAATTTATTAAGAAGGCTCCTGATGATATCTACTTGGTACACAAAGTCATATTGGTAATGGGTGTTTTTGGAGGTTTAAGACGAGATGAGTTGGTCAAAATGACCATTGATGACATTGAAGATAGAGGAACAGTCTTGGTTATAAAGGTACCAGAAACTAAAACTTCAACTTCAAAAAGTTTTACTATCATTGAAGAAGATTTAGGCGCTTTAAATTTAATAAAAAAGTACACAACATTAAGACCAGCTGGAATAAAGGAGCGAAGATTCTTTCTTACCTATAGAAAGGGTCGATGTACAGTACAACCCATTGGAAAAAATACCATAGGAAGCGTCCCAACATTGATCGTAAAATTTTTAAAACTGGATAATGCAGAAGCTTACACCGGCCACTGTTTGCGTCGCACATCGTCAACTTTACTTGTTGAGGCAGGTGCTTCGTTTGAAATGCTAAAACAACATGGGAAATGGAAAAGCTCTTCAGTAGCTGAAGGATATATAGAAGAAAGTATTTCATCCAAAAACAAAGTAGCCAAAATGATTGCCAATTCAGTTAATTCCGAGGTTAATTCCGTATCGACTATTGAAAATTCTTTAATGGACTGTTCTTCTATACAAAATAGCGTTAGTGCTACCACCGCTGCTACCATCACAAAAACCACCGACCATTCTATAGTGGGATCAGCTACATTTTCCGGGACATTTCAAAATTGTAATTTTTATTTTGAAAATAAAGTTTAATTTTTAGTATTGTTTAAAGAAAAAAATATTTTTTGTATAAACTTGATCTTTATTGTGAGAGAAATAAAATTGGATAAGCAATAAAATTTCCATATTAGCGCATTAGGGCATTATAAGCGGGCATTATCATAATGCCCGCTTATAATGCCCTAGGTGTGATAGCAGGTATTATTGCTATCATAACATATTCCGTTTCTAAGGTATTATAGATCAATAATAGATAGGTAAAACATAAATTATATTTTGTTTTTAATATAAATTTTTAAATTAACTATTTAATTTTTTTTTGCTTCTTGTCTTATCGAGGTTATGCATCCTAAAACAAATAATTTGTTATAAAATAAATATGAATTATTATAACATTTTTTTTTTAATTAAATATTTCGTAAATCGAAATGGCGCATCTTTTTATGTAGATAGTTCCTTTAAAACAAAGTTCATATTTTTGTTTAGTTTCAATCGTTTATGAAATGATGAGTTAAAAATCTTACTGTATGGGCCACACTACCTAGACAGCGGTTTATTTTTTTATTTTTATTTTATAGGTACTAGATACAATTATAAAGAACCATTTATTCCACAAGTTGGACTCCAAAATATTCGTGGGTGCGAAATTGAAGGTATGCTTGATAGTAATGGAAGAGTTATTGAAGACGGACCAGATCCTAAACCAGTTTTACCAGGTATGCTAAAAACATTAAACCACCCAAATTTGTTTTAAAAAATTTTCCAAGGGTGGACCTAGTTTGTTTCAGTAAAAAAAAAAGATTTGGTTTAATTGTTTCGTAGGTTGTGAAGCCTAAATAATGAAGTAAAAAATTCTACTGGGCAGGAGTTATATTCATTGATATTTTGCTTGAAAAAATGTTATAGCTCATAGTTACAAAAGAATAAAAAGACCTATCTTAAGTGGTAGCATACTTAAAAAATAAATAATTATTTAAAATCACAAGTAACGCCAACAACACATTACAATTCAAAGCAGTTAAATACATTAAAATATATTTTTAATATTTTTCGATGGAAAATAATTACGGGAATTTGTGGTCTTTGTATAGTAATGCGGTAGTGTTTTATATTATTATTTGTAATGTATTAAAGTAACTTGCATTTAACGAACACCCAGATATATGTGGCTGTATGAATATAATTGATATTTTAGGCGACCGACGTACATACAGAGTTTGGCTAGATTGTAATCAATATCGAGAAGATATGAGCGAAACCAATAAGGGTAAAGAGGATGTTTATGAAGGATTTAATATTATCATGAGAAGAAAACCAAAAGAAAATAATTTTAAAGCTGTACTGGAAACTATTAGGTAAACTACTGTTTATAGAATTCGTAAATTCTTAGGCCACCACCAAAATTTGGTAATGCAGCAATTGTATTTGGAGCTATTCTAAATTAAGTTTTTACGATAAATTAACTAATAAGCTTCTTCTAATTTAACCATAGTAAAATAAGCTTCTTCTAATTTAACTATAGGCAAAACAAGTAACTTTTTTTTAAACTCTTACGCCAATTAAGGAGCTAGGTTTTTTTCTTATCTTTAGGGAAGCCCACCAAGGCTAGTATAAAGCCTGCGCACTAAGCATCATAGATGCTGTTTTTTTTATATTCCCATTTCCCATTTTTCCCAGTTTTGCTAACGATTTATAAACACCGAACCATGCATGGTACCTTTTAGACACCGCGATAGTGGTACTTATACAGATACATTACACTGATAACCAAGGGCCGACCGAAGGTCAATTTTTGGCCGGATTTTGTTAGAACCTTCAGCTGAAGCAGAAGATTTGATCAACTCATTGTCAGTACAAAACATTAAATTTTGCTCTGTTTTATATGTTAAGCGTATTAATGACAATTAAATAAATAATTAATATAAATAAATTGCATTGCAATGTTGTAAAAGTATATCAGTCATTAAATGATATGGCTCACATCACCCAAATAACTGAGACTGTATAAGTCTTCTGTTTAAGCAACTAAAAAGAAATGTTATTAAAAGCTAGTTATTAGTATATTACTTTTAAATACAATTTACGTAATGGCCTAATTAATCTGACGTTCATAAGAAGAAAAATATGCAAAAAAATGTATCAATTAGGCCAATATCCAAGACCAACAATTCGTTGGCCTTGGTTATCAGCCTATTCAACGGCTTCGCTACCACACAACTTTTCCCTCGGGCGAATGTATCGTAATAATTTGTCCGTTACTCCGTTTTCGGCTCCTGAATACCAAACTTCGGCTTCGGTCAAATCTTTGGGTCTTTTTGTCGAAGCCAAATGTTGAGGAATCCAAACTTTAGGTCGGATACTACAAATAACTGCCCTGTACTATTTTCCACCTCCTGATTAACATTTGGGTAATGTCATCCGGGTGGAACCTACGCTGTGAGTTAAAACCTATTGATCTGAGAAGAAGCGGTATTTCAGGGTAGAACATGCTTTTGATCTGATTGAACCACGTGACACAAAGCTAAATCAATTTGTCCGCAATTTTTCTGTACTAGGGGTCAATATTATAGTCGTCTGATTGAGAGATTTACCATCCTGTATTAAAAAGTACGCCGCAATTTTCTTATGGAAAATGGATTTCGATCAATGTTTTTCAAACTTTGCATACTGATAGTTCTCAACACGCTGATAAAAATCTCCACGGGCAAAAAACCCGAAAACTCCCCAATCCTCCTAAAATTACCCTGAACGGTCACTGAGATTTTCCCTATGGAAAATGGGTTTAGCCAATTATTTTTAAAGTTTGTACAGTGAAAGTTCTCAACACGCTGAAAGTCTCTACGGGCACAAAGCCCAAAAAAGTATATTTAACACACATTTTTAGACCATTTCTACCTTATGTACAAAGTGCAAGTGTTACAAAATTTTCATGGTGCCCTACAAGTTTAATAAAAACTGTGTATTTAACGAATTTTTTTAACAATATTTATAATTGTAGGGAACTTATGAATACGGAATGTGTAGTTCCAGAATGGCTTCACGACATAATTTTAGGATATGGCGATCCCAGTGCTGCTCACTATGAAAAAATGCCAAACCAAATCTCCACGCTAGATTACAATGATACCTTTATTGATGTAGATCACTTAAGATCATGTTTTCCAGAATACCAAATTAAATTTAAAACGGATGATCCGAAAAAACTTGTCAGGCCTTTTAAGTTGACATTTAAGGATCTGGGTAAGGAAGAAAATGAAGAAAAGCAGAAAGTTATAGTGGTGGAACCTCATGTTATTCCTAGAAGGGGACCGTATCACTTTAATGAACCAAAAAAGTAAGTCAAAAATTATATCCATTAAAAATATTATGTCATTTTTTCTGAAAAAAAAAACCTTATTTTTATTAAATCAACACAGCTAATATGAGATTGAAAATGCACAATAGTAAATATCTGATTTAAATATTACGTAGGTCGGTACAAAAATGTCTGCAAACTATAAGAAATACAACTTAATTTTAAGAAAAAATTGCTTTATTGTTTTTTAATATTGTCTTCTTTTAACTTAACACATTTATTCATTTAATAAAATCAATCAGCAAAACATAAATGCCATTGTTCCTGGGTCACTTCCGAAACATGGTTTTTAAACGCAGAAACAGATTCATTTGGATTTCAAAAACGCTAAGCACGCATTTTATCTTTGGGTTTTGGGAACAAAAAAAGTCACATTGTGATAGGTCGAGGCTGTAAGGTGGATTTTACCTTCGACTGCTTTAAAAATCGATTTGTTTGCAGCACCGTATAAGACGAAGCATTGTCTTGGTGAAAAACTATATTGCTTCTTGGATGCACTAATTGAACTTTTTCCAACACTTGAGGGAAACAAACTGTAATGTACCAAAGAGCCATTAACTGTTTGTTAATCTTCCAATGAAACCGTTGTGATTCCCCCTTTTTCCAAAGAAACACACAATCATCTTTTTCCCAACTCTGCAGGACTGTCTAACTTTAACTGGAGTGGGGTCAGTTGGAGAGACCCATTAAGCCTACTGGCGTTTTGATTTAGGCTCAAAGGCATAAATCCATGTTTCGTCACCAGTGATGATGTCGTAGACATCATTTGATCTGCCATTGTCGTATTTTATTAGAATTTCTGAGCACCATTTGACTCGAAGTGCCTTTTGAGCTTCGGTTAAATTATGGGGAACCCATCGACAACAAAATTTTCTAACTTCAAGATGATGGTTCAAGATTTTTTTGATAACAGTCATTCTAATCCCCAAACGTGCTCCAAATAATTTGATATGGTTCACGGTTATTTTCTTTTCTCATTTGTTGAAGAGTAGCTATGTTTTTTCAGTGACAGCAGAAATTGGCCGCCCATCACTTAAAGAAACTCGTTCAAACTAAAATTCATTAAACAAGTTGTACACACTCCTTAAACTCGGGGCTTCATCACCAAAAGTAGCCCAAAGTCTTTCAATGCACTGCTTTGAGCACATATTACTTGTAAAATCATAATAAATCATAGCGCGAAAATTTTCCCGAGTAAGATACGTTTTAACGCTAACAGAAAAATTCTAAAAATTCCCAATTAAAAGAATGTAGATTTTGTTTTTAGCCTACTTCGTGTCATTGGTGCCATGAGTATTTTGGTTTTCAGAAATTGCTTATAAAACTTATCCAATAGAAGGTATTTTGTATAAAAGGTCGAGAAATACTAATAAGAAAGTTGAAAGAATTATGTAACTTCCGAAACCATGAGAAAAACGGTGTATTGTGTGTTTATTAGGTAATATTACTTTAAAGATATCCAGTGCACTGGGTACTTAAGACTTATTGAAACTTTCTTTGGTTATTTTAAAGTTAAAAAAGCAATTTGTTTTAAAATTATTTGAGGTGAAAACCATATGACGGTATATTATTGCAAATTTCACACTAACACTAAAAATTTCCCTGATCCTGCTATAATTTAAAGAATATTAACAAGGAAATTTTTTTGGAACATTATATTGTCACTTGGGACAACGGATTATAATTATAAGTCATTTTTACTATTGCAAAGAACTAGTCTTCATGTAAGTCACTGCCACATTTTTTAGTTATAATCTTTAAAACTAATAACTTTACATGATGCGTTTTGACATTAAGTAAGGCTTTACCCAAAATACACAAATTGTATTTTTGACAAAGGTTTATTTTAAAATTAATAGCGTTACCAATATTACATATTATGCATTTAATTTAATAGTTGTGCTGCGAATACGATATTGCCCACCCCCTCCCTTATTTCTAATTGTTTTGGTGATGGATTTTTATGTACCATTAAAAAATAAAAACATTATACGTAAATAGCATCAATATTTTAATTCTGTATAATTTTTTACACAAACTATTTAAAATAAGCATAACAAAGTATTTAAACTATACTAAACCTGCCTTTCCATTTTCGTATAACAAAAGTTAGTAAATAAATAGTATACTTTAGTATCTCTTATCAAAATATAATATCTGTGTAAATGTCTATCCACTTTGGTTATTTAGCCAATAATATATATATATAAATATAAATTATTAAAACCAACCGTAATGTTTAAACTTTGCCTCTGCCATACTTGTATACTAATGCTGGTAATAAAAAGGTATACCCTAGACTTCATTAAATTTAAATAGCTAAAATTTTGATGTTAATTTAAAATTTAGGTGTAAAATGTTCTTACCAAATACTACTCAAGCTAAAATAAGAAACATAATTATTATTTTCTTGCACATGACTATTTTAGAAAATTATAGTAATCTAAGCTCTAATTGTATTATAAATAAAAATTGTATTGCACAACTTTGCACGATTTAACCGACACTGTTTTCTCATGATTTCTGAAGTTCCATAATTCTTTCAACTTTCTTATTAGTATTTTCTAACCTTTTCTACAAAATACCTTCTTTTGGATAAGTTTTATAAGCATACATCCCTAAGACCTTCTTAATTTGTCAATTCATTGATGGAACCTCCTAGTGTAAGGTTTACTTAACCAAACGTTACCTCATAAAAGGCCGTGACAAAAAAAAAGAACTCAAATAAAATTTAACGTTATTGTGCAAATCAAATGGTACTTATCATGGCCGGATTTAACTTTCTGCCACCCATAGGCTAATATATTTTTGCCGCCCAGAATTAAAAATTTAGCATTAAAAGAATGTAAACTACACTAGTAATCTTATACAAATTTAATTACCAATATTGTTTTAACTGTTTGTTAAATATTAATTTCTTTTATTGATTTACGATTGCATTTTTTTTTTAATTAATCGTAAATTTGCCGCCCATAATATTTGCCGCCCTAGGCTTCAGCCTTCTCAGCCTTTGCGTAAATCCACCTTCTGGTACTTAAATTAAAAATAAGATGTTTTAAAGAATAATTTTGTTTCATTATTAAAATAAATTAAAAGTATAGGTCTATGCTATAAAAATATTTTAGTAAAGCGCCATTAATTCATAAAAAAAGGATTCTACGAATCTTTATTATGATCATAAGTGTTGATAAAAACTTAGTCCACTATAGAAACAAAAACAAATAAGGAGAATATTTAAGGGGTTAGGCCATGTAACGACTTGAAAAAAACGTCAAAGAGGGCCAAATAAAAAATCTTTTTTTTGCAGGCTGTGGTTAGGTGTGGTGTTTTTTAGCAGGTTGTTTGTATCCATGTATTGAACAGCAAGTAAACAAATTTTTGTTTAAAAATATTAAGAAATGGCGGTGCTGTAGCGGTTTCCCGTCGACATGAAAATTCCAAGATGCTCCCTCGGCACGCAGGATAACTGATGCAAATTTTAATCTGAAACAGGCCACAATTTTTTCCTAATTTACATGGGTACAGCTAGTGAAATACCTACGATATTTTAAAAATACTGTTTTTTGGCTATTTGGTAGGTGTTTGAAATAGAAAGTCAAATTTTTGACCAAAAAATGACCATTATCGTTTATAATTTTTTTAAAATTAATTTATTGAAAATTTTTACGTGGTGCACTGTGCAATGATGTGCTTAATATGTGTTTAAAATTTCAAGCAAAAATATTAAAAATAATTGAGTTATGCTGCGTGCCGATACAAAAAATCGTGTTTTGGGATATGCGCGTTTAAAGTTTCAAAATGAGTTTTGTATCCAGGACCTACGACATCTAGTAGTATATTAGAAATGTGAAAAAACGATAGGTAAGCAGTTACCCAGTATCTATTGAGCAAGCGCGTACTTAATGAATATAGGCTATGTTCCGTCATTTTGGAGACCAAAGACGCGCCGCAGGAAAAGCGCGAAATTTTAAATACTTATTTGGTTTAATTCTTTTTGCCTTACATTTTAGAAACTTTAAAGTATTTATTTTGACCAAAAAACAATCGATTTTTTGAAAATTCTACAGTGGCCTAACCACTTAAGTATTTTGCACTTTATAGTGAAATGGCCATAGGAGGATCGCAAGGCTTCTAATATTAGTCGTTTTTAATAATCATTCAATTATTTATATTTAAATCAATATATATCCTATGATATACATGTTTATATAAAAAGTTAGTTTTACCATATTTAGCTGAGATTATGTTTTAAACTGCATCAAATGATCCTGAATCGGTCTCGCGACGTCTTCTTCAATTGACCTTTTTTGATTAATGCAACTCAATTTTTCATAATTGTGTATTATGGGCAGATATCGCTATGGTTTTAAATATTTCTTTCTAAATATTTTTATCATTTAAATTTTTTTAAAATGGATTAACTTTACAATAACATTTTAACTAGGTAACAATCAATTACTAAGATATTCAAAATTTGTTTTTTTGCTGTCAGAACTAACTAATATTTGTTTATTTTTGTTTAAAAATGACATAAGCAAAAACAATTTAAGAAAAATCTCCCCATTGGTCAGTGTCATTTATTACCGTGGTTACTGACTTTTTAAACAAATGCGATCCAGTTTTGGTTCACCTGTCATTATTAAACTAAAACGATGAACAGATAAATATCAATATGTACCTAAAGAAGAACCTAGAATATGTTTAAACAAATAATACTTATAATAGGAAAAATTATTTCAACCTACCTAAAAGTTAAAGTATCAGATACACGCCAAAATATTTTAATTGATTTTTTGTTTTTAATAACTGCGAAGTTGCTAAAGAGTGTTTCTGTTTATTTTTTCATTTAAGATGCTATGTAATAAGTTATTTTCACAATTTAAGAAAAATTCTGCCTTAGTCTAGTATCTTGGGGGAAAAAAAGATATGCATGGTTATAATATATTTTTTAGAAACTTAATTCCCTTTACACCCACTCAAGTTGAAGCAATTAAATCAGGTATGCAACCCGGCCTAACCTTAGTAGTGGGACCTCCCGGAACTGGCAAAACAGATGTTGCAGTACAAATTATTTCAAATCTTTATCACAATTTTCCCAATCAACGCACATTAATTGTAACCCACTCAAATCAAGCGCTAAATCAGCTTTTCGATAAAATTGTTAAGTTAGATATTGACGAGAGACATTTACTTCGTCTTGGACATGGAGAAGAAGCACTGGAAACTGAAAAGGTAAATAAAATTTTATATATACGGGGTATTGTGGGAATTGGTAAATAGGTATTTGAATTTTTACTTAGCATATCAGGTAGACAAAATATTGTTACGAACTTTAAAATATGTTTTTAGTTTATAGAAATGTGAGAATTATTTAATTTAGGTTATTTACTGGTGAGGTTTTGCGGGATTTTATTTAAAGGGTTCTGAAGGCGCAAGAATCATCTATTTTACATTTTTCTTGCATCTTTTATTAAAGGAATTCCTCCAGATAATTCCAGACTTTTTCACGTTACTATAAAAAGCGGAAATACCCTTCAAAACGACCACTATTAAATCGCTGTTCAGTTGATGACAGAGACAATTAAACAGTTAGCATAGTTACGAGAAATTGTTGTTATCATAGAAACGTTTGTTAACCTGATTGCTAATAAAAAGGTGTAAGATGAAGATCCCTGTTTTTATACGAGCTGGTATGAAACAATTTTTTTTTTAAATAATGTGTTCAAGGTAGGAACTTTTACAAGGATACCTTAAATATTTTAATTTATTTACGCATCTATGGATAAGCTGCTCTAAATTTTTGACACAACATTTTTTATTTAATTTTAGAGTACTCCAATTCTCTTTACGCTTATCTTAGGGAGTATCTTTGTTTAAATCTTTTTAAGTTAAATGAAATAAAAAACTCAGAATATATGTAATTTAGGCGGCAATTACTAGACGTGTTAATCCTAAACATATCGCTTTACATGCTGCAAGAATTCATTAAAAAAATATTGAAAAATACTAAAAAATATGTGTCAAATAGGGTGCTTAAATATATCTCATAATTATTTTTTTAAGACAAAAAAACATGGACCTTAACAGAAACACTTATTTGACCCTTTAAAAAAGATTTTATTTATATGTCATAATGTAACTAGAAATAATATTAGTATTTATTTATTTTTTTAATAATTAACTGTAATTTTATGGATTTTTAATGGCTTGATATTAAAATAACCTAAAATTTTTCTTTTTTTTTGTTTTAGGATTTTAGCAGGTATGGAAGAGTCAACTATGTTTTAGCAAAGCGAATAGATTTGTTAAACGAAGTTCAAAAACTACAAGAGTCACTAAAAGTTGAAGGCGATCAGGCTTATACGTGTGAAACTGCAGGATATTTCTACTTATATCAAATACTCTCAAGATGGGAACACTTTCTGAGTGTAGTAAAACCTAAAAGTGGAAAGGTATTTAAATTTATCGTTGTACATTTAATTTATCTTGCTTTACCGAGTTTTATTATATTTTTTGATATAGTTTTAATGAGTTTTGTTTTATAGAGTTTTTATCATGATACGTAGAAAAAAATGTTAAGGAAAAATTCCAACATGGGTGTTTACCTGTATATATACACACAATAATTTATACACTACTGCAAAAAATTAAGACAGTAAGAAAAAATGGTAAATTTTTTAGTGATTTTTGAAGAGCTATATTTCTGTGAAAATGGTCATATCGAGATCGTAACAAAAGCATCTTAAAGCTTAAAGATTTTAGTTTTCAGATCTTTTGACCAAAAATTTTTAATAAGCGACAGTTATCGAGTATTTCGGAGGAATAACACGAAAAAAATTGTAAATTTATTGTATTTTTCTTTTGGGTCCACGGGCTTGATTTTTTTTTACAATAAAATCATAGTATAGACTTGATAGCCTGTTCATTTAGCTTCATTTTTTTTATTTTTCTATACGATTTTCCTATCCGGAGATATCCGACTTTAAATGCAAAAAAATCTTTTTGGCTTTAACCATCAATATCTCAGCAACCAATCACCGAACAGAAAATTAAAAGGCAGTTCCAAAATCGACAATAAATTTCCGACAAAGTTAGCTTGCGGCCGTAATTTTTTAATTTTTTTTAATCCTCAATTTTAACCAAAAGTGACAAAAAAAGACTTTTTCCTTGTTCCGAAAATTCCTCCACATCTTTACGAATATTGATAAGGAGTCTAATGTTTGCACGAATTTTTATACCCCAATGCACCCCCGACAACCCTGCGAATCGGCATATCGAATTATCCAGTGATTTTTCTAAACCGTTCGATTAAAATTTAAGAAAAAATTAAAGGAGCAAAATTTACATTTCTGGGTACCCTGTAACCCTCGTAAAAATGAAAAATTGAGTGTTTTTTTTTTCAATTTTCTAACCATTGGTCATCTTTTATCCATTGAATTTGAAAATTCAAAAAAACAAATAATTTTTGAATAAAAAAATTAAGGGCCCCACATATCTCTTATGGAAAATGGAGTTCGAGCAATTCTTTTAAAACTTTGCACAGTGATAGTTCTCAACACGCTGATTAAAAGTCTTCACCGACATATAACCCGAAAACCCCCCTAGCCCCCCAATTCACCCTCAAATTTCGCTGAAGATTTTGAAATAGTTTTGAAAACTTTGCATAGTGATAGTTCTCGACACGCTGATCAAAAGTCTTCATGGCACAAAACCCGAAAACTCCCCTAACCCTCCCCCAAATCACCTTCAAAAGTCACTGGGGATTTTTCTTATGAAAAAAGGGTTTCGGCCAATTGTTTTCAAACTTTGCATAGTGATAGTTCTCAATCAAAAGTCTTCACGTGCACAACCCTCCCAAAATCACCCTCAAAGGTCAGTGGGTATGATTTTGACTGATAGTTTGGTCAATTGATCTGCGGAATTTTCTGATAGTGTTGACGAATTGTGGCCACTTAAATAGTTACAGAGCTATAGCCCAAGCCCGTGGACCCAAAAGAAAAACAAAAAATTTACCAATTTCTTTTTTCGTGTCATTCCTTAGAATCAGCCAAAAAGTAGTTTCAGTGATAGTGTTTTATTTTAATTTTACCCGACTCGATATCTTGTCCCGTTCAGAAGTTAAAGGAGAGGGGAGGACTTTTAAAAACCACACTGTATATATAATTAATAATATCTTGCAGCAAGGAGCCGTAGAAACAATAAGCAAGGAATTCCCCTTCCACGCATTTTTTGATAATGCTCCACAGCCATTGTTTAAAGGAGAATCCTATGAAGCGGACCTGGAAGTCGCAGAAAGTTGTTTCCGTTACATTGATCATATTTTTAAAGAGCTAGAGGAGTTTAGAGCTTTTGAATTGTTGAGATCTGGTCTTGATAGATCAAAATATTTGTTGGTTAAAGAAGCTAAAATTATTGCCATGACCTGTACTCATGCAGCTCTGAAGAGAAAGGAACTTGTTGAAATAGGTATACAGTTTTACCAGTGCTTGCGTGTTATTTAAATATATCTTACGAGGGGACGGTCCGAGAGGTGCATCGAGTTATGGGCTCCCACTTCGCGTGTTTACAGTGTGTGTGGGTACCAACCAAACCCCAAAATTGTAGGTGCCAACTCGGCGTCATTTTGAAGAAATCGCCAGTCAAAGATGGTAGGACGCTTATGCACCGAATAGTTTGTGCTTCAACACGATAAGCTGGTAGCCTAACGGCATGAGACGGTCAGTGGTTCGACCGCCGAAGATGTGCTTGTTTGTTTTAAATTTTGTTTAAATTTATAACTTATCTATAAAAAATTGCAAGAAATTAAAAAATACATTATACGCGCCTTTATTGATTAAAACCTACGAATTAAATGTCTTTTTTTTTTCTTTTTTTCAAATCTCTTTCAATTTTTTTAAATTATATTAAATAACATAAATTAACTGTAATTTACACTTCTCATTTACTTGACGTTAACGGCTTTTCCCGCCGAATTAAGAAAACAAATTTCTGATTGCCACAAAAACGAGTTGGCTTTTATTGGCACCGTGCGCGATGACAACGACATCTGACGACTGCATTAAATCATGCTTCCAATTCATGAAAGAGGTGTAAGATTACGTATAACATATATTTATTTTTCGTAAATTAATATATGAAAACCTGTTCAGCACTGTAAAAGTGAAGTACAATATCAATGGTGAATAAACAATTTTAAAGCTTAGAAAGTAAGCATAAAAAGAGTAATAAAAAAAAGTTTTCGGAACTTATTATTGAGGAATAAGGTTATCCGGTGTAACTAATGCAAATGACAGTTAAATAATATTACAAATGTCAGTATAAAAAATAAAAAATATATTTAAAAATGTAGCATATTAAACAGGCTTTTTAAAAATAATAATTTATTTTCAATTGATGAATAGTTTTTTTTATTAACCTTAGACGAAAATCGGCAACTAGTCCGATAAGTTAAAAATCATCTGAAAACTTACGAGTCTAGGGCCTTTTTTAATTACTTGAAGGCTTTATAGCCATTTTCTCTATTCACAATCACAGGAGACTACACAGACACTACTTAGTCTATTAAAAAGAATCTTTTTCTTTTAAAAACTCACAAATCATTAAAAAACTTCAGGAAAAGAAGGAACATAACGTAAGTTTTTCTTCTTGTTACGTCAAATTTGAAAGTTCGCTTAACCTCGAAACCCGAACGTCATTCGGCTACCTACTTTTTTCTTTTAAATGCATTTATTCATTTTGACTTTTTTCTAATTTCCAACTAGCAGTTGAAAATGTATACAATTTGAAGTAACTATTTCTGCCAGTATTCTGACATTTAAGCACATAAAAACTATTATGCACCATTTTTATTATTTTTATTTAATAATTTATATTTGAATCAAGCATGATTTATTGAAAAATTTGACCACAGCGAGCGCTGCAATCGATTCAGCTGTCCCCACCATATACTTCGCACCTTGCCAATACAATGTTCGTGGTGTCCATAATATAAATGTTTTAACTGTTTTTATAATGATTATTACTCGTCAGAGTGTACTCGTGTAATAAAAACGTTGCTTGAAAAAATATTTAATTAATAAAACATATTTTTAAATCCTATATGTTTTAGAAATTTTTTAAAATATTCCTTTTCTCATCGAAAGAGAAATAAAAAAAGTTAAAAAAAAATTAAACAAACAAAACACAAATTATAAAAAAAGAAAAAAATTAATTACGGTTAATTTATTCAAAATAAATTAAAAAATTGCGAAAGATTAAAAAAAAAGATATTTATATCGTAAGTTTAAATCAGTAAAGGCGCGTATAATGTATTTTTTAATTTCTTGCAATTTTTTAATGATAAGTTATAAATTTAAATAAAATTTAAAACAAAAAAGCACATCTTTCGACGGGACTTGAACCACGGACCGTCTGGATGCAAGTCTAATTCTCAAGCCGTCAGTCTACTAGCTCATCGTGTGGCGCACAAACTATTCGGTACATAACCGTTCTTTCATCTTTAACTGGCGATTTCTCGAAAACTAAGCCGAGTTGGCACCTACAATTTTGGGGTTTGGTTGGTACCTACCCACACTATATGCACGGAAAGTGGGAGCCCATAACTCGATGCAACTCTCGGACCGTCCCCTCGCTAGTAATAATCGATTCATAAACTGTTAATAAATGCCATTTTTTCACTTTCCGTTATCTCTCAATAATAAAAGGATATCTCTTACTACTTACCAAACCAAATAATTTATTCCATCTTTACGTTCAGTTTTTGCTCTTATTGGGTTGAACGGCGGGTTAACTGATTAAGAATCCATAAGTATTCTATTTAACATACAATTCTGACTTATAAAAAATGGCGTAGAAGTTTTGGCAGCATGAATTTCGTTTCAAAAAAACCGACGGAGGAAACAAAAGGCTTATACGTGAAAAAAAATGATGGTTCATGTACAGTGTGCTTTAAATTCAACTTGTACATGATGGCGTATTTTGGTTGTGTTTACGGGGTATTGAGAAAAACGTAAGAGATGGAGCAATTCTGTTCATACATTTTCGGAACGTATTTAAAACAAATTTAAATGTTTTAAAATTTCACAACTAACTCAATTCATTTTAGAGATAAAAAGAGTTGTTGATTTTTTATAGATTTTACAAGGGTTCTGTATATCGGTTAGATTGAGGAAAATTTTAAATAACATTGTTATTAGGTATACAAACTTTGGTTTTTTTAATGGTGCCTATATATTATTTTACCAGTCGACTGCAAATTAAATTAGCTTTTTAATGATACCCCATTCTTTTTATATGTCAGCTAAACCTACTATTTTGGCAGTTTGTTTTTTTTTCTTTATTATCTAAAAACTAATAAAACTATCTAGGGAAGGGGGGTTATAACTAAGCTTTGTTTTTATGTCAAGACTCTAAGTAAATATAAAGCTTAATATAATGCCATTAATGAAACATTATTTAAAACATTTCGTAAATCTTTGCTGAACTTCCAAAAGAAGTGCAAAGTACTAAAGTTTAATATTTATCCCATCCCTTCCTTTCTTCTTAAGTAGGTAGAGTCCTTAATATTTGTATAATTTTTTTAAATGTAAAATATGCCATCTTTTGTTATTTTATCTTTGTCAGCCCTTATGATTATTTTGTTAAAATTAATTTTTTACGTGGTGTATTGCTTGAAGGCGATATCAAGTAATATGACTTTAATTTTACACGCTAAGAACAAAAAATTAATAATTAGATGTTATTAATATCATTGTTGTTTATTTTAGGCCGGGTATTTTAATGTCGGATTATCTATACATCTGTGGATTTACCTTCAGTTTTCTAATATATGGATTTTATAAACGTCTAGTTTATAGATTTTAGAATAAGTACCGCTTAAACTAAAGATTGTAAACTAAAAGATAGGTTTGTAGAAGAAAATAGTAAAAAAAAACAATGGATGTGAACCTCAGTTTAATTTTAATTTTGCGCAGTTTACCGCCTTCTTAGAACCGTTCTGCACATACAAGAATTCTATTGAAATTTATGGCGAAAATTATCACCAAAATTTTGATAAACTCCTGTAGACTTTTGGTCCTAGTAAAATTATTGCCAGAATTGATGTGATGCTCATGCGCACAAATGCTAATTTTATAACAGCTGTTTGATTAGTTTAACATAACCGAGAAAGTCGGAATATTAATTAAGTTAAAAAAAAAAGAATTTTGTTTTCTTTAAATTATGTCAGATATTGATAAACCAAAGTTGTTACTATTTGGTGTGTGGTTTCTTTTTACGTTATGATTTTTGTTGCAAAAATTCTAGTAAGATTATTGACCGTGTAAAACACAAACAATAATTATTGTGCAAATTTTCGGCACAAATATGACAATAATTTTCGGAAAAATTCTCTTATGTGTAAAACGGTTCTTAGACAATGAGGTAGTGCCACCGCCGACGCGACGGTACAGAAATAACTACCAGCTTTTCTTGAGCTTATGATTAATTCAGGGATAATATTTTCCACAGATCTTTAAATTTGTTAAATACTTCTTCTAATCTCTTTTTGGTGGAAATATTTTCACAAACTTCCAAGACCATGGATGTTTCTTAAACTTTTATTAAAATGCAACTTTCTTTAGATACGGGTGCCATAATTTAACTAAATTTGGTTGGAAGTTGTGTATGCTGGGTGTCGAAGTAAGATTTTTTGGCCTATTTTTTTCCGCTGAACACGAATCTGAAATTTAAAAAAATTAGAAAACCCCAAGACACGGTATATTTACCGGCAGAAACCTGCCACCACGGAATGTTTGGACTACAACTATATAAACCATAAGAGAGACAAAAAATTTCATAGAACAAAAAAGAGAGCTCTTCAGATTGTCTATAAAAAGTTATTTAAACATTTTTGATAAGATAAATAAAAAAGGAGATATAAACGAATGTGATGTGTAAATAATGTGATTTTTGGGTTTATTTAATAATAAATTATTTATTTTATTCATTGGAATCCTAAATCACTCAAAATTTGCAGAAAAAAACACAAAATAAAAAAAATAATTATCAAATTTTTTTAGAGTATAACTTGAAAAAATCCTGAAAATTCGGTTTTTTGATTGTAACTCGAAAAATGTTGCATTTAGACAAACAGGTTATATAACTTAAATTAAAGGCACGATTGTAATAAAATATTATTTTTTGTAGGCTTTAAATATGACAATATTTTAATGGAAGAATCTGCACAAATCCTGGAAATTGAAACATTTATTCCTCTACTACTTCAGAATCCTCAAGATGGTTTTAATCGATTAAAACGCTGGATTATGATTGGTGATCATCATCAGTTGCCACCCGTTATAAAAAATATGGCTTTTCAAAAGTATTCCAACATGGAACAAAGTTTATTTACCCGACTTGTGAGATTAGGAGTACCGACTGTCGATTTGGATGGCCAAGGTCGTGCCAGGCCAAGGTTAGTATAGTTACAAGTAGCAATAGGAAATTTGCTTACTATCTTGATAAATACAAAATAAGATGTTTTTAAAATAACAGTGGAACGTAACTATAATCCTAATTTCCTATAATTTTATAAAGTAAGAACATATTTATAAAGAACCAAAAATATATAAAATGATTCATTTTTGGAAATAGGCAAAAGACTTTAACCTTTAAGCACATACCTACTAGAGGTAGCCTTGCCGCTCGGCAGTGCAAACAAACATGGGAAAGAGAAAGAAGAGTCGTAATTAACCTTACTCTTTCGTTCCACGTGCTTAATTGATCAGTGGGGAGGGGCATGTATCCCGCCCATAAATCAGCACGCTGAGCGGGGTGTATACCCCTCCACGGCGCCCCAATCAGGCACGTGGAGCGGGAGAGAAAGGTTATACTTTGTTTGTTCTTTCTCTCTCGTACGCTTATTCGCACCGCCAAGCGGCAAGGTTGCCTCTTGTAGTTATATGTTGAAAGGGCTTAACTTTAGTTCTTTAAAATCACTAGATCGATGGCTTTTAGTAGTGGTAAATATATAAAAGTGTTCCTCCTCGTACCGCGGATTTTGTCTCCTCATTTTGCGACGGAATTTGCCTTCTTATTTAGCAAATGATTTTGCTTCTCATTTAGCGGCTGATTTCACCTTCTCATTTTGCAGCTTTAGAGTATACACCATCTTTTAAATATACCGCCTACCCCTACCATTATTATTTGAAAGATAAATTGTGAAAAATTTTATTATTACTTCATTTTCTCTAGTTTTTTAATAAACTATTTTTATCATAATTTTTTTAATAATAAATTATTTTCCCATATTTTTTTATATATAAAGTGAAACAACCCATTAAAGTTAATGTTTATAAATTAAAATAATTTAATTTTTAGTCATTTTTTCTGGGTTTTCAATAAGTGAAAGTGTACTTCTTTCATGAACAATTATTTTTAGGGCAACAGAAATATTTTTAATTTATGTTCTTTTTTAAATAACTTGCTTTTTTCTATAAATAAGGTTAAAAAATAATAAACAGAATTAAGTTTCATATCTTAATTGTAAGTGAATTTTAATAAATGAACTTCTTAAAATAGGACAGCCAAATTTTTTTATAGGCAACATGAATATTTGGATTTAATCATATCTAATTTATTTTATCAATATTTTTTATAAATTTTTAAATGACTTTCTTTTTTCTCTTTTTTTTCTACAAGTAAGGTAAAAAATACTCAGAGTTAAGTTGCAAAAAAAAGTATATATTTTAAAAATATAAATATCTCGGGCTAAAAGTTATAAAATATAACGCATAATAACAAATTTCTTTAAAATAAGATGCATAAATATTAAATTTAAGGTTTGTAGTATATAGGGTAAAAACAGGATTGCAAAAAAACATGTATTTGTTAATTTTATACAAAACACATGTTTCTTTTGTTTTAAACATTTTTTTTTGTTTTAAACATGTTTTTTTTTAATTTTTAAATTTTATGTTTTAAACAATAAAAACTTAGGAAAAAACATTTTTATATCATATTTTTTTAAACCTAATATTATTTGAATGATCTATTATTTTATTTACTTACTAAATAATAAAAGGTATTTATTGAAGTCTATTGCAAACTGTCTTGTTTCCGTAGCTAGTTCACGACCCGTCGCGGTTCCCAGCCGGACCTTTAGTGTAGTTTAATGTCCGTGATATCCTTCAAAGTCTGAAAATATTTGCATGCAGTGTGGCAACGTTACCAATGGAGATGGGAGGAAACCCGGCACTCACGGTCTTGGTACTTGGTCTATAGATTAATTCTAGGAAATTTACATAAATCCTTCTGAGTTGTCAAAGATTAAAAAAAAGTTCGTGATTTTAGTTCGCTATTTCTTTTGCACGACTCATAATGCGAAGCATTAGAGGGTGCTCTACAATCCAAAGTTTTTTTTTGTTTTTTAATATTTCAGGAAGCCTCAATATAGGTCTAAGCCATATTGAGGTCCCTGATTTAACTACGGAATTAAAGCTTCATCATTACTAAAACATATGCATGTAGTGCTGTAAATGGGATTTTGGAACAAGCTCTTAGGTGCGGTCGTCTTAATGGAGGTTATGAGTTAGGTAAATGAACTAAGAGTGGGATCCTCAGCGAACTAGTTCGCGTAGTTCACCTAAAAGAGCGCTCTTTCCACCTAGGTCGTTCGCGAACTACCCAAGACTAGCAAGTTGGCTATTGCAATAACAATCATCGGTAATGATGATGACGTGACTGATAATTAGATATCAGATTGATGACTTAGGACTTAGATTACAAGATTACTATGAGACTGAAACAGTTTGAGAAATTTGTTAACTCTTCAACTCTTGTATGCAAAATGTTTTGTTTTCCGTTTTTTTTTGTGTTTCTATTATTAATAAATAAATAATGTGTATGCTAAAAAGTTTGTGTAATGTATTTCAGAATTTTTCTCATGTTTATTCATTATATTAATAAAGAAAATAAAAAAAAAACGCTTGCTTAATTTAAGTGTTTTAAACTGTTTAAAACAAAAACTATTTTAAACCTAAACAAATGTTTAAAACATGTTTGAAACAATTAATTAAAACAAAATGTTTAAAACGAAACAACCCTCGGTCAAAATAAACAAAATCTGTAATTAAATCACAACTTTTGGTAATAGGGTCCTTGCACATTTTTTTTTAATGATGTCGTTTGCACTATTATAGACCGTTCTTCAAAACCTACTACTTCGTTTTTTCTTTAATTCGCTTTTTTGCCGATATTTCGATTTAATAACTTCGAAATTCAAAGGTCCCGCGAAAACGCTTTCTGTTAGGTTACTTATAAATGACGTCATTTATAGGTAAACGTCTGCGTTGCCAAATAGCCTAGTAGTACAATTTTTGGCATTGGTACAATGACACAGTGGAGATGTACACTAGATGTACGCATTGAACTGGGCGGTTTTATAACCTCGCTTTTGCAATATTTGTTTTCATTTTATCGTTGGTCTTGTTCTGTGTGATTTGTATTGGATTTTTACGGTTGTGTCTCAAAATGAGTAAAGTTTACCGTTGGTGTATAATTACTCATGCAAAAATACGTCTATTAATATGCCTGGAAAGACTTTTGTTCAAGTTCCATCTGATAAGGCTTTAAGGAATCTATGGCTTCAAGCAGGGGGACGTGATCCTGAAAGGTTATCTTCAACATCTAGTTTGTTTGTTTGTGAAGATCACTTTGATGTAAGTATTCTTTATCAGTTTTATGACAGTAATACGAGCAGAGATTTTTACACGAGTTCATTTCTCATCTCACAAATCAAATAGGTATTTCAAGTTTTTTGAAGCATATACATACCTAAAATTTTAAAATTTCAATAATAATCGTCAGAATAATAGGTGAAGATATGTTTATATAATACTTATGTTTTGTTACAGTTGCCTTCTGACATGGAAAACTATATGAAGTGGAAAATGACAGGTGGTTCAAAGAAGATGAAGAGAAATGTAATACCACATTTAAATCTTGCATTAACTGCTGAAACTGTTGGTGTTATGGAGACTAGGCCAAGTAAAAAAGCAAAATTTGAAGTTTGTGAAGATTCTCCAAGCACATTTGAACATTTGCATGATTTAAAATTATTGTTCAAAGTTACATAAATCGTTTTTTCTTGTAATTGGTCCAGTGAGATGCAAATAAGTGAATTTATTTTTTTTATGGGAAAACGCTGAATCGTACGAAAAAAAGTCAAGTAACCAAATTTGTTTTAAATTGACCGAGGACTCCAAAAATAATTTTTATTTTAAGAGAAAGCAGTGGCGGACTACTTTTTCCTTCAAAAATATCTAGTCAGAGTCCAGTACGGACGCCACTGTTGGAAATAAAAAAATGTTTCTTAGGTCAAAAAATGCTCTTTAATGCATAAACGCCGTACACCAATTTTCATAAAAATATTTAAAGCGGTATGAAAATGACAATAAAAAAATTATTTTTTTCTTTTTCTTTAAACACCCTGTATCTCAAAAGATAAGACGTTTAGGACATACATTCATATGAAGTTTTTTTCTTAAAATGAGTCCAAGAATCACCCCCTTAAATATTAGCATGTTATTAGAAACACCCTGTATAGGGCACTATAACAATAAAAGCTGAATTATAAAATTTAATATGTATAATATCATTTATTTATATTTCTATTTACTCTAAAAAACTAATAAAATAGTATAAACACATACACATTGTAACTTTTATTTTAAAACTTATACAATAATCTACAATACCTAAATAATAATTAATTATTCTAATCACATAGTCAAACTAAAGGATCTTAAAATTCATTCACCAATCTATCAAGAAAATAAATTCCTCGAGTGGTCGATTTACAGTTTAAACTTGGCGCCATTGTCATAACTGGCTGCCGCGTTCTCATTGGCCGGCACCGTTGGAAAATTAACGTATGCTAACTTTATGACAGCCGCAGTGTTGCCAGACGAGTAATGTAAATTTCAAGTATCGATGCCTGCTAGGTTTAAATATTTAGTTATAAAACATTTTTATTATCATAAGGACTATTAATATTGTTATAGGTACGCAAAGTAATAAATATAATATTAGTTAGGTAAAATGATAAAATAATGGGATTATACCTGACACTTGGATTTGTAAATGGGAAATAGTACATTTCATACAAGGTATATAATCAACACTTGGCAACACAGAAGGCTTCTCTCAAACAGTACAATTAAGTTGGAGATTTGGCAAATTATTACCTAGTGATGACGCTATCCAATCAGAATCGTTTTAGAAAATTTGAATTTTTAGTACTTTTATTTTTGAAATATCTCAGAAGTTACTTTATTTATCAGTATACTAATTTACACACGCAATTTTAGACCCATATTTAATCGAACTACATAGAAATTATAAACATTTATTTTGCGTGCAAGGACCAATTTGTGTTTTTTCGATCAATTCAAAGTTGGTTTCATATAGGTTGATGCAAATATGACATATTTCTGGATTAAATATCATAACCAGTTCTTTTGAACAAACTTTACAGTTAAGTTGGTTGTTGCCTAAATACATTTTCGTTTTACATGCGTATTTACCTGTTAGTGAGTTGTCTTTCTTAAGTAACTTAATTGGTGAAGGAAATAGCCATGTTGGCACAGTACTCTTTAAATTTAAAACTCAATGGGAAGCGCTGCAACACTTTTATATGATACAGGAGGAAAAGGGAAAATGAGGGGATGTGTAGTAGTATATCACAATACATAGGAAAACATATATTTTATCAAAATTCTATCAAATACTACTTGGTCCTGAATTTAATCCTGCATTAAAGCATTTACATAAATTATTTTAGCTGTTTCATTAATTATTAGGGGGGACGTATTTTTGCTCTTTGACCATTGTTTAATACACTGTAAACAATATTAAGAATAACTATTAGTTGTAATACCTTAATCTTTTTTCATTTCTTTTAACTTTCTTTTTTTTTATTTCTTTACGACATATGGAACATTTGATTATATTTTCCTTTTTAAAAACCTTTCTTTTTAAAACCTTTAAATGTGGCTAAAGCACTCGTAGGCAAGGCCAAAAAAAAAATAAATCAAAACTTTTAAGCATGTTGATCCTCACTATAGTCTTATAAACTTTTAATTAAACTAAAACAATTTTTCACCGAATCTTTTATCCTTCAAATGATAAGAGAAGGCGTAGGTGGTATATTTAAAAGATGATGTTTACTGTAAAGCTGCAAAATGAGGTAAAATTAGCCGCTAAATGATGAGTAAAAATATGTCGCTAAATGAGGAGGCAAAATCCGTCTCAAAATGAGGAGGCAAAATCCGCCTAAAAATAAGGAGGCAAAATCCGCCGTACACATGAGAAGGGGGAGGAAAAGGTACTCTCATATATTCACTACTTTCAGTGACTGGTTTGAAGGACGACAGATATAGTCAGCGAAGTATTCTTTTTTCTGTTTTCTTTGTAAAAAGACCAAATTAATAGTCAAGCTTTAATTTGATGTAGCCAAATTTTAGATGTTTATAATAACTAGAAACCATTATCTCTATGTTATATGTTATTTTAGTATTTGTAATCTTTACCAGTGGAGATACAAAAAATTGGGAAACTTACGACATGTTGAGACTTGGCCGGAATATCAACGAGCTAATGCAGGATTTCAATATGATTTTCAACTTATCGACGTTCAAGATTTTAATGGTGTAGGAGAATCTGAACCCAATCCATATTTTTATCAGGTTAGGGAACATTTTGTAAATTTTTGTGGTAATATTTAATGAAATAAAACCGTGTCAATTAGTAAAAGGTCATACATGTAAAACTGATCTAATTGGATAATAAGGAGTTTTAAATGACAAGTTTAGCAAAAAGTACAGTTTTAAAATATACAATATAAAGGTTAAAAATCTAAGTTTAATGGAATAATGAGAAAAAATTATGTTAAAATTTACCGATTTAACGGGAAGATCTATACTATGTATTTATTTTTTTCTATAATTATTTATTCTGTGACATAATTAGTGGATTAAAGTAACATGCAACAATGAATTTTTCCGTGTAATTTTCTAATCGGTATTCTGTAGGTGATAAAGCTTAAACATTTCCATGGTTCCAAAATTAAATTTTATTTTATGCCGGTTTTTTAAACTTAATTAATTTTTTTTAAACTTATGATTTTGTTTGTTACTTTGTAACTATGGGTTAAAAAATATAATAAACAAAATTAATATACTTTGTCATAATAAAACTAACATAACAACGCATATTTGGTTGATCCTATACTTTTAACTAAATTTATGAAAAATGGTTCTTCCATTTTTGATAAAACATTATTTTACAAACAAATTTGCTTAAGACAAAATCTGCCAATATTTTCTATTGGTTTAAATGCTAATTTCAAGCGTGATTTACTCATTATTATTTTTTTAGAATTTAGCAGAAGCAGAATACTGTGTGGCTGTGTTCATGTTTATGCGATTGATTGGATATCCTGCCAGCAAAATTACTATATTGACTACCTACAACGGTCAGAAACATTTAATACGAGATGTTATTAATGCAAGATGTGCTAATAATCCATTAATAGGACGGCCTCATAAGGTACGTAATTTTAAAGATTTTAGCAATTTTTGAATATTTAATGTTTGTATAAAGGTTGATTTTTGCGATTTTGCTATAGTGTGGTCACTTGTTTTTGTTAAATTTTATTATCGTTTACTTTTGCTTGTAATCCTTAGTAGTATTTTTGAAAAACACTGGTTAAGTCGCCCAGTTACAAGTAGTGTCAAGTAAAAAACCAAATTAAGCAAATATGGCTGTTGGGAAAGAAGCAGAGATCTGCCGATGTTCTACCAAAGTGACACATTGAACAGTTTATCAATTACCAAAAACAAGAATAATCTTTAAAAAAATATATGAAAAAAATTGTTTAAAATAAAATTTAGGTCGGCATTTATCATTTAATCGTTTATTTAATGTATTGGCCGGATATTCTAAAAATCCGAGGATAAACAAACATTTATAATATAATCAAACGTTGCTTGGCTAGTACACCTTAACAATAGAAGGGAATGAAACTTCGGTAATAAATGCTATCGAGCGCTTTCAACCAAACTAGGCCATCATCAGGACCGACAGTAAAAGTTAGGCAATAAATGCTTTTTTCTGAATAAAATAAAATATCTCACTTACTTGTTAACATTACTGGAACTCAGTCATACGACACAAAACAAATATAAACATTTTATATGATTACTTTAAAATTAACAAACACTTAGTCATACATATTAAAACAATAATATGAAATAATCATAATCAAAAAAGAAAAAGGAATTTGCAAAAAACTACAAAATATTTTTATTTGTATGCCTATAGGCTGGCAATCCAGGCCGTTGTACAAACATAATAAGTTATAAATAAAATTAATTTATATTTAAGTAGACGCACTTTTGTACCTATGTTTAATAATAAAATTTTGAAAAATTGGTTTAAAATTATAAGAATTGACCTGGGTATTTAGACAATTCGGACTCATTGAGGTATTTCTTGCAATTTCCAGATCTTCAAAAAGGTTTCCTTGGTGGTTAATGCTGTGTAAAATTTTGCAATTATTTGGTGACAAAAATTGGTGGTCATTGTACTTAATGTGAAAGCCAAAAGATAAAGTTGATGGTCGGTTAAGGTGTTCTTTAATCCTGACCTCCAACGGTCTGCAAGTTCTACCCACATAGGTAGCTTGACATGTGTCACAATTTAACTTATAAACACCGCTTTTTTTAGTAACGTTAATTGTATCTTTATTGTTTACCAAGTTTGAAGAAAGGGTGTTAACTGTTTTAGAAGTTACTTTAATTTCATCATTGCAGGAGTTCAGAATATGTGCAACCTTATTCGAACAGAAGCCTAAGAAAGGTAAAAAATAATATTTTTTGGTTTTCTTTAAGACCTGTTCAGGAAAAGCAAGTTTTTTAAATTTTATTTTGTTAATTAATTTATATAATATATCTGGATTATAACCGTTATTCTGGGCAATTCGTTTAATAATGTTAAATTCAATTATTCTATTTTTATCTGACAAAGGCAGTGCCAAAGCTCTGTGGATGTAACTATAAAAAGCTGACATTTTATAAGAGATGATTAGGAATAACATGGTCTGTCTGGGTTGATTTTCTATAAACTTGATATTCTAGTGTGTTATGAAGTTTCGTTATTTTTAGATCAAGAAAATTTATAGGATTGTTTGTTGCCATTTTAATTGTGAATTTAATATTTTTGTGTAAATTGTTTTATTTATCCAGATTATTCTGGGCATCTCTATCATTTCCATCCACAAAAGCTAAAACATCATCTACATATCTTGACCAACGTATGATAAGACCGTTCCGATCATCTGCAAGGAAATCAGTTTCCGAATGGTCCAAAAATATTTCAGCTAGAAGTGGTGACAAAGGTGAATCCATAACTAATCCCAGTTCCTGCCCTTAAACAGAGTTATTAAAAGAGAAAAAATCCTGCTTGAGGCACAGTCTTAGTAAAGTAATATCTGTGTGCACCTTAGCTTGTATGTTATTATTTATTAATAAATTGAAAACAAGAGTAATTGTTTCTTCTCTAGGAATTGATGTAAAGAGGTTAGAAACGTTTCATTCCCTTCTATTTATAATATAAATCCAAAATAAATTTCAGGGATGTTCCAATATGTGTATGTCGCACCCACTTGGCGTAGTTGTCCATTTCGTAAACTGGATATCCAGTTCCACTGAACCAGATGGTGTAATAATATTTTATTTCACTATCTGGACAATTTTTATGTCTAGTTCATGAAATAGATATGTAATGTTTTCACTTAGAGAATCAAGACTACATTACACCATCTGGACACAAAAATCATCCAGTTCCCATACTGTGGCATTTGTCCACTTAGTAAAACATTCAGTCGTCGGTGTTTTGAATGGCATGAACGTTATATTAAACTGCTAAAGCAAAAATGTTAAATATCAAAGAAAATTATTATACGCTTCTTGATCAACATTACACGAAAAAACTAACCACAACTAACCAAAAATGTTGGGTCATTGCATTGTTTTACAGTAAATAGATAAATGTCAAATTTAGAGTACAGAAACTGGATGATTTTTGTGTCCAGATGCTGTTATATCGTCTCGTTTCACCAAGGGGAAAAATGGTATATCCATTTCATGAGCTGGACAAAAATATTGTCCAGATGGTAAAATAAAATATTACACTATCTGGTTCCACTTTCCAGGAACTGGACATTCAGTTCATGAAATGGACAATTACGCCATGTGAGTGCGACATGTATACAGTAATAAAAGCGGCATTGTAAGGTGTAATAGTATTAAATTTCACTAAAAACATTTATATTATTGGAACACGCCTACTTTTCAATTTCTGCGCCTTGGCTATCTATCGGCCTAATATTACATCAATGATTTTTTTTTGTATAATAGACCATAATTCGTAAATTAAGGGTTGCTTTATGACTTTCAAATTGTTAATTAAATACTGCTATCGGTAAAAATAATGATTTTGGTCATTAGCTTATCTAAAAAAGGGCCTAATTATTTATAAAAATAAGTTTACATCCTTTCCATAAAATAAAGGTTATTAGCAAGACCCCTTTTTTACGACATACACTATTTTTTTTACAGGTTACTACAGTAGACAAATACCAGGGTCAACAAAATGACTATATCCTTTTGTCGTTGGTAAAAACAAAAGCTGTAGGCCATTTAAGAGATGTCAGACGTCTAGTTGTGGCAATGTCTCGTGCAAGACTAGGATTGTATATATTTGCCAGAGTAGTACTGTTTCAAAATTGTTTCGAATTAACGCCAGCCTTTGAACAGGTAAATGAATTATAATTTTAAATAATATATTCTTTTATGCTTATTGTTTTTAGTTTATAACATAAAAAATATTTTTTTAGCTAACTAAACGGCCTACTAAGTTACACTTAGTTTTAAACGAACTGTATCCAACTCAACGGTACAATAGTGAAAAGATTAATGTTCAACCTATGGTGGTAGAAGACATGACACATATGGCGAATTTTGTTTATCAGTATTACATGGAAAGAGTGAAAGTTTTGAAAGCTCATTATGGGGTAGGTTTTTATTTTTTTTTCAATTTCCTATTATTAAAAAAGCATTGACACGGACCTTCGTTTTACAACTTTTTATGGGAAATCAGGTTAAAAAACGTTTTTTTTTGGTAACAGCAATGCAAATTAACTATTTAGTTGTCAAGGTCATGAAGTGAACAGCTCGAAATTCGATTTAACACTGACCCTTGTGGAGTTTCCTATCGCCTTTTATAGTAACGTGGAAAAAAATCGAAAAGCTTGGAATTAGTTAAAAGATTTTCTTTTTTAATACAGGATGCAAGAAAAGTGCAACATGCGTCCTCAGGACACTTCACAATGGCCGTCGAAATGGGAAAAAACTAAGGCAATTTACCTAAATAAATTATTAACCTAAATTAAATAATTCTAACATCCTACATTTCTGTAAACTAAACCAATTTTTTTAAAGTCCGGAACAATATAGAAGGTAAACTTAAGTTTTACCTGAAATAATTATTTTTTATATATATATTTATCAGCAATTATTGTTCTTAATCCAAACATGGAAAATGTATTTTGTTTAAATACAGTATGATTGATACTATGTTGATAGCAAATACATTTTTGACTTATACCTAAAAAGTCATAGGTTGCTCTAATAGATTTCCTGGTAAAAATTCTATAAAAGTCCCTTGACAAAGAACTATGGTAACAATGTTTTTTTTAAATATTTTTTACCAAAATAGTCTCATGGTTTTCCTCTGTATATTTAATGCTCCCTTGTTTTGTTGAATGTGATATTGCTTAAATTAAAAAAAAAAAAAAATTAAATATTAATTTTTTTAGGAATCACAAAAACAGTGGCAGAAACCTGGAGGAGTTGAAGGCAAATCTCACGATGGCTTAATTTCATCACATCCAGGAGAAGACAGGGACACGGATAGTGAAGATGAAAACGAAGAATCAGGAGTACAACTACCTGTACCAATTCAAGAAGAGCCAATTCATGATCCATCTGAACAGCCGGCATCATCGCAGCAACCCGAATCTGTTGAAGAACCAGAACCAATTCAGGTAATATTGCGTGACCACTATTATGTAGCGAAAAGTACTTCCAAAATTGTACTGCCGAAACAAGTTTTGGGTTAATTTTATTTATACCATATAGCAAGTTTTTTATTCTAAAATAAAAACAAGGAAATATCTCGAACTTAAATCAGCTATAGATGGTGAGCAGAATAATCATCATATTAGGTTTTTAGGATTTGTTCCAACAAAAACCTTGTTTGTATGTAGAAAGGGTGTATGGCAATTTTGACCAGGGGTTGTTGAACATTGCTTTACTTCAATGTTCGGGCAAAATTCAACGTCCTGGGCCGAACCTAGGTAGCACGCGTAACTTTACCTCCATGTTCGGGCAACGTTCCAGGATCACTCGGGTCAGTGCTGGGTCGACCGTCATTAATTCACAGCAAATGCATCGCTAAAATACGTCTTGGCAGGGAAATGGAAATTTGCGAGTTAAGATCCCCAAAGGCATTTTTCCTTTGGGCCGACTCTGAGCAGCACGCGTACCTCCATGTTCGGGCAACGTTCCAGGATCACTCGGGTTAGTGCCGGGTCGACCGTCATTAATTCTCAGCAAATGCATCTTCAAAATTCAACGCCTTGGCAGGGAAATAGAAATTTGCAAGTTAGGACCTCCGGGGGCACTTTTCCCCTCTGAGCCGACCCTACAGTACGCGTAACTTTACCTTCATGTTCGAGCAACGTTACAGGATCACTCGGGTCAATGACGGGAAGACCGTCATTAACTTACAGAAAATGCATCGTCAAAATTCAACGTCTTGGCAGGGAAATAGAAATTTCCGAGTTGAGACCCCAGGGGAACTTTTCCCCTCTGAGCCGACCCTAGGCAGCCCGCGTAACTTTACCTCCATGTTCGGGCCACGTTCCAGGATCACTCGGGTCAGTGCCGGGAAGACCCTCATTAATTCACAGTGAGTGCATCATCAAAATTCAACGTCTTGGAAGGAAAATCGACATTTGCCAGTTAGAACGTCCATTGCGCCTCTCTCCCCCTTTGGATCGGCCCTGGGCGAGATTAAGAGCTTCTTACTAATGTCCAAAAAGTACTCAAGAGCTACGCTACACAGGTACCCGTCAAGTTAATAGGTCGCTCGAGAAGTTGTACCAGGGCCGCATTTAAAAATGTCACTGACCTCTAAATGACCTTGAAATCTCCTTTTCCTGACGTGATGGGAAAAATTGACCCCGGATTCAGGGCGCCGAAATACCTAGGTCCGGTCAAATAATCAGGACATTTGGTTTGTAAACCTGTGTAATTAAAAATAAAATCATTGAAGTGAAAATTTTAATTCTGAATTTAGTGCTCGACCGACAGTCAGCGCTGACGTAGGTCGAACGTAGCTATATAAGTGAAAATGTATGATCAACTACAGTGCAGAACTTGTAACGGTCTATCAGCTCTGTACTGTGGTTGATCGATCGACCGATGTTCGCGCTGATCGTCGGTCGAGCACTAAATTCAGCCTAAACAAAATTAATAAACTGTGTTTACTATTTCATTAGAAATATTTCTAAATATCTCTTAAATTAATAAATAATTAAATTATAGGTTATAGAAGATCAAGATGAAGAAATGGGAGATGATAATGGAAGAGCAGAATGTATGGACACTGGGGAAATTGCTAATGACGAATAAAATGCATTTTTTGTAACACATATATAATAAAGCTGAATAAATAAAACGTTTCTTAATATTTGTTTACATTTTTTTATTTTTCATTCTATAACAAATTTATTTGACATCACTGATCTTTAAATAAATTCTTTACAATTTAGAATTTTGACTTTTGTACTAAAGCGTCAGTAGCATTTTTATTTATTTAAGTTTTACAGGTCAATTTCTATCCAAAGAGAAAATTCAACAAATATTCTTTGATTAAAAAATATCTAGTACTTTTAATACTGAGGTAAATCATTAAAAAATAAGTTCTTGTTATCCTGAGCTTGGTTTACTATTTTCAGAATAATCCCTAAGGTTTTTAAAATACAGATATTTGGTGAGTCAAAAAATTATCGATTTAGAATAAATTTATAATAAACCAACTCCCTAAACTTTATAAATTTTTTATCTTCTTAAAAATGCAACATTCTTGTAAACAGATAAAACTATTAAAATGTTGATATAGTTATATTATGTCAGTGATAAGCCATTAATCAAAATTATGAGTAAAACGTAATGGAGCTCTTACTTTATTTTTAGTAAAACTTACATTCCATAAAGTTTGATATTTAAAAAAAATTCTTTAGATATACATGGATCTCCTTTGAATACTACCAACTATGAATTTAATGATGACAGGTCCACAAAAAAATAGTGTGTGCTGAGTGTCTGACTAAGACTTTCTGGCGTATTTTTTTCCGCTGAGCACGAATCTGAAGTCAAAATTGGGGGTTAAACAGCAAAAATCGAGAAAAGGCGTAATTTCAGATATTAACGATTTTTTTTTTAATTCAAAACGTCAATATATTAAAAACCATAAAAGATAACACAAAACTTTGTATGACATAAACAATGTATTTTTACAAGACCTTTATCTTAAGTTATATAACTTTTTTATCTAAATGCAATATTTTTCGAGTTATAATCAAAAAAACGAATTTCCAGTGATTTAGAATTCAAATGAATGATTTATAATGTTTATAATGTCAGACCTTTATTTTAAGTTATATATCTTTTTCATCTAAATGCAATATTTTTCGAGTTATAATCAAAAAACCTAATTTTCAGTGATTTAGAATTCAAATGAATGATTTATAATAAAAAAACAAAAATCACAATAATATTTTTTTCTTCCCTTTTGGACCGAAATTTTTTGTCAAAATTACATTTTTGTTTGTATCTCCCTTATCATTTGTATCTTATCTATTTAATAAATGTTTATATAACTTTTTGGATCTCTTATAGTTTATATAGTCGTAGTCCAAACATTCCGTGGTAGCAGGTTTCTGCCAGTAAATGTACCTTTAGATTCGTGTTCAACGAAAAAAAAAATCGCAGGAAAATCTTAGTTTGACACCCAGCACAAACTATTTTTCCTATGAACCTGTGTGATTAATTTAAATAATATATTTTAAGTTCATAGTGTCATTAGGTTTGGTTTAAAATATTTATACTAGTTTCTTCTGTTTTGTCACTGCTGGTTGTTGTAGATGTGAATGATTCTTTTGACAAATCAACACTTGTGGTTTCAACTGAAGGCTTTGAGTCCTGATCTTCATTGTCAGACTCCGATGTACTTATATCATCATCTAGTTCACTGTCCACCCTAAAAGATATGCATAATTATTACAAGAGATGAAAGTTAATTCAGAATGAGGAATAAAGTGGTTTAATCTTAAGTTTTATATCTTGTACTTGATTTTAAACGTCACGTTTTATATAATGGCTAGCAAAATCGTAGTTTAACTGGGGAAAGCGTATTCCTTTTACTTATTGTTTTCAAGGCATGTTCTTTAATTTTGTTTTTAATAACATGCATAATATGAAATACTATTAATTTTATAAGCAACAAAAACGAAAGAATGATATACATAATATAGTATAAAACTTTTAGATCAAGGTCTAATCTGTTTAACTAAGTGTCAACTAATGATTTTAAGCATGGTATATACATATACTCAGCCTCTATCATTTTAAGCATGCTTAGCTTTAACTAAGGCAAAAAGTCTTGTTTAATTATTAAATATATATATATATATATATATATATATATATATATATATATATATATATATATATATATATATATATAAAAGATTCTAAATTCTTGGGGATTCGGTCTAGGGCTGAAGTAAAACTCTTTTTTTACTAAACGCCGAGCTTTCGGAAATTTATTTTTTCCTTTTTCAAGGCTACAATATAAAGAAAAATTTTTTACAATCAAAAAATTAATCTACAAATGCAACTTATTGTTTTAAAACGATAAAAAAATATATAGCAAAATATAACAATAAAACTTACGTGCAAAGTGAGTTTTCTTAAGGCTAGAGTCTTTATAAGAAACATAATCAATTTATTGTTTTACATCTTAGTGCTAATAATTTTTGAATTTAAATTTTTTTAACATTTATACATCCTGGTGATTTCTAGAACATCTTGAAACATACTGTTAAGTTAATACATATCGAAATCAATAGCAGTAGTGGTATTATCAGGACAAAATTCCTTTGTAGGTTTTTTTTTTTTTTTTTTGTTATTTTGTCGAAAAAATATGTATAAAGTGTGCATGTTGGAAATTTTTACAGAAAATTCTTTTAAAATTATTTAGGATTTTTTCTTTCTTTATATTTTATTATACAATAATTTAAAAAAGTAAGGATGGATACAAAAAAATTCTTTCTAAATTAATTATTGTTTTGTTTTTGTATCCATCCTTACTTTTTTAAATTATTGTATAATAAAATATAAAGAAAGAAAAAATCCTAAATAATTTTAAAAGAATTTTCTGTAAAAATTTCCAACATGCACACTTTATACATATTTTTTCGACAAAATAACAAAAAAGAAAAAATCCTACAAAGTTTTTCCTGATAATACACTACTCTATTGATTTCGATATGTATTAACTTAACAGTATGTTTCAAGATGTTCTAAAAATCACCAGGATATAAATGTTAAAAAAATTTAAATTCAAAAATTATTAGCACTAAGATGTAAAACAATAAATTGATTATGTTTCTATAAAGACTCTAGCTAAGAAAACTCACTTTCACGTAATTTTATGTTATATTTGCTATATATTTTATCGTTTTAAAACAATAAGTTCATTTTAGATTAATTTTTTATTGTAAAATTTTTCTTTATATTTAGCCTTGAAAAGAAAAATAAATTCCCTCGGCGTTTATAAAAGAGTTTTAATACCCTAGACATCAAATTTAAATCTTTGTATTAACTATCGGTCAAGACTACCCTTGCACTTTTATATATATATATATATATATATATATATATATATATATATATATAATATATATATATATATATATATATATATATATATATATATATATATATATATATATATATATATATATATATATATATATATATATATATATATATATATATATATATATATTAAGAGAGGTTTGGACTTGGAAGTTCGTTTTATTAAAATTTGAGTTAAATGGTTAAAAAATAATACTGGTAATTATTATTAACACACCAATTAAATGTATTCCTAGGTATTCCTAATACGAAGATTAAACGTTTAAACAAAAGGTTCACTGAAATAATACAGTTACAAACAAAAATAAAATTCAAGCTCCAACAACAATCTACGACATAATAGTTAATACATATATTTGCAAAATAAACAAAGAAAACAACACAAACAGGGAAAAACTAAAAAAAACTAAGACATATTTGTAAGAGAATTTAAAATTAACACTACAGCAGTCTGGTCTGGAAATGGACTATACATTTTAATGTGTGATTTGGAAAATCCAGAGGCAGAACCCAACCAACCAAACGTGTGAACAACTCACAATTTAATGCCTAACATAAAAATCTTATGCTACGCCAATAAAAAACTTAAAATGAAAAACCATTTGCAAAACCATAAAATTACCTGTGTTCTGTTTGTCAAAACAAAAACATCAAAATTTACTTATGTCAAATACAATAATTCGGATACCATTCAGTTTAACAGTAATATCATTAACACAAAGTAAGAGAGGGAAGTCTAGTCCTGGTTAAATCCTTTCTTAACATGGGTAAAGTTAACAGACCAACTATAAATAATCCACTAAACGAGGGGACAAAAGAAACATATTTTTAATTTGTCCATCCAACTTCTTTTATTGAAGAAACAATATTTACTATGGCAACACAATATAAATATAAAACGAATATAGAAGATTTAAATTTCAACTCAACAAAAAAACAATAATTAAACATTTTTTTAAATAATACCACTTTCTAAGAATTTTATGCAATCTACTTTTTTAGTAGCAAATAACCCAGACTCGACAACAGATGGACTTTAATACAGTAAAAACTTGCACAATATCCTAAATATTAACGTCTATCCAGATATCGGATGCAAAACTTGTTATTGGAAATAACATTTAGTACCCACATGGGTCCAACAAAAGATCTGACAAAAGTGAATCCTAATTAATGCAACATAGAAGCTGTTAATGAGTTCCTGGCAAGGTTTATAGAAGAGCAGGAACAGAAGCGATACAGGCCTTTACCACTAACAAAATTAAACCAAAAATAAACTAAAACCATACTAGAAAACCCACCAGATTAAAAAATCGGATACTACTTTCACACTCTTCCAATATTTATCATGAGGCTCATCAAAACTAAGACACATGAAGAGATAATATAGAAGTATTTCTACACCTGAACATAAAAAAAGCGAGTACAATAGAAATATTCAAAATCCCATACAACGGTATAGAACACAAAACCGGGTGGATGCTTGCAAAACCAGCAAGCAACAACAAGGACGAAATTGTTGGCAATAAATGAAAAAAAAATACAAAAGCATCCTCCCTCTCAGTCAGAAGGGAATATTCAGAGGGTAAATAAAAGGTCGCAGATATGGCCTAAAACATAGAACATTTTAGCGAAGCAATCAAAGAAACCACATATCCTGAATATGATGTAGGCAATTGCAACATCATAAATAATTGGTACAACGAATATTTTAGCCGGCCTGACAATCACATTCAGAACACTAGTTATAAAATTACAGAGGAAGACTACATGTTACTAAAAACTTCATCCACTATTTAAATCTCCGCATACATAGACATATTGCCAAAATGTATGAATAATGCATAAAGAACCATGACTTTCCTACATAGTGGAAGACGCAAATAATGATAACACTACCAAACCTAACACAAAATATAAGACACCTATAAACTTTATAAAAAGTAGCACAGAAACCTCTTGATCCAAAAATTTCCTTATACCAATTTGGATTCACAGAGAAATGTTCAACACAACACCTTACAACCATAGTGACTTCCAATGTCCAAACCTCTCATCTAATCAAAAAACACCATACTGTAGCAATATTTTTAGACATCCACAAAACTTTCGATAGTGCATGGCTCAAAAGTATACCAACCTATAAAAGGTACACCAACTAAAATGCCCTCCTAAAGTAATGTTTATCATAATAGAGTTTTTGAAAAACGACACATATAATTCAGAATGAATAATTCCTTTCAAGCAGCTTCACACCAGGACAGGGCTCCTCCAACGATCACCATTATAGAACTCTCCTTGAATATGGTTACACAATGTTTCTTAATCTAGGAAAAACAGCATTTAAGGGCCTTGAATTTGTTGAAACTACATCCCTTTGCATTATAAAAAAAGCATGACATCCCGGGAATCTCTTACATAATCCATCAAATCAGCTGCACACATGCAACCAATTTCCAACAGACTAGTGCAATTATCAAAGAAATTCACTTCGAAGCAGCACAACATTGACCTGCCCCAGCCATTATTTATCCAAAGAACTGACTACCAGTAACAGAATACACCATTTATGTTTCCTACTACTACAATTATAGAACATTTACAAGAAATGAAAAAATAAATAGTAACATTATTTATATAAAAATACTGGGCAGCAGGACCTAGGTCAATAGCCCATTGACATAGTATAGCTTATTGTACTGTATCAATAAATGTCTTAACAAATAAATAATATTAACAAATAAGTCGGGAAATATGTCATTTTACGCGCTTTTTGAAAAACTCACCCAAATACAAAATGTTTATTACATTGTGATAATTTACTAGTTTAGTTTAGTTAGTTTTGGTCTAGACGAAAACTATATTTAAAAATATTAGCTAAAATATTTAAAAAATTTAATCTTGCATCTATATTAAATTCTAATATATAAATTCTTCTTGAAATTAACAATGATGACATACAATTTGCACCAGGTTTTACACGTCGGCATTAGTACTTACCATAATTTTCGCTTCTTCTTAACAACTGTACTCTTATTTTCTTCAGATTTTCGTTTTGAACTGCAAGACGCTTCAAGACCTTTTAAAACTGCATCTTCCACCTTTTCTGGTAACGCTGATCTTTCTTTATCATATTCTTGATCAACAAATGTATGTTTAGGTTGTTCCAGTAGCTTCTCTAGCTTTTTCTTTTTTCTTTCTTTTGCTTCTTTTTCTCTGTCTGCTTGTTCCGCTACCCACTTTTTTAACCTAAAAAGACCGATAGTTAACTAACTCCGCATGATTTATTAAGATTACAAATAAAAATGCCTCAAAGCATGTTTTTTCTACAAATGCCAAATAATTATTCAAAAATTTGGGATAAACTATGAAGCTTTGGTCACATAGTATACAGGGTGTTAATTAATTGAGTGCCGATAATACAGGGTGTGAATCCTCGGGCGATTTTAAGGAGAAAAGTTTATCAACATATGTCCTAAACCCCTTAGTTTTTAAGCTACAGGGTGTTAATATTTTAAGAAAAAAGTGAGTTTTTTATCACAATTTGTTATTATTCTTAGATATTTTTATAAAATTTTGAACACATCTTTTCATCATTAATTAGCATTTTTTGACCTAAAAGATTTTTTTAAATTTTCACCGGTGACGTCCGTACGGGGTATGAACTGACAATTTTTGAAAAAAAAAAGGGTACGTCACTGATTTTTCTAAGGACCAAAACTATTTTTAAAATCCCCATTTATTTTGGAGCAAATTTGGTTCCTAGACTTACTTTCGTACGACGTACGAAAGTAAGTCTACGTGTCAGTCGTAATGAACTGAAGAAAAACATTTTTTTGGTTTTTATTTTTTTACGCGAAAACGGTACGTCGTACGAAAGTAAGTCTAGGAACCAAATTTGCTTAAAAATAAATGGGGATTTTAAAAACAGTTTTGGTCTTTAGAAAAATCAGTGACATACCATTTTTTTCTTCAAAAATTGTCAGATCAAACCCCGTTCGGACGTCACTGATGAAAATTAAAAAAAATCTTTTACGTCAAAAAATGCTACTTAATGATGAAAAGATGTGTACAAAATTTTATAAAAATATCTAAGAGTAATAATAAATTATGATGAAAAACTCACTTCTTTTCTTAAAATATACCACCCTGTAGCTCAAAAACTAAGAGGTTTAGGATATATGTTGATATCAACTTTTCTCCCAAAAATCACCCGAGCATTCACACCCTGTATTAAGGCACTCAATTAATTAACACCCTGTAGTGTTGTTTTTTTTTTCATCATAATGTTTTTTATGCTTATGCGTTAAAAGATTTGACACTTTTTCCAAAATAACTGCATGGTTGCTTGCAATGACGATTTTTTTATTTTCCAATTTTTTATTATGGAACATGGTTTGTTTCTCATATACCAATAGCACTTATTCCTTTGTTCATCTTGTATATAAAGTCTTAACAACTGTAAATTATCTAAACTGTCAGTTTGCCTATAAACTAGAAATCACAAAAATTTTTACACAACTAATCACAACAGATTTGCAAATAAAATGAATTTTCTCATCTCGCATGTTATTAGTGAAAATACAATAGCATTACATTTGAAAAGTTAGCAGAAAAAAACTATGTTTACTGCACCCAGGTAACAAAACACCTGTATGTGCATACCTCAACATACACACTGTAATTATCGTAAGTATCGTTAACTCTCAGTATATTGTAACTTAAATTATAATAAACAGTATTAAGCAAAATTAACTTGAAAAAAAAAACAGGCATAAAAATCATAGTTTAAATTAACTAAAGATATCTTAGAACCTTTGAAGGTTATCAGAAATATATACTCGACATCGACATGCTACACATTTTTTTTTGGTTTAACAGATATTTCAGATTAGGTAGGTAGGTAGGTTTAAAGTGAGTAGGTATAACACCCTGCCACCGCGACCGATCGGTTTATTGTGGCTCACACCCTTTTATATTTCTCCCACCAGGTCCAGACTTCTAATAAATCTGATGATCCTGTTGGGAGAAAGATCTTTCACCTCCCCCGGCAACAAGGTGTTATTGCCGAGGATTGCGAATCTTAGTCGTGCCATTGCTGGGCACGAACACAGTTTGTGTTCTGCCGATTCATCCCCCTCCATGCACATGCGGCACTCGGCGTCTTCCGCTAGGCCGATCTTGTGCATGTGGTATTTCAATCTGCAGTGTCCCGTGTACAGTCTCACTAGAGTTTTAAGGTTTACCCTTGATTGCTCCAGTAGTTTGACAGTACATTGTGGGTTCTCTTTGTGTCTGATGAACTGCTTGGCCATTCCATAAGATATACCGATGACCGGTTCCGGTCCTGTGAATTTTGTTTCCGCCCCTCTTTTGGCAAGGGCGTCTGCGGACTCATTACCTTCTAGGCCGGTGTGTCCAGGTATTCACAGTAGTGTAACCTTATTGTTTTGACCCAGTTTGGTCAGCGCATCCTTGCAGTTCCAGACGGTTTTCTAATTGCACCGGCTGGATTCAAGAGCCTAAAGAGCTACTTGACTATCGGATAATATTTTAACTGTCTTACGTGTGCAGTGCCGATCAACCAGCGATCTGGCACACATCTCAATAGCAAATACCTCCGCTTGAAATATGGTTGCGAGGGTGCCCAGGCTGAAGAAAAACTCTGCCCTCGGCCTTTGTCCATATATTCCAGCTCCAACACCGTCCTTGGTTTTGGAGCCATCGGTGTAGCAACAGATGTCAGCTGGAGCTGGTCGGTCGTTTTTCGACTCCAGTCCTCCCTTTGTGGGTAGACTACACTCTAGGGCCGGTTGTAATTGGTTGCTGTAGGCATTATGTCTGAGGGCATTCCCAGTCTGTCACAGGTCAGGACATTCCTGAGGAGACTGGTGCTCTCCATATGACACGCCTGCGGTTTGTTACTGACCGCTTAATAGAGTCTGTAGGTTGCCCACCTTGCCTCTCTCTCCAAGTAAATATGCAGAGGAGGCAGTCCTAGGAAGGCTTCCATGGCCGCCGTTGGTGTCGAGAGCAGCGCGTCCGTGATCATTAGGCAGGCCTGTCTCTGTAGGCTAGATAACTTTGCTTGGGTCAGCCGCTGCTGCCCCTTGCGCCACCATGCCACAGAGCCATACGTGATCATTGGTCTTATGACTGTCACGTATAGCCAGTACATCTGTTTTGGTTGCATGCCCCAGGATTTGCCACAGATCCTGCGGCATGTCCAGAAAGATAGGGTCGCCTTACGGGCAACTTTTTCTAGATGCGAATTCCAGCTAAGAGTGCTATCTAGGATTAACCCCAGATATTTTGCTTCTTTCGCAAATGGTATTGTTTTACCTTGCAGAGTTGGTGGTCTCAAGTTAACCAGGTTTCTCTTTCGGGTGAAGGGGACAATAACCATTTTTTGAGGGTTTATTGTCATTTTTTCCCTTTGACACCAGCTTTGCGTGGTGTTTGGTACTTCTTGAAGGATGTTCGAAATCATCTCATCAGAGTTTCCTTTAATTAGGATGACGAGATCATCTGCATATGCCTGCAGATCGATCTCCCATAGAGAGAGAATGGCCAGCAGGTCATCCACCAGGAGCGACCACAGCAGGGGGGATAGAACCCCCCCTTGTGGGCACCCCCTGCCCGCCCTAAATCTGATCAACTCCCCCTGCATATGGGTGGTTATGTTTCTGTTTTCTAACATGGTCCTGATCCAGTCACATACGACCAGACTGATCCCTCTAGAAGCTGCAGCCTCATACAGGGAGTCAGGTAACGCATTGTTGAAAGCTCCTTCAATATCTTGAAAGGCAGCCACCACCATCTCCCTTTGTTCCATGGAGCTGGCGATGTTTGCCACCAGGTTGTTGAGGGCTAATTCTGTTGATTTAGCCGTCTCGTATGCATACTGGTGTGTGTTAAAGGAGTGAACCTTGAGTGGGCCATCCCTTATGTGGACATCCAGTATTTTTTCCAAACTTTTCAACAGAAAGGAGTTTAGACTTATTGGTCTTAGCGACTTGGGGGTCGATCCATTCCGACCCACCTTTGGTATATATATTACCTTAGTCGCCAACCAGCTAGTCGGTATGTAATTCCACACTAGGCTAGCTCTAAAAAGTCTTATTAGAAAGGGTAGCATCACTTCCAGACAGACTTGTAACAGTGCCGAAAAGATGCCATCTTTACCCGGCGATTTCAGATTAGATTACATATTTTAGGAGCTAGATAAAAACAAGATTTAATTTTTTTTTATGTATTTGCATATTTATATATTTTGCATTTGTTTCTAGTTTGATAAGTATGATTTATAAAGGATTTGAAATTGTCTGATTTATGAGTATATATGTTACGCTTAAAGGTGACACTGAATTTTGTTAGAGTCCACCTCAAACAACCATGCCATACCTCAGCAAAGACTTGACAATTCCCCTATACACCATTTAAAAATGTGGAAAAAAAAGCAACACATTTTATTATTACTACCATATATGTAAAGCAAGATCTTGGTTATTAAATAAAAGACTTAACAAGTATTTTAAAATCATAAACTATGCAATTTAAAATTGTCTAAGACTAGCAATCCACAAATCATAATAAGGAGGATGATTAAAAAAAAAAGTAAGCCAGGAAATAATTAAACTGAAATGAAGTGGCTAGGTACTAAATTAACCACTTTTGGTATCTAAAAAAAAACTTTTTTTAGATACCAATATTGGAAGCTAATTATTAAACAGTTATTTTTGCCCTTGTACAAAAGGGCTTATTTATAATTTGCCCCTGACTTTTAAGTTATCACTGTCAACTTGGTTGTTTGAAATAAGGATCTGTTTTATTACATTTTCAAAACCCCTTTAATTCTTAAAATAACCATGTATCATACTTGTGATAATATCTATAAAAAATTATGTTATTTTTAGACCACCGAATTCATAAATAAAAATCCTCTGGAAAGAACCAGTGTGAAATATATATTTTTTAAAATTTTTCAATGGGAAATTTGCATTTATTATTCCCATGCAAATGAAAATTTAGATTGAAGTGATCTGTAAGCCAACTAGACTTTTTGATTGATTAAAAATTAACCAAAATAAGTTATTTGACAATTTTTATTTTTATTAGAGATCGCATCGCTGAAAGACAACACGATACGTCACGGTCTCATATGGCAAACCCGTATAAAACCGTGACGTATCGATGTTATTCTAACAGCGTTCGATCTCTACCACCAGGTACAACATAGCGTAAAGAAATTTTATTACAAACATACTGATTAGATAAAAATTTTATCTAATGTTTCAAAATAATATTAAAAATAAAGAGTCAATATCTAGAATTTGCTCTCTCATTTCACATCCATTTTTTTTTTTTTTTAATTTCCAATTCTTTGAGAGTCATATTTTTCTGATTTTTCTTTAACAAATTGCCATTAATTCATTTTTTTCCCAATGCTTTCTTGTATAACCTACTAAAATTTAATTTTATTATTTTCAGAGTAATAATTATATTTTCTATACCAGTGCTAAGTTGTATTTTTTCGGAAACCGTTCTTGTTGCATTAAAAGATTTTTTTTCTTAGATTTTCAACCAGACACATCACCTCCATGAGCTTTAAAAAATTTAGTAAAACATAATTTTTGAAAATTGTTAGAGCATCTTTGGTTAATATAAATATTCCAAGTTCAAAAAACTCTTTGGATATGGCTCGAGCTTTAAACAGTTCTCCTAAAAGAATTTCCAGGCTTTTTATACAAGTTTAATTTTAGTGCCAAAATAATGCGAGTAATGTATATTAATGCCAAAATAATGCAAGTAATGTATATTAATGCCAAAGTAATTCGAGTAATGTATATTAATGCCAAAATAATGCCAGTAGTGCATATTAATGCCAAGTTAATGCGAGTAATGCATATTAATGACAAAATAATGCATATTAATGCGGAATAACAATAAACAGATCTTTTTAAGTGCATATATTTTAATAAAAAGTTTTAAAAAAATAAAATGTATATAAACTTCATGTTGTCTTTTCTATTTTTAATGGTTCTAATTAGTAATCCTGAATCCTAAGTTAATTAGTAGTCCTTCAGATATGCATTATATATCCGTCTCTGTTTAACTTTGATCTTTAGACAGAGAAGGATATTGACTTGATGAATGATTGAAGGATCTTCTATTTGTATGACAATTGACAAATCAAAAACTAAATTATTTTTCGATGTTACTAATGACTGTACTAAATTTGATGAAAAAGTACTATATTAAGTATGAATGTACTAAAACGGCAAAGCTGCTTCATTGTTGGTAAGTAGGGTAATACCTACTTAAACTAACGCACTACACCAGTTTATAATTTAAACAAAAACGATATAAAAATTATAAATTTGACTAGGTTTGTCCCTTTTCATTTTAAACAAAGGCTGGTTTTGTGGGTTGTAGCGGGTGGATAAAAGAAAAACACTTTGATTTTCGGCGACGTTTCGTGATAAATTGTCACTTTTTCAAGCCGTGATGGACAAGCAATTTTTTAGATAATGGAATAGTTTACATTAATACAAAAATTGTTTTAAATTAGTAAAGTATTTTAGTTTTTTAAAATTATTATTTAAAATATCGATAAGGTTATGTTTATATCCACCCCTACAACTCTCGAAACCAGCCTTTGAAAATTATTAATTCTCACCTTCACACCTTCTCCACTGAAGTCTGGGTTAAATATAACGAAAATTTGAAATTTTTTTTGCATTTTAATTTATTTATGTAAAAGTTGCAATTTTATATAAAAAAAAATCAAGCACTAAAAATTATGATTGACCAATTCTTTGCTAAACTCCTTTAAGATACTACTTTGGTAAAATTGTATTTTTCGCGGTATTTTCCCCAAAAATATCACATAAACTGACTTAGTATTTCCGGCCCAACTGTTGCACTGACAGACACTATGATTCATGATTTATTTAGATCAGTAAGTACTCATGTAACACATTTTTGATGTTAACTCGCAAATTTTTTGTTTGACAGATGCAGAATAGGTAGCACAATTTTTTGGGTTTGGGCGGTCAGGATTTTCGATTATTGCACTCTGTATTGCATGTTTTTGAAAAATAGAGTAGTACTTGATTTTTTTGTTAATTTTTTATCCCAATTTTGCCCTTAACAACTTTCTGACAAATGGTACCAAAAAAAGTTTAAAAAAAAATGCAGAATTGTGAATCTTACACAGCAATACTAACGATTGTGAAAACTTAAAAAATGTGTTTTTTTTTTTTTAAATATGATTGTAACTCACAAATGAAGAAATTAAACAAAAATTTAAAAAAGGGCGGAATATTTTTTGTTATAATAGAAGTTTAAAATTTGCACATATTTTCATTAAAATATTCTGTATAAAGGGTCTACAAAATCTAATCTTAAGTGCGAAAAATGAGTTGGATAAACACACTCGAAGAAAAAGCGATGTCTTTTTTCTTCTTATTACTTCCGTACCTAAAATCGGATTTTGCGAACCCTGTACCTATAAAAATATTTTTGATACCCAAAAAGAAAGGATAAAGTTTACCGTTTACTGCCAGACGTGGCAATTTGATTTTACTTTTTGCGAGACACCAAGAAAATGAATAAACAAATGGCGAGACGAGGGTAAAAGTCACTTTTCAATAATATAAAAAACTGTCGCTCTTTCCGAGGTAGTTTTGTAAGCAACACCCAATTCCAACGTCCGGCAATAACAGCAAATTTACAAAGCCAGATAATGTATGTACTATACGTAGAGTAGACCCATAGGTTCTTATTTAAATCAAACTATCAATTAATTACCTTTTTAGAACACACACTTTTTAAACAAATACACCACTTTATCTTTCAATGTCGAAGGAAAGAATCAGAAACCAGAAACAGTAAAGGGATAATTCAAAACAATGCAGAGTAATGCATATTAATTTAAAAAATAATCGAGTAATGCATATTAATTTGAAATAATGCAGGTAATGCATATTAATGCCAAAATAATGCATATTAATGCGAGTAATGCATATTAATGCCAAAATAATGCAAGTAATGCATATTAATGTCAAGTAATGTAAAGTATTGCAAAATAATGCACATTATTAATTCAACCCTTGCATACATATATTGCAAGAGTGAGTTCCCCTCGCCTAACCTGCTCACGCAGCAAGGGAACCACTGCCAAGGTCGAACTAATGAGATTGATTGATCTCAGTTTAGATGCCCCAGGAGGCAGCCAAGCTAAACGGATAAGTACCTTAATAGAACTTTTTCACAGTATTTTTTTGCAAAATTACTTAAAACAATCCTGTCAGGCTTTTTAAATAAGAGAATATATTTCTCTTTACATTTTTTTTTCTTTTAGCAAAAGTTAAACTCAGTATTTGGACAAACCCAACTAAATTTTATTCAATACTAAATTTTTTTACTTAAGTCAAGGTTTTTACTTTTATCACTTCTTATTACATATTTTTTTTATTATATTTAGAAAGTCCCTAATAATTTAACTTACATAATAACAGGCCATGGGTTTCATCACTTTCGATTTTTTTTCAAAATAGGTTTTACCTTTGCTTCAAATGAATTTAAAAACAATAATTTTGCTTTCAAAGTCGGGTTTATAAGTAAAAAGGGGTTTTTGAATTAAAACATTTACATAAAGGTTTTTGTTTGTTTTCCTTAAAAAATTAACAATATCAGAATGTCTAAAGCACATAGAAACATTTTCGAGCCAACAATTAGCACAAAAGATTTCTGAAAAAAATTGATCCTGTGACTTTCTTGTAAAACACTTTTCAAAATATTTTTAAAGAAGTTTTAAATAGTATAGTAAGAACTGTACAACATTTTATTTTAATAAATTAACTGCAATCGTAAATGAGTTGTAGGTTATATGTAATCTACAACTTTTTAATAAATGAACATTTAGACCATCCACGGAAAGTTGTAGTAGATTTTTTGAGTGATTTCTTAAGTTAAATTTGTCAAAAGCTGTTGTTAATGCAGCTGAGGCATTACAAATTATTATGTCAAATACTTTGCCTTACGGCCAGCTTTACATGGCATGTTTTACTCCAATTTATTGGCCAATAAACTTTTTAAAAGTCATTTTGTGTCCTGTTAAACAAGATTTTACACAGATTTATTTTAACAATATACTGTTGCAATAAATTGGAGCTAACAGAACTTGTTTTAATTTATTGGTGCAATATTGGTGACATTTTATCTCATACTGGTTTTGCCCGCCTATGTGCAACCAAACATTTTAAAGTTATTGTTTTTTCCGCTAATGGTTTGCAGTGATATTTTGTTTATGAACTATTAATGTTATTTATGTGGTTTACCATGTAAAGCCCACTTAACTCTTTGTTCAGTTCTATTTAAATGTGAAGATCCATGTACTCCTCCTAAGCTGTTTTATTTAAAGTCATCAAAAGCAATGACAAAAGATAAACCACTTTGAGCTATTTTGGACTTAAAAGTTAGAATTCCAGGGTTTTCTTAGTTTTTTACAAATGATATTTCCCCAATTTTTCCAGTTCAACCCAATATCCCTGATATTTCCAGGTTTTTCCAGAATGTAGCCACCCTACATTTTATTCAAAAGCTTTTAGTACCTCAATAAATGTAATGTAACATATTTGTTGAGTTCACATTAACAATAATAACTTTATATATTATAAACCTAAGAAAATTTGTTAAAAATGTAAAATGACCTCAAATACTGTATGATCCTATAGTAAAAAAGAAAGTGGTGTTATGTTTAGATAGGGTGCTTTTAATGATGTGCAAAAATTTAGAAGTTTCTTTGTATGGCGAAAAATGTAATTACCTATTTCACATAAAACAAAAGTTGTTGCAACTGATCATAGTAACTTGTAAGGCTAAAGCAATTATTCTATTTTATTCAAAGTAAGTATGCATAGAAAAACCAAGCCACCACGCACTTTTATTTTATTAATAGCTGTTCCCTGAAAAGTTCTAATAGAAGTCATAACACACTTATTTGAATAATATACAATATGTATCAAGAATTAATTATAACACAATAAAGGTGGGGATTGGTCTGCTTTAAAATCAGGGTATTTTTTAAAACCTCTTTTTCACTCACACACACACACACACAAATCAATTTTATCTTATTGAGGTCAGATAGTGAATATTTAGTTTCCATAAAATAAACTAATAAAAATAAATAATAAATATATAATAATAATAATAATAATAAAATAAATAATATAAATAAAAATAATTGCTAAAATAAAAAAATCCATAAAATAAAAATTGACCAAAATAATCTTTTAAAAATTTCAGTAAGAATTTATGTCTATGAAAACTTCGCAATTACCAATCCTTATATTAAAGGTCAAATTATAAACTTGACCTTTTGTTACTGCTACTGGTGCAGTTCCTTTTGCAAGTTATACATATGGCATTAAATACAACAATTTATAAACGCCGTCGCCACAGTTGTCATATACTTTATATATCATTCGATTTTGGGCAGCAGTAAAGGGCAAAGATAATGAAACGGCAAGTTTATAAGTTGGCAGTAATACAACATTAACAATAAAAATCGCCAATAGTCTTTAACATTCTGATTTGGGTTTCAATATCTAACTAAGTACAAACACAAACCTTTGTTCTTCATTTATATCTCTTAACCGTCGGCCGCTAAGATCTCTACAAGCTTCTCGTTAGTAGTCTTCTATTTGTGCTCCAATAGCTCGAACATAGATCCAAAACCACCTTTACCACCAGGCGTTTTAATAACAATGTATACCTTATCTGAAATAGTGCTTTCATTGCTAACACGTCGTCCATTGGAAATGAAATAAAATTCACTGGTTGAAAGTTTCTAAAATGTTAAGTACTGTTAGAACTTACTTAATTGTATGTTTACATTTGTCCTTGATCAGTATTCTCTTTATAACTTACCAACTTCTGAGAAACAAAAGCCTCCAGTTTCTATCCTCTGGGGTGCAAAACTATTTAGTAGGTTTTGTTTTCCCAGAAGTAATTCCATTATAATAAACTTGTCTTTCAACGCTTTTACTACTTAAAAGAAAGCAAAAAAATCAACCAAGCTTTAAATTTTTAAACTAGGTAGGTTTTAAATTTTACTAGTAAAATAAAAAAA
>JAHBCN010000083.1:417326-429630 GCA_019359885.1 Listronotus oregonensis
CTTTTATTGCTGTATCAATAAATGTCTTAACAAGTAAATAATATTAACAAATAAGTGGGGGAAATATGTTTTTTTACGCGCTTTTTGAAAAACTCACCCAAATCAAAATTTTTTTTACATTGTGATAATTTACTAGTTTAGTTTAGTTAGTTTTGGTCGGGGCGAAAACTATTTTAAAAAAAAAAAGCTAAAATATTTAAAAAATTTAATCTTGCATCTATATTAAATTCTAATATAAAAATTCTTCTTGAAATTAACAATGATGACATACAATTTGCACCAGGTTTTCCCGTCGGCATTAGTAACCATAATTTTCGCTTCTTCTTAACAACTGTACTCTTATTTTCTTCATTTTTTTGTTTTGAACTGCAAGACGCTTCAAGACCTTTTAAAACTGCATCTTCCACCTTTTCTGGTAACGCTGTTTTTTCTTTATCTTTTTTCTTGATCAAAAATTTTATGTTTGGTTGTTATTAGTTTCCCCCTAGCTTTTTTTTTTTTCTTTCTTTTGTTTTTTTTTTCTCTGTCTGCTTTTCCCCCCCTTTTTTTTAACCCAAAAAAAAGACCGATAGTTAACAAACCCCCCATGATTTATTAAGATTAAAAAAAAAAATCCCCCCAAAGCTTTTTTTTCCCTAAACACCAAATAAGTTTTAAAAAAATTTGGGGAAAAACTAAAAAGCTTTGGTCACATAGTATACAGGGTTTAAAATTTTGAGTGCCGATAATACGGGGTGTGAATCCTCGGGCGTTTTAAAAGGAGAAAAGTTTATCAACATATGTCCAAACCCCTTAAAATTTTTTAAGCTACAGGGTTTTAAATTTTTTTAAAAAAAGGGATTTTTATCACAATTTGTTGTTATTCTTAGATATTTTATAAAATTTTGAACACATCTTTTCATCATTAATTAGCATTTTTTGCCCAAAAAAATTTTTTTTAAATTTTCACCGGTGACCCCCGTGGGGGGTATGAACTGACAATTTTTAAAAAAAAAAGGGGCGTCACTGATTTTCAAAAGGCCAAAACTATTTTTAAAATCCCATTTTTTTTTTGGGCAAATTTGGTTCCTAGACTTACTTTCGTGACGTACGAAAGTAAGTCAAAATTTTTAAAAAAAAAAAAACCCAAAAAAATTTTTTGGGGGGCGTAATGAACGGGAAAAAAATTTTTGGTTTTTTTTTTTCGCAAACCCCGTCGTACGAAAGTAAGCCCCAGGAACCAAATTTGCTTAAAAAAAAAGGGGTTTTAAAAAAATTTTTGGGGCTTTAAAAAAAATCAGAAAAAAACCCATTTTTTTTTAAAAAATTTTGGAAAAAAACCCCCTTGGGAAAAGTCATAAAAGAAAATTAAAAATTTTCGAAAAAATGCTTAGGGTGGTTTTTCAAAAAAATAAAAATTTTAAAAAAAAAAATTTAAATTTGATGAAAAAATCACTTCTTTTTTTAAAATATACCCCCTTTTTGCCCCCAAAAAATTAAGGGGTTTTTGGATATATGTTGATATCAACTTTCTCCCAAAAAATCCCCCGGGGCATTCACACCCTTATTAAGGCACTCAATTAATTTTAAACCCTGTAGTGTTTTTTTTCATCATAATGTTTTTTTTTGCTTATTTAAAAAGATTTGACATTTTCCAAATAACTGCATGGTTGCTTAATGACGATTTTTTTTTTTCCAATTTTTTATTATGGAACATGGTTTGTTTCTCTATACAATAGCACTTATTCCTTTGTTCATCTTGTATATAAAGTCTTAAAAACTGTAAATTATCTAAACTGTCAGTTTGCCTATAAACAGAAATCAAAAAATTTTTACAAACAATTTTAAAAAGATTTCAAAAAAAAATTTTCTCACCGCATGTTATTAGTGAAAATAAATGCAAAGAAAAGTTGAAAAAAAAATATTTTAAAAACAAAACACCTGTTTAACCTAAACAACACACTGTAATTATCAAAAGTATCGTTAACTCTCAGTATATTGAAAAAAAATTATAAAAAACAGTATTAACAAAATTAACTTAAAAAAAAAAAAGGCATAAAAATAAAGTTTAAATTAACTAAAGTTTTTTAAACCTTTAAGGTTATCAAAATAAAATGAACCCCATCCCCTTTTTTTTTTTAAAAAAAATATTTCAGATTGGGGTAGGGGTTTAAAGTGAGTAGGTATAACACCCTGCCCCGCGACCGATCGGTTTATTGTGGCTCACACCCTTTTATTTTCCCCACCGGTCCAGACTTCTAATAAATCGATGATCCTGTTGGGAGAAAGATTTTTCACCCCCCCGGCAACAAGGTGTTTTGGAGGATTCGAATCTTTTCGTTTGCTGGGCACGAAAAGTTGTGTTCTGCCATTATCCCCCCCCTAAACTGGCGTTTCCGGGCCGATCTTGTCTATTTCCCAGGTCCGGAACCAAATTTTAAGGTTTACCCTTATTCCCCAGTAGTTTGACAAAATTGGGGCCTTTGTGTCGAGAACGTTGCCATTATAAATATACCGATGACCGGTTCCGGTCCTGTAATTTTTTTTTCCCCCCCTTTTTGGGGGCCTGGGACTCATTACCTTTGGCCCCGGGGGCCCCGGTTTCCGTGGAAAACCTTTTTTTTTATTTTCAGCGACCTTGCATTCCCCGACGGTTTCCCTTTTCAGGCTGGATTCAAACCCAAAAAAGCTATTGACTATCGGAAATTTTTAATTCACTTGCAGGGATCAACCAGCGATCTGGCACACATCTCAATACAAATACCTCCGCTTAAAATTTCGGGGTGCCCAGGCTGAAAAAAACCTGCCCTGGCCTTTGTCCATATATTCCAGCTCCAACACCGTCCTTGGTTTTGGAGCCATCAGTGTAAAACAGATGTCAGCTGGAGCTGGTCGGTCGTTTTTCGACTCCAGTCCTCCCTTTGTGGGTAGACTACACTCTAGGGCCGGTTGTAATTGGTTGCTGTAGGCATTATGTCTGAGGGCATTCCCAGTCTGTCACAGGTCAGGACATTCCTGAGGAGACTGATGCTCTCCATATGACCGCCTGCGGTTTGTTACTGACCGCTTAATGGGAGTCTGTAGGTTGCCCACCTTGCCTCTCTCCAAGTAAATATGCAGAGGAGGCAGTCCTAGGAAGGCTTCCAGGCCGCCGTTGGTGTCGAGAGCAGCGCGTCCGTGATCATTAGGCAGGCCTGTCTCTGTAGGCTAGATAACTTTGCTTGGGTCAGCCGCTGCTGCCTTGCGCACATGCCACAGAGCCATACGTGATCATTGGTCTTATGACTGTCACGTATAGCCAGTACATCGGTTTTGGTTGCATGCCCCAGGATTTGCCACAGATCCTGCGGCATGTCAGAAAGATAGGGTCGCCTTACGGGCAACTTTTTCTAGATGCGAATTCCAGCTAAGAGTGCTATCTAGGATTAACCCCAGATATTTTGCTTCTTTCGCAAATGGTATTGTTTTACCTTGCAGAGTTGGTGGTCTCAAGTTAACCAGGTTTCTCTTTCGGGTGAAGGGGACAATAACCATTTTTTGAGGGTTTATTGTCATTTTGTTTTCCTTTGACACCAGCTTTGCGTGGTGTTTGGTACTTCTTGAAGGATGTTCGAAATCATCTCATCAGAGTTTCCTTTAATTAGGATGACGAGATCATCTGCATATGCCTGCAGATCGATCTCCATAAGAGAGAAATGGCCAGCAGGTCATCCACCAGGAGCGACCACAGCAGGGGGGATAGAACCCCCCTTGTGGGCACCCCCTGCCCGCCCTAAATCTGATCAACTCCCCCTGCATATGGGTGGTTATGTTTCTGTTTTCTAACATGGTCCTGATCCAGTCACATACGACCAGACTGATCCCTCTAGAAGCTGCAGCCTCATACAGGGAGTCAGGTAACGCATTGTTGAAAGCTCCTTCAATATCTTGAAAGGCAGCCACCACCATCTCCCTTTGTTCCATGGAGCTGGCGATGTTTGCCACCAGGTTGTTGAGGGCTAATTCTGTTGATTTAGCCGTCTCGTATGCATACTGGTGTGTGTTAAAGGAGTGAACCTTGAGTGGGCCATCCCTTATGTGGACATCCAGTATTTTTTCCAAACTTTTCAACAGAAAGGAGTTTAGACTTATTGGTCTTAGCGACTTGGGGGTCGATCCATTCCGACCCACCTTTGGTATATATATTACCTTAGTCGCCAACCAGCTAGTCGGTATGTAATTCCACACTAGGCTAGCTCTAAAAAGTCTTATTAGAAAGGGTAGCATCACTTCCAGACAGACTTGTAACAGTGCCGAAAAGATGCCATCTTTACCCGGCGATTTCAGATTAGATTACATATTTTAGGAGCTAGATAAAAACAAGATTTAATTTTTTTTTTATGTATTTGCATATTTATATATTTTGCATTTGTTTCTAGTTTGATAAGTATGATTTATAAAGGATTTGAAATTGTCTGATTTATGAGTATATATGTTACGCTTAAAGGTGACACTGAATTTTGTTAGAGTCCACCTCAAACAACCATGCCATACCTCAGCAAAGACTTGACAATTCCCCTATACACCATTTAAAAATGTGGAAAAAAAAGCAACACATTTTATTATTACTACCATATATGTAAAGCAAGATCTTGGTTATTAAATAAAAGACTTAACAAGTATTTTAAAATCATAAACTATGCAATTTAAAATTGTCTAAGACTAGCAATCCACAAATCATAATAAGGAGGATGATTAAAAAAAAAGTAAGCCAGGAAATAATTAAACTGAAATGAAGTGGCTAGGTACTAAATTAACCACATTTGGTATCTAAAAAAAAACTTTTTTTAGATACCAATATTGGAAGCTAATTATTAAACAGTTATTTTTGCCCTTGTACAAAAGGGCTTATTTATAATTTGCCCCTGACTTTTAAGTTATCACTGTCAACTTGGTTGTTTGAAATAAGGATCTGTTTTATTACATTTTCAAAGCCCCTTTAATTCTTAAAATAACCATGTATCATACTTGTGATAATATCTATAAAAAATTATGTTATTTTTAGACCACCGAATTCATAAATAAAAATCCTCTGGAAAGAACCAGTGTGAAATATATATTTTTTAAAAATTTTCAATGGGAAATTTGCATTTATTATTCCCATGCAAATGAAAATTTAGATTGAAGTGATCTGTAAGCCAACTAGACTTTTTGATTGATTAAAAATTAACCAAAATAAGTTATTTGACAATTTTTATTCTTTTATTAGAGATCGCACGCTGTAAGAACAACACCGATACGTCACGGTCTCATATGGCAAACCCGTATAAAACCGTGACGTATCGATGTTATTCTAACAGCGTTCGATCTCTACCACCAGGTACAACATAGCTTAAAGAAATTTTATTACAAACATACTGATTAGATAAAAATTTTATCTAATGTTTCAAAATAATATTAAAAATAAAGAGTCAATATCTAGAATTTGCTCTCTCATTTCACATCCATTTTTTTTTTTTTAATTTCCAATTCTTTGAGAGTCATATTTTTCTGATTTTTCTTTAACAAATTGCCATTAATTCATTTTTTTCCCAATGCTTTCTTGTATAACCTACTAAAATTTAATTTTATTATTTTCAGAGTAATAATTATGTTTTCTATACCAGTGCTAAGTTGTATTTTTTCGGAAACCGTTCTTGTTGCATTAAAAGATTTTTTTTCTTAGATTTTCAACCAGACACATCACCTCCATGAGCTTTAAAAAATTTAGTAAAACATAATTTTTTGAAAATTGTTAGAGCATCTTTGGTTAATATAAATATTCCAAGTTCAAAAAAAAACTCTTTGGATATGGCTCGAGCTTTAAACAGTTCTCCTAAAAGAATTTCCAGGCTTTTTATACAAGTTTAATTTTAGTGCCAAAATAATGCGAGTAATGTATATTAATGACAAAATAATGCAAGTAATGTATATTAATGCCAAAGTAATTCGAGTAATGTATATTAATGCCAAAATAATGCCAGTAGTGCATATTAATGCCAAGTTAATGCGAGTAATGCATATTAATGACAAAATAATGCATATTAATGCGGAATAACAATAAACAGATCTTTTTAAGTGCATATATTTTAATAAAAGTTTTAAAAAAATAAAATATATATAAACTTCATGTTGTCTTTTCTATTTTTAATGGTTCTAATTAGTAATCCTGAATCCTAAGTTAATTAGTAGTCCTTCAGATATGCATTATATATCCGTCTCTGTTTAACTTTGATCTTTAGACAGAGAAGGATATTGACTTGATGAATGATTGAAGGATCTTCTATTTGTATGACAATTGACAAATCAAAAACTAAATTATTTTTCGATGATACTAATGACTGTACTAAATTTGATGAAAAAGTACTATATTAAGTATGAATGTACTAAAACGGCAAAGCTGCTTCATTGTGATAATAGTACGGTAATACCTACTTAAACTAACGCACTACACCAGTTTATAATTTAAACAAAAACGATATAAAAATTATAAATTTGACTAGGTTTGTCCCTTTTCATTTTAAACAAAGGCTGGTTTTGTGGGTTGTAGCGGGTGGATAAAAGAAAAACACTTTGATTTTCGGCGACGTTTCGTGATAAATTGTCACTTTTTCAAGCCGTGATGGACAAGCAATTATTAGATAATGGAATAGTTTACATTAATACAAAAATTGTTTTAAATTAGTAAAGTATTTTAGTTTTTTAAAATTATTATGAAAATATCGATAAGGTTATGTTTATATCCACCCCTACAACTCTCGAAACCAGCCTTTGAAAATTATTAATTCTCACCTTCACACCTTCTCCACTGAAGTCTGGGTTAAATATAACGAAAATTTGAAATTTTTTTTGCATTTTAATTTATTTATGTAAAAGTTGCAATTTTATATAAAAAAAAATCAAGCACTAAAAATTATGATTGACCAATTCTTTGCTAAACTCCTTTAAGATACTACTTTGGTAAAATTGTATTTTTCGCGGTATTTTCCCCAAAAATGTCACATAAACTGACTTAGTATTTCCGGCCCAACTGTTGCACTGACAGACAATATGATTCATGATTTATTTAGATCAGTAAGTACTCATGTAACACATTTTTGATGTTAACTCGCAAATTTTTTGTTTGACAGATGCAGAATAGGTAGCACAATTTTTGGTTGGTCGGTCAGGATTTTCGATTATTGCACTCTGTATTGCATGTTTTTGAAAAATAGAGTAGTACTTGATTTTTTTGTTAATTTTTTATCCCAATTTTGCCCTTAACAACTTTCTGACAAATGGTACCAAAAAAATTAAGAAAAAATGCAGAATTGTGAATCTTACACAGCAATACTAACGATTGTGACTAAAATGTGTTTTTTTTTTTAAATATGATTGTAACTCACAAATGAAGAAATTAAACAAAAATTTAAAAAAAGGGCGGAATATTTTTTGTTATAATAGAAGTTTAAAATTTGCACATATTTTCATTAAAATATTCTGTATAAAGGGTCTACAAAATCTAATCTTAAGTGCGAAAAATGAGTTGGATAAACACACTCGAAGAAAAAGCGATGTCTTTTTTCTTCTTATTACTTTCCGTACCTAAAATCGGAATTTGCGAACCCTGTACCTATAAAAATATTTTTGATACCCAAAAAGACAGGATAAAGTTTACCGTTTACTGCCAGACGTGGCAATTTGATTTTACTTTTTGCGAGACACCAAGAAAATGAATAAACAAATGGCGAGACGATGTAAAAGTCACTTTTCAATAATATGAAAAACTGTCGCTCTTTCCGAGGTAGTTTTGTAACGGCAACACCCAATTCCAACGTCCGGCAATAACAGCAAATTTACAAAGCCAGATAATGTATGCACTATACGTAGAGTAGACCCATAGGTTCTTATTTAAATTAAACTATTAATTAATTACCTTTTTAGAACACACACTTTTTAAACAAATACACCACTTTATCTTTCAATGTCGAAGGAAAGAATCAGAAACCAGAAACAGTAAAGGGATAATTCAAAACAATGCAGAGTAATGCATATTAATTTGAAAAATAATGCGAGTAATGCATATTAATTTCGAAATAATGCAGGTAATGCATATTAATGCCAAAATAATGCATATTAATGCGAGTAATGCATATTAATGCCAAAATAATGCAAGTAATGCATATTAATGTCAAGTAATGTAAAGTATTGCAAAATAATGCACATTATTAATTCAACCCTTGCGTACATATATTGCAAGAGTGAGTTCCCCCTCGCCTAACCTGCTCACGCAGCAAGGGAACCACTGCCAAGGTCGAACTAATGAGATTGATTGATCTCAGTTTAGGATGCCCCAGGAGGCAGCCAAGCTAAACGGATAAGTACCTTAATAGAACTTTTTCACAGTATTTCTTTGCAAAATTACTTAAAACAATCCTGTCAGGCTTTTTTAAATAAGAGAATATACTTCTCTTTACATTTTTTCTTTTTTTAGCAAAAGTTAAACTCAGTATTTGGGACAAACCCAACTAAATTTTATTCAATACTAAATTTTTTTTTACTTAAGTCAAGGTTTTTACTTTTATCACTTCTTATTACATATTTTTTTATTATATTTAGAAAGTCCCTAATAATTTAACTTACATAATAACAGGCCATGGGTTTCATCACTTTCGATTTTTTTTTCAAAAATGGTTTTACCTTTGCTTCAAATGAATTTAAAAACAATAATTTTGCTTTCAAAGTCGGGTTTATAAGTAAGAAGGTTTTTGAATTAAAACATTTACATAAAGGTTTTTGTTTGTTTTCCTTAAAAAAATTAACAATATCAGAATGTCTAAAGCACATAGAAACATTTTCGAGCCAACAATTAGCACAAAAGATTTCTGAAAAAAAATTGATCCTGTGACTTTCTTGTAAAACACTTTTCAAAAATATTTTTAAAGAAGTTTTAAATAGTAATAGTAAGAACTGTACAACATTTTATTTTAATAAATTAACTGCAATCGTAAATGAGTTGTAGGTTATATGTAATCTACAACTTTTTAACAAATGAACATTTAGACCATCCACGGAAAGTTGTAGTAGATTTTTTGAGTGATTTCTTAAGTTAAATTTGTCAAAAGCTGTTGTTAATGCAGCTGAGGCATTACAAATTATTATGTCAAATACTTTGCCTTACGGCCAGCTTTACATGGCATGTTTTACTCCAATTTATTGGCCAATAAACTGTTAAAAGTCATTTTGTGTCCTGTTAAACAAGATTTTACACAGATTTATTTTAACAATATACTGTTGCAATAAATTGGAGCTAACAGAACTTGTTTTAATTTATTGGTGCAATATTGGTGACATTTTATCTCATACTGGTTTTGCCCGCCTATGTGCAACCAAACATTTTAAAGTTATTGTTTTTTCCGCTAAGGGTTTGCAGTGATATTTTGTTTATGAACTATTAATGTTATTTATGTGGTTTACCATGTAAAGCCCACTTAACTCTTTGTTCAGTTCTATTTAAATGTGAAGATCCATGTACTCCTCCTAAGCTGTTTTATTTAAAGTCATCAAAAGCAATGACAAAAGATAAACCACTGAGCTATTTTGGACTTAAAAGTTAGAATTCCAGGGTTTTCTTAGTTTTTTACAAATGATATTTCCCCAATTTTTCCAGTTCAACCCAATATCCCTGATATTTCCAGGTTTTTCCAGAATGTAGCCACCCTAAATTTTATTCAAAAAGCTTTTAGTACCTCAATAAATGTAATGTAACATATTTGTTGAGTTCACATTAACAATAATAACTTTATATATTATAAACCTAAGAAAATTTGTTAAAAATGTAAAATGACCTCAAATACTGTATGATCCTATAGTAAAAAAAGAAAGTGGTGTTATGTTTAGATAGGGTGCTTTTAATGATGTGCAAAAATTTAGAAGTTTCTTTGTATGGCGAAAAAATGTATTACCTATTTCACATAAAACAAAAGTTGTTGCAACTGATCATAGTAACTTGTAAGGCTAAAGCAATTATTCTATTTTATTCAAAGTAAGTATGCATAGAAAAACCAAGCCACCACGCACTTTTATTTTATTAATAGCTGTTCTCTGAAAAGTTCTAATAGAAGTCATAACACACTTATTTGAATAATATACAATATGTATCAAGAATTAATTATAACACAATAAAGGTGGGGATTGGTCTGCTTTAAAATCAGGGTATTTTTTAAAACCTCTTTTTCACTCACACACACACACAAATCAATTTTATCTTATTGAGGTCAGATAGTGAATATTTAGTTTCCATAAAATAAACTAATAAAAATAAATAATAAATATATAATAATAATAATAATAATAATAAAATAAATAATATAAATAAAAATAATTGCTAAAATAAAAAAATCCATAAAATAAAAATTGACCAAAATAATCTTTTAAAAATTTCAGTAAGAATTTATGTCTATGAAAACTTCGCAATTACCAATCCTTATATTAAAGGTCAAATTATAAACTTGACCTTTCGTTACTGCTACTGGTGCAGTTCCTTTTTGCAAGTTATACATATGGCATTAAATACAACAATTTATAAACGCCGTCGCCACAGTTGTCATATAATTTATATATCATTTGATTTTGGGCAGCAGTAAAGGGCAAAGATAATGAAACGGCAAGTTTATAAGTTGGCAGTAATTACAACATTAACAATAAAACTCGCCAATAGTCTTTAACATTCTGATTTGGGTTTCAATATCTAACTAAGTACAAACACAAACCTTTGTTCTTCATTTATATCTCTTAACCGTCGGCCGCTAAGATCTCTACAAGCTTCTCGGTTAGTAGTCTTCTCTATTTGTGCTCCAATAGCTCGTAACATAGATCCAAAACCACCTTTACCACCAGGCGTTTTAATAACAATGTATACCTTATCTGAAATAGTGCTTTCATTGCTAACACGTCGTCCATTGGAAATGAAATAAAATTCACTGGTTGAAAGTTTCTAAAATGTTAAGTACTGTTAGAACTTACTTAATTGTATGTTTACATTTGTCCTTGATCAGTATTCTCTTTATAACTTACCAACTTCTGAGAAACAAAAGCCTCCAGTTCTTCTATCCTCTGGGGTGCAAAACTATTTAGTAGGTTTTGTTTTCCCAGAAGTAATTCCATTATAATAAACTTGTCTTTCAACGCTTTTACTACTTAAAAGAAAGCAAAAATATCAACCAAGCTTTAATTTTAATCTAGGTAGGATTAAGTTTGACTAGTAAACATAAATAATACACAGTAATATTTATTATAATTCTGCACAGCATAAAACGAAACACAAACGAAAGAACGACAAGGCACAAGGAAACCAGACGAAACATGGCTATGGTCGGACATAAGTCAGCAAGTCTTCTTTTCTTCTTCTTTGTTTATGGCTTTGCTTCAGAGGCAATTCGCCAGCTCTATTTGGTAGCGGCCTCAGTATTGTCTGGCTCTTAAGCCATATTAAGTCCCCAGACTTATCTACGGAATTCGTGCTTCATTATTACTAAAACATGTGTATTTAATGCTGTGAATGGGTTTTTGTTAAAAGCTCTCAAGTATGGTTGACTGCTGTGAGGTTATCAGTTAGTAAAGACAATAGGCAAGCTGGGTTTAAACCAGAGAAATAGAAGAGGGGAGAAAGCGCTTCGACCACTGCGCATCCAATTTTACGAGGACGGCATGTGGGCCGCCATGGTTGCTTCTACTTGTCAAATCAAAATTGACATTTGACATAACAAAGTTTTGTTTTCTTTGTTGTTCTCATGAAATAAAAAGGGTTGCCGTATAAACATGAGTTTTTCGTAAATGTTTTGTTTACTTTTTGGATTAGATTTGGCTTAGTATCTTTCGTTTTATTTTAGTTTAGTGTTCCATTTATAATGCTTTAATTTAGTTTAATGAACTATGTCTTGTTGCGTGAGAGGGTGTTCCAATTCTAGACAGTAGAAGATATTATTTTCATTTGTAAGTACCCCATTTTATATAGTGAAAATATTTTATTGGGTAAATAAAAACCTAGAATAATTAAAGCTAAAATAGTTTAATTGTAATTTTATAAGATAACATACATTTTAATAGTTTAGGTCTCTTAATTTTTGCATACTTGCAGGCGCAACAAAATTTACATGTAATATTTTAATTTTAGATTTCCAAAAGATGAAGTTTTGGTTAAAAAATGGTTGAGTATACTGCAAATGAACAATTGGTCAGCTAGCAGATACATTTGTTCAAAACAGTTCCTGGATAGTAAACATATAGGACAAGGAAAAAATTTTTTGACAAAAACTATACCTTTGCT
>JAHBCN010000084.1:0-306036 GCA_019359885.1 Listronotus oregonensis
TTATAGTAAAGATTGATTTATAAGAACTTTGGGCCTACGTTTTATTGAGAGCGTGAATATAAAACATCTTTATTGTTCTTTGCGGCGCAGCCACTTTTCATCTACGGACAGTCCAAACTAACTTAAATTAAAAGTTGCACGTCCAAACCAATTAAATTAAAAGTAGGGGTTAACATTCGATAGCCATAGAAATTGTTGTATGTTTTGCTTTATTTTTTTTTCCTCTTAGATATGCCTAATTTAAATTATCTCTTTTCATTACCTAGAAATGCTATCACAAAATCAAGCTTAATAGCCAAAGTATATACAGGGTGTCCTAGAATATTGGCACCCGGATCTAATAAAAAAACCTAAAAATATTATGACAAGTCCCAAAAAACTGTTTTCCTCTGACCCCCCCCTTTACAAAGATAAGGTGAAACGGATGCCCCTGGAAATCGTTTTTATTTAAGTAACTTTTTAAGTTTACTAGGGTAATTTAATTTTTTTTAATAGATGGTTACAGATAAGTATTCTTAAAATGAACCCAATAAACATATTTGGTTCATTTAGTTTGCCAGGAGGATAGCCTAACAAAAAATAGAAATTTTTTTAATACTCGTATAAAGGCTCGACAATATTATTTTTGGATAGCTTTAACCTTAAACAAAAAAAGTATTTTTAATTGACATCGATAAAATCAACTTTTAAGAGAAATAAAATATCATAGCTGGTATTTTTTTACATATAAGGTTTTTTTATTGTACGTCAATATTTGGAAAAAAATTCTGGTCCATTTGGAAAAAAACATGAACGTATGTCCGGCGCTTAACTTTCGAGAAAAGGGGGAAATTTCAAAAATAAATATTTATTATTAATACCTTAAACCCTTTAGATATTTTTAAATTTGGCATACATAGATATCAAGCATTTTTATGACCACATTTTTATTTGCAAAAATAGGCGGTCAAATTCTGTACGAACGCCACTAGTGGAAATAAAAAAAATGTGGTACACTAAAAACTGCCTTATACATAGTAATGTTGCCTTTCATTAAAATATCTAAAGTGGTATTACAGATATTAATAATAAATGATTTATTTTTGAAAATTTTATCTCAAAAGTTGAGACGTTTAGGAATACATTCACATGAAGTTTTTTTTTAAAATGGAAACCAAAATTGTTTTTATTTACATTTAGAAAACACCCTGTATAATGTAAAAAAATACCAACTATGATATTTTATTTCTCGTAAAAGTTGATTTTATCGATGTCAATCAAAATACATTTTTTTTAGTTTAAGGTAAAAGCTATCCAATAATATTGTCAGCCTTTATCATACAGGGTATTAAAAAATTGCTATTATTGTGTCAGAGCTAGTCCGTCCCTGGCAAACTAAATAAGCCAAATATGATTTAATGGGTTTATTTTAAGAAGACTTATCTAGTAACCATCATATTAAAAAAATATTAAATTAAGCCTAGCATTTTGAAAGTTATTTAAACAAAAACGATTTGCAGGCATCCTTATCACCTTATCTCGTAGGGTGGGTCATAGGAAAAAAGTTTATGGGAACTTGTCATAATACTTTTAGGTTTTCTATTGAATTCCGAGAGATTGCCCACATATTCTGGGACACCCTGTATATATACAGGGTGGCCCACCACATTCGCCTCGGTTTTTTTACGAGAAATGAAAGGAGTTGGTGAAAAACTTTTAGCACGGTCATATGTGGGTCCATGAGGAGCATATTTCAAAATTATTTTGAAATATACAGGGTGACCCAAAAAGAAAGTACATATCAAAGTTATAGTTTTTCTTATGGAACACCCCATATTTTTTGAAATTTTTAGATACTATAGACCAAATAAAGGTGAGTTATTGTTATATTTCCTATACTAAAACTAACCGTTTCTAGAAATTTAAAAATTTAAAATACAGACCATAATTTAAAATTGTTTACACCTTGTAACATATCGTAATTAAATTATTGCTTAGCTTAAGGTTTAAGTTAACTATCACATAAAAGTTTTACCTTAATATTATACAGAGTATTGAAAAGATCTGCCTTAAAATTTGGACACACATTTTATTAAATAACTTCCTTAAGTTAAATGGAATACCCTGTATTTAGTAGCCTATTTTGACGAGGAACTAAATTCCCTTTAAAACCATATTAGGGTTTCCTATACCTATCTCTTCTGCTTTTTATGCAAAAGGCGTTTTTATATTTGACCTATCCTTTATCTTAAAAATGGAACACCCTGTATTGTAATTAAAAAACCTTTTTATTAAGGATCACGTAGATTCACTAAAAGCACAAGTTTAAATTTTTGAAAATAAGATGTATCTCAAGCAAAATGCAGGCAAAAGTAATAACTCTAATTTATTGCCATTTATAAAATATTAAAGCATTCTTAAAAATGAGGATCGAAATATAGTAGAAGGCACTAATTGTTAAGACAAAATATGTTAAATTGCCCTTGTTTCTTAGCAAATGTATCAGATATTTTGGTAAAATAAAACTACTCGTGTTCCAATTATTTTACCCCACACGTTAACAGACCATTTGTGCTGGTGATCAAGGGTTTCAAAAATATTAGGATTTTTGTCACTGTAGTAGTAAAAGTTATGTCTGTTAACTAATTCGTTGTTAAGAAAAATAAAGTCTAATACATTTGCTAAGAAACAAGGGCAATTTAACATATTTTGTATCAACAATCAGTGCCTTCTACTATATTTCGATCCTCATTTTTAAGAATCTATATATATAATTTGCTAATGTGGATATATTTATATGTAGGTAGGTATATATATTTATTTGTCTGTCCACGTGATTCTGAAGTTATGGCTTGAGCTAAAATCATGAAATTTGGCACAGTGGTAGTCTTTAGCAGCGGCTAGAACCTAACGAAGTCTGCTTTTTGAATTTCGCCCCCGGGACAAAAATAGGAACAAAAAAGTGTTTTTTTACCGTTAGCCGTACGGAAGACGTCTTACGGAGACAGAGGCAACTTAATATTGTCTCTCGCCTGGCGGAGACAGGCTTTTCATCTAGTGCTTTAATATTTTAGAAATGGCAATAAATTAGAGTTATTATTTTTACCTGCATTTTGCTTGAGATACATCTTATTTTCAAAAATTTAAACTTGTGCTTTTAGCGAATCTACGTGATCCTTAATAAAAAGTTTTTTTATTTACAATACAGGGTGTTTTGCCATTTTTAAGATAAAGGATAAGTCAAATATAAAAACGCTTTTTGCATAAAAAGCAGAAGAGATAGGTATAGAAAACCTTAATATGGTTTTAAAGGGAATTTAGTTCCGCGTCAAAATAGGCCACTAAATACAGGGTGATCCATTAAACTTAAGGAAGTTATTTAATAAAATGTGTGTCCAAACTTTAAGGCAATTTTTTTCAACCCTCTGTATATATTAAGGTAAAACTTTTATGTGATAGTTAACTTAAACCTTGAGCTAAGCAATGAATTTAATTACGGGCAGCTCGTTATATGTTACAGGGTGTAAACAATTTTAAATTATGGTCTGTATTTTTAAATTTCTCTAAATTTCTCAGAAACGGTTAGTTTTAGGTATAGATAAAAAAAAAAATGTACTTTCTTTTATTTTTGGGTCACCCTATATATTTCAAAATAATTTTAAATATGTCCTCATGGACCCACATATGACCGTGCTAAAATTTTTTCACCAACTCTTTTCATTTCTCAGAAAAACCGGAGGCGCATGGGGTGGGCCACCCTGTATATATATATATATATATATATATATATATATATATATATATATATATATATATATATATATATATATATATATATATATATATATATATATATATATATAAATATTCAAAACCAGGAGGTTATTGGAGATGCAGTCATAAAATTAATAGTTTTAAGGATGAATTCTTTATTGAGTTTGTCAGGTTTTTTCCCAAACAGGACATCTGCAAAAACAATTTTAGGTTTCACAAATTATCCCTAAAATACGTTATCTAAAGTTATCTTACCAATGCGAATTTCTTAATTAAACAGGAAAATGGCAGAAACATCTTAATCAAAAGTCAGACATAAGATGGTGTTTTACTTCATTTTTAACTTAAATAATCTAATTACGTGGGGCAAAATCCTTTTTGAGCGATTTTCTTGAAGAGGTACATGGCTGGAAAAAAACGTAACAGTCTTAAATACGTCAAAGAACATTTTTTTATTAAACTCCCTGACTGGCATCACTAAGCGACATCTGTCACCTGTCAAATCCCAGTGGTGCCAACCAATGTGTTCTTTTAAAAAGTCAATCTGGATCGATACTATTCAAAAGTATGCAACCAAAATTACTTTCTCTCCATCCACATTTTTATAATTTAGTTACTAAAATTTTGACATTATAAGGAAAAAAACCATGGCAATCTAATATTTTTCGTGAGATATATTTATCAGTTTTAGCTTAATTATCATTATTGGACTTATTTTTATGGTATAAATTAGAAAAATGAAAAAACCACATTTCTTTAATTTGTTCATTTAATCAGAAATATGGTTTTTTTTCATTTTTCTAATTTATATCATAAAAATAAGTCCAATAATGGTAATTAAGCTAAAACTGACAATATATCTCACGAAAAATATTAGATTGCCATGGTTTTTTGTTTTTTGTTTCCTTATAATGTCAAAATTTTAGTAACTAAAATATAAAAATGTGGATGGGGAGAAAGTATTTTGGGTTTCATACTTTGAATATATCGATTCAGATTGACTTGTTAAAGAACATTGGTGACCACTGGGATGTGACAGGTGACAGATGTCTCTCAGTGATGCCAGTCAGGAGTTTAAGAAAAAAAGTTCTGTGACGTTTAAGACTGTTACGTTTTATTCCAGCCATGTAACTCAAAAAATCGTAAATTTCCCATGTAATTAGATTATTTAAGTTAAAAATTAAATAAAACACCATCTATGTCTGACTTTTTGATTAAGATGTTTCTGCATTTTTTGATTAATCTCCTGTTTATTTAAGAAATTCGCATTGGTAAGATAACTTTAGATACATATTTTAGGGGTAATTTGTAAAACCTAAAATTGTTTTTGCAGATGTCCTGAGGAAAATACACTGTTCTTGAAAGCCTGACAAACCATAAAGAATTCATCTTTAAAATGGCCATTCATTTATGACTGCATCCCCAATAACCTCCTGGTTTTAAATATTTCTTCTTAATTTTTAAATAAATAAAGATTGACAAACACACAAAAAAAAAAAAAAAAAATATATATATATATATATATATTATATATATATATATATATATATATATATATTAATAGCTTCTGTTTTTTTTTTTTAAAACAAAATAACTCAATAAATACAATATATATAATATTAATATAAAAAAAAAAAAAAAAAAAAAAAAGGACACACACACATACCCACAACGCGATGTGGATTTTGCAAATTTTCCACATCGCGTTACGGATATATTTTATATGCTCAAAACGCGTTGTGTGTAAATTTCAAAAATCCACGACGCGAAATCACGACAATCATCGAAGACACGCGACGGTTTTCGTGTTATGGGTAATAATAAATACCCATAAGGCGAAAATAGATAACCTTACTTATTTTAATCGGTAGCAGTTGTCTATTTTGTTTATTTGTTTGTCTTTTGTCGAAGTTTTAAGTGAAATTTCGATAAAAATGGATGAATCAATCGAAAATCTTAAAAAATAATTCGAAGATGGTTTAAATAAACTTTATATAGAATCAAACATTAGGTCTACACTCGTTTTAGAAGGATCAGAAAAATCAAGACAATAATGAAAATAAAGCTAAAGAAATGGTGGACAACAATAATGGCAATAATGATAAATATAGTGTGGCAGAAAGTGAAGTTGAAAATAGCTTAAATTATCAGATAACACAAAGGGGTAAATAAATTTTGAATCAAAGAAAGGAATCACATAAAATGATGAAAATTCAAGCAACGAAAATGCTGTGTGAGTCAAATAAAAGATATGCTTCTTTAGAAATTGGAACAAATGTTTTGATCCGAGTACCAGATGTTGACAGAGGCCGACTAACTTCAAGATATGGTTTAGCCATTATTAATAATGATGGCTTGTATAAACTAAGTACTGAGAATGGGCTGCTAGACAGATTATTTTCAAGAAATGAACTTCTTTAAGCAGATTCGCAGTTCATGTCGCAATCAAATGAATAATATCAAGGAAATACCCTTGCTCAAATGTCATGGATCACAACATGCAAGAATAAATAATAAAGATTAGTTTTAAAAATGTGTATTTCAATAGATCAGACGTTTAGTATTTTTATTTTACATATCTTTTGATTGATTTTTTCATATTATTAGAACCTACATATTTTTCCCTTGGGTATTTATTAAACCCATAACACGAAAACCGTCGTGTGTCTTCGATGATTGTCGTGATTTCGCGTCGTGGATTTTGAAATTTACAAACCTTTGGGTATATTATATCCGTAACGCGATGTGGAAAATTTATAAATACGATCTTGGATAAATTTCGGCCATTGGCCGTTTTTTATTTACAACATATATATATATATATATATATATATATATATATATATATATATATATATATATATATATATATATATATATATATATATATATATATATATATATATTATTGTGTGTTGTGTGTGTGTGTGTCATATCAAACAATTGTTAATTTTTGAGTTATTTGGTAGCAGGAAGAAAACCTAACTAAACAAGACAAATTCTTATTGACAAGATAATAATCATTTAAAAGAAAACCAAAAAACAGTTTTTATAATTATATATTATACTACCTATCCGCAGATGTGTTTTGTCTTGGTAAGATACATCTTGAAGGTCTACAAAAGTTGGAAAGCATGTAGAAGAACTAAGGGTGATTCTAGAGAATTACATATTATAATAATATAAACAGCATACTACGAAAAATATTTATATATTTTAATTTAATAATAAGCTAAAATACGTGTTACATCTGGGTATTAAAATCCACTAAGAATAATGGCAAAGGCATTAAAGAAGTATTCCCAGAGAAACATTGACACAAATTTTATACAAAATAAAGGATTTGTTAAAGTTAAGCCATTTTTGTTTTTGTTACAAATTATGTACTGGATGCCGTCATGTGTCGTAGATCGTAGATATTTTACTAAAAGATCAAAGGCTGCATTCTTGCGTCATTAAACAGGGAAGGAACAAATCGGGTTTCGATTCACAATTCGGCCGAATTCAGCCGCAATAAATCAGTCGTAGCTCAGTATTGGTACGAAAGCGATAGATGATGTTACAATATTTGTAAAACATATTGGACTTATACAGACAGGGGCACCCTACTAGGTGTATAGCAATGGACCGGACGAATTTGCAATCGTCCGCTATTTGTGTATGCATTCTTTTTTGTTCAGTAAGAAACAACAAAGTAACACAATTTTCAGTTTGTTGGGAATTATAAATGTATAAAAATTATTTTGCCTGGCGAATTTAAGGTAAGAACACCTGTGTTTTTAAAAAATCCTTAACATTTAAAACCTAAAATGGATATTTATCAAATTGAGGAAAAAGTTAAAATTGTTCAGTGGTATTATGGGGGTAATTCTTAACAGCGGGTAAAAAATATATTTTCTAAGAATTATCCTAATAGACCACACCCTGCAGTTACTACTATTTCAAGAATTATAAATAATTTCCAAAAATACGGGTGCGTTTCTCCCAGAAACCATAAAATACAAAACGTCCAAGAAGTTAATGAGAAACGGGAAGCGAAAGAAATTAATTTGTTGGCATTAGTTAATGAAAATCCTACTTTGTTGGTTGATTTAAGTACAAGAACGGTGAGGAGAATATTAAAAAAATAAGTACCGTTCATACAAAGTTCAAAAAACCCAAGAAATTTATCCTGAGGACACTATCAGGAGAATGGAGTTTTGTGAAAACATGATCAATAAGGCAAATGAAAATTAAGATTTTATTCCAAACATTGTCTTTACTGATGAGTTCACATTTCCACTCCATGGTAAGCATAATCCAACTCACACCCGTTATTGGTCTCAGGAAAATTTACATAGGTATTTTGAACTTAGAACTCAGCGTCCTCAAAAGGTAAATGTCTGGAGCGGTATTTATGGGGAACATGTTATTGGGCCATACTTCATTGATGGTAACTTAACTGGTCAAAAATATTTGGATCTTTTGCAACAGCAAATAGTTCCAGAAATTAGACGATTGGCAGGTCCTCGATTTAATGAAGTGTGATTTCAACAAGATGGCTGTCCAGCACATAATACACGTTTGGTTTTGGATTATTTAAATAATACTTTTCCAAACCGTCTTATTGCTGGATTGAGAGCTACAATACCGTGGCCCGCTCGCTCTCCTGATCTGGCTCCTAACGATTATTTTCTTTGGAGTTATGCAAAATCCAAAATTTATGGTTTTCGGGATGATTCCGCTATGAATCTTGATGAATTGCGTGTAAAAATTCGCAATGTTTTTTAAACAATTACACCTGTGATGTTAAACAATGTTCGAAGAAGTTTCTATGATCGCTTAGGACATTGTTTAGCGGTGGATTTTTTGAATACTTGCTTCATTAATTAATTTATTTAGATTTTTTTTGTTTTTACCTAATTTTTTATGTAGAATTATTTTTTTAGTTTTTAGTTGGGATTTTTTAGAATAAAATGTTTTCTTTCCTTAGAATCAAAACAATAATTTTATTATTGTTTTGATTATGAAAAACATGAAATACGGCAGTACATCCCAACCCGTCCATGGTTACAAAGTTACTGAGGATTGAACGAAAGCGCGCCGGTTGGACGCGCGAACCTCGGCTGCAGTGCTAAGAGGGTAATCGCAAATTCGTCCGGTCCATTGCTATATACCTAGTAGGGTCCCCTGTCTGTATAGTAAAGTAGTCTACGAGGAATCGGCGCATGAGTACCGAAAACTATTCCACCCCAATTTTTTTATACGATCTTCCTTAAATTGCCCTACTGATGATATAAACGCATGTTGCCATGGGACAACCTGGTGCCATATTGTTTAAACCTAAATGGTTTAAACAATTGCAAGAAATTGCTATTTTCTAACCGAACAGTTTTTTTATATTCTTTATTGAAATATAACTAAAAAAGGTCCTATGACTTTTTACGATTAAGTTAATATTTTTGGAGATATGAATATTTTAAGGTTCGAAAAATCTCAAATTTGGGTAATTTTGACCCATGAAAAATATATAAAAAAAGAATAAAATATAAAATATTCCTTTATACATATATTGCCTTATACAATAGTTAACAATTTCCTTAATTAAAATTTTAAAAAATATATTGTTTGTACTTGTTTTTTGATTGTTCATTACGGGCGCTTACAAGTAAAAAAAAGCTCCAATAACTTTTGTAAAATTGATTTCAGGAAAAAAACTTGTGTAAACAGATTGTAGATAATTTAATGACTTAAACATTGCTTTGTCTAATAAGTTTAATAAAGTTAATAGTTTTTAAGATGAATGAAAAATAATGATTCAGGACACAGAAAGGCCGATACAGCGTATGAGTCAGAGAGACGGCGACACTTAAAGGTAAGGGACGCATACTTGTGAGATACAGATACAAACAATGAAATGTTTTAAAATCTCAATTAAGTATATTATTTACTATTGTATAAAGAATAAAAAATTAATATTTTTATATATATTTTTTTTATATATTTGTCATGGGCTAAAAGTATCCAAATTTGAGATTTTTCAAACTTTAAAAAAATAATATCTTTAAAAATATTAACTTTATCATGAAAAGTCATGGTACCTTTTTTATTTGTATTTCAATAAAAAACATTAAAAAATTGTTCGGTTGAAAAATAACAATTTTTCGCAATTGTTTAAACCATTTCGGTTTAAACAATATGGCACCAGGTTGCCCCATGGTAACATGCATTTATATCATCAGTAGGACAATTTAAAAAGGATCGTATAAAAAAATTGAGGTGGAATAGGTACTCATGCGCCGATTTTTTCTAGACTAAAGTAGCTTGAGCATTAATAAACAAAAATTTGTAAATTAGAACTTGAGAAAATAGTGAATAAATTCAAATAAAAAGTGCACCAGACTCAAAAATCTCTAACAGGACGTTAACGTAGCTTTGCAAATCTAGGTGTATTTAAGGAAAAAATGTTGGTAATATATCTAATAGAACTCACCAACCTTTATTCTCTAAGAAAGATACTAGATTGAGCTTCTAGGAGAACAAATATCACATGGGTGTATTAAAAATTAAAGCAGCATTTTCTTTACTTTAAAGAAACACACTGAGAGAGTAATTTTTCTCCAATAGGGTTAGTACCCTTTTGGTGCAGCTGCAGCAGGGGACGTGTTAGTAATCGTTGGCGCGCAAGCCTCGCTAAATGTAGTAGTTGTTTTACATTAATTTTAAAAGAAGTACAAAGATCAAAAAATGACTGCTTTTTAAAAAGACAAATGGTCATTGCAAATTAAAAATAAAACACATAAATAAACCCGTTCGAATTTCTTTTTAATACAAAAGATATATTTTAAAAATTAATTTATTGAATTTATTGAATTTATTATTTTTATTATTATTATTTATTATTATTATTTAATTTATTGAATTTATAAAAAATAAGTAAAATAACCATTTTTTTCCATGTTAATGTAAACTTCTTATATTATCGTCCAATAATTAAGTTGTCACTACTGGAGGAATCTTGCAATTTCTTTGCAAGTAATCGGAAGCTCATTATACAGTTTTAGTTTGACATCATTTGTCATAAGACCTAAAACTCTCATCACATGTCTGTATTCTTTATTGTTTTGTTTATCATAAGAATGTGACTAATATGATCCCGAGGCTTTAACATGGTATACCTGGTACCACCAAGAAACTTGCACGGTTCCTTACATTTCGGTTGTATAGTTTAAGGTTCTATTAATTAGATAATATTTACAGCATCTTCATAAATGACGATTTAAAAAAAGCTTTTTATCACATGACTGTGTAGGATTGACAATAGGCTTACCGAAACCGTTAGAAAAATAGGATATTTTAGGGTTTTATTAGATTAAAAACCGAAACAAGAATTAAGTATTTCTATTAATTGAAAAATACAAGTACAAAGCTTATTTGTTAAAAATGTTTTAATACACTTAAAAAATTTATGGTTCTTTTCTTAATATAAGAGAGTAGATCAGTCTTTCTCAAAGTGGGCAGTAACGCCCCCTTGTGGGCGCTGAATGCCTAGAGGGGGGCGGTAAGCGACCCAGAAAAAATTGGGGGGGCGCTGATGTGATTTTGGGGGGCAATGGGTGATTTGTAACTTCAGTACTTCATGTTTTAAAATTCACTGAAATTAAAATCCTTCTACTACACAACATCCATTTATTAGTTCATATTTTTATCCTATTTTATTGTATAAATATAAATTAAAATTATAATAAATAAATATTTAATACTTTTATTGCGTTCACAACGCTATTTATATCTTAAGATATTTAGTAATAGGTATCAAACACTGAAAGATATTCGTGTCTTCAAGTGTCGTAGGTTAGGTGCCCACCTCCGAAGACACGTGTTAAAATAATGTATATATTGTTGCGGCTAAGCAGAACACTTGCCGAACGCGGGATTTTTTTATGTACCTAACCTAGTAAAAATAAAGAAAAAATAAAATTAAAATTAGAAGGTTCGATTATAATTCACGTTTGGCGCGAACAAATATTGTTTGATTTATTTGTGCAGTCCTGTATTTTAGTCCGTCAACGTTCGTCGACTGACGTGACTAGAGGTATGTCGTTCGCGAACGATTCGTTTAAAAAGAACGAATCAGTGCACTGATTCGAATAACTTAATTTCCTGTTTTCAATGGATTCGAATCTTTTTTGAGCCACTTGCTCGATCGCTCTGTGATGAATAACGAACCTCGTTTGGATGATTCGTTTGGTTCATAAGGTCGCTAAGGCTGAATCGGACTTAAACTCGAAGATTCGGTAATTCGGTATTTTATGATGGCAAATCGGTCGTTTTTGTGCTACGACCTGGCAAGTGGCGAGCGGTCTGTTATATTTCGATTTTGCTGACATTACCAGAGGTGTATTAGGCAAACAAATTTATGCGTATTGTCGGTTCGAGTCAGTTTTGGCTATTAAAAGAACTTTTTTTATTTGTTTTAACTATTCTTTTGAACAAAGACTTAATTTGGAGGTACATTCTAGGTTTTTATTAATTATAGTTTTTGAAAGTTTTATTCCAAATATATTTTTTAAAATAATAATTATATCAAAATGAAATAAATGTAAATAATTTCTTTATTTAAGATAACTATCACATTTTTTGTGAAATTCAAAACCGACCGAGTCCAACCGGGATCATAATAAAGTTAATCGGTTGCGAACAAATCTTTTCAAGTGAATGAATCAAATAAATCGATTCAGTAAAAAGATTCGAACTTCCCACCTCTAGACGTGATGTTCCGCCATATGCACGCATCGCACTCGCTCGCCCTCCCGGGACTCCGCCCGCTACCCCGATACTCTTAATATGGTAAAGTTGCATTAATAGTGCTCTCTCTGGTAAGAAAAGTGTTGTTTAGAATATAGGTTTAATTAAACTCCAGGCGAGACAAATATGTTATTGAGATTTTTAAGGTAAAAAAAAATGGGGGGCGCTACAAAATAACTGATTTTCAAAGTGGGCGTTAGACGAAATAAGTTTGGGAACCTCTGGAGTAGATGATTTATTGATAAATTTCCATGTTCTTTGTATTCTTAATACTCAAAACAAGTATTAAAAAATATACACTTCTTGAATTTTTGTTTTATCTTTTGTAGTATCCTATTTAATTGTCTTAAACTAAAAAAATTAACAACGTACGTGTTTTTAAGTGTAATAAAATGTTTTATATAGTGATTATGCAGTGGATGATAATCATAAGGAACAATTAACAATGGTAAGCGTTGAAATGGATTAAACCTTCACAAAATTAAGCTTTATTCAACTAAAATTACTCTCATATAACAATTAGATTTATGTAACACACTATAAAAGTGTTATAAACACTTAAAAAGGTAAGAATATTTGTACATGACGAATAAAAATTTGCTACAAACATTAAAAAATATAAAAAGAAAATATGAAATATAATATTATTACAAAGAACCTTTTTTTAAGTTAAAGCAAAATTGTATGGTGATACATTGTTCAGAATTAGGATGTATGTTATAATTTAAACTTATAGCTCCTAAATTTAAACTATGGTATTTGGAAAAATTATGCTAAAAGTAAAATTTTCTGCCTTTAAACAAATACTGGCGCTTTAATACTTTGTTTTAATAAACATTAAACTGCTAAGAAATTTTAAAGAAAAATAAATGGATATTACAATATATATTTTTTATTCGAGAGTCAAAAATTACACATTTTCATATTTATTATGGTTATTGCAAAATATTTTTTTCAAACACCATAGTTTAAATAAATGAGCCATAACTTTAGATTATGATATAAAATTCAAATCCAAAACAAGTTATCTTAAGAAAATTTAACTTACATTTTTAAAACAAAGGTACAAGCTCGGTGGTGATTTCATTAAAACTTGTATTGTATAAATTCAATTTATGTAAAATTTACTGAACTATTGTTTTAGACCATGCAGACCATTACCCCAAAATTATATTTTTAAATTAAAAAATTGGTCCATTTCTCCTACTCGGCCACCTACCATGGGACACCCTATATACCTGGTGTGGCTCCGGCGAGCGGGACATAGGGAATCCCATGTAAATTTTGAAGTGGTCCAATATTGGCTCCCCTAATTATTTTAGAAGAAAATATTATTAGGATTTTTTAAAGAGCACGAAAAGTTGTACCCAGTGTACAAATTTCAGCTCTTCTCAGTCCGCCAGCTAAGAGATAAATGCTAAAATCAGTTACGAATCTCCTATCTTCTTACGCGCCCTGTATTATTAGAAGTTTATAATAAAATACCAGAAAAATTATTTAACCTCTTACTCTCAAGTTGTCAGATCAATGTCACATCATTTTTAAATAATGAACTGCTCAAATCAAGAAAAAATCACTATTATAAAATGGTTTTATCAGGGAAATAGTTATCGAAGAGTAGCGGACATGTTTGCAGCCTATTTTCCCAATAGGCCAATACCAAGTAAATCGACAATAGAACGGACGATAAAAAAATTTAAAACTACAGGCACAGTAATCAATAATTGGAAATGTGAAAAAAATCGACGTAAAAATCAGAGACAAATTGTACAAAACGAGAGGGATTTAGACGTGATACTTTGTGTAGAGGAGGCCGAAGGAAACATTAGCACGAGACAACTGGAGGACATTACTGGACAAGACCACACCACAATATCTCGAATTTTAAAAAGATGTAAATACCACGCTTACAAGTACGAAAGACACCAAGAATTAAGAGACGGAGACGAAATACGACGACAGGAATTTTGCTTTGAGATGATGGAGAGGACAAACACTGACAGAGGTTTTTACAAAATATTTGCTTTACTGACGAATGCACTTTTACATTGAACAACGAACCCAACATTCAAAATTGCCGGTACTGGAGTAACGAAAACCAAAATCGATTTGTTGAGACAAGGACTCAATATCCACAAAAAATTAATGTTTTGGCGGGAATTTTCGGCCACCATATCCTTGCACCATTTCGAGCTCCGATCCATCTAAAAATTAATTCAAAATGTAACAAACTAATTAACGCCTCGAGGCAATTGGGGATAAACTGGTGGTAGGGATATTTTTTTTTTGGTTCAATAACTGTACCCATTTCGATCTACTTAGAACTTTAACTAAAATAAAATTTAAACCTAAGTTAATTAAAAATAATAATAATAATAAGTGCCTTCTATATCTGGGTGTTATATACCTGACAGGACGCTTAACATTTCTCGATCTCATATGCTACTGTGTGTCTAGCTCATGGTTTAAATATTTTTATTATTAAATTAATTTTTAGATGGATCGGAGCTGGTATACTTACTTGTACCAAAAAAATGTTATTAGCGAAATTTTTATGGCCAAAATCACTTTTTTGCTTTTATCTCCTTTATTACTGATTTTATTTAAAAATGTATATGGAACCTTTTTTATAGAAATTATTAAAAGCCATATGTTTTGTTCATTATAGGTTTCTTCCAACACGTCGAAAAACCATCACCGAACGATCACGCTCATGCGCAGTGATTAAAGTGCGTTCCAACAGAGACGTGACGGTTCTCGGACGATCCTGTTTGTGTACCAACAAAACTTGGGATCGTTTATGTTACGGTTTCAGAACGGTAATTTCGATACATGGCCTAAATTCAAAACTGTTTGGGTTGACTTGCGCATTGAGCATCTTGGCACTGGATTTTTGATTTTTAACAGCTGTTATGTTTCATATTTCATCTTCATATGTTTACTGTTAAGGTAGGATTATGGAGAAATGTTAAGTTAAGTTAACAAAAATTAAGTTAATATAAATTAAGACATTTGTGTAAAAACATGCAAATCAGTTTAAAAATAATAAAAAATTTAGCATACGTAGGGCAAATCACTGTTAATGGGGTTTTCGTGATTTCTATTTTATTGGTGCACTCTCTGGCAGCTGTCCGGTAATTTCTGAAATAAATATTTGTCTAAAAAATATATAATTTTGTTACATTTTTTTATAACGCATGGAAAAGACGAGTTTCTGTAAGCCTATTTTATGATGCTATTGTGTGGGAGTTTTTTAAAAAGGAAACGTTTATTTCATTTTATGATAAGGTTAAAAAATTAAAATAAGTTAAGAAAGTTGAAAGTTGGTTATCTTTTTAACTTAACTTAGCTTAACTTAATTTTTAATTTATGTGTATAATTAAAACCATTTGATCACATAATGTTTATCTTTTCTTGTGTGACTTTAACTTATTTTAACTTAATTTTTTTTTTGCATAATCCTAAGTTTATGTAGCGACTAGCGTGCAACGTGCTTTAGCATTTCCAATTTCCTCGCTTGTTTAATCATTTAAAAGCATTAATTTTTACACCTCCTAAGCACATCATTAAATTAAATTATCTTTAAAGATGAGTGACGATATTATGAGTGATATTTGCTAACTTTGATCACAAAAATAATAGGTAGAAAAGTAGGGTTATATTTTCAAAACAAAAATTCGATCGGCAAAGCGATCCAACGTTTGTTAGTTTTCGTACCGTCACGAAACTATTTTAAGTCCGCGCATGCGTCAAAGCGCACCAAAAAACAGTTCAAAAACGATTTCGAAATGATACAGGATGCTTTTTGGAACAAACCTTATATTTTTTTGTAACTCCTTTAGTTTTTGAGATATTGGGCTTTTTATTTTAAATTTAAATTGTTAATATCCCAAAAACTAAGGGTTACAAAAAATTTTATATAAAAAAACTGACCTATTTTATTAGATCATTAAATTTAATTACAACCTTTTTTTTTCTAAAATCAATAGTTTTGGAGTTATATTAAAAAAACAACTGTACACGATTTTTTTAAGGTAAAAAATGCAATTTGAACCCGCTGAGCTGAGGCAGCAATGCGGCTTTGAATTGACTATAGTTCATAGCAATATAAAAAAAATGTTTTATGCGTATCTCTTATTGGCTTGGTTCTTTGCGGTGCCCTCCCGGACTATAAGTTAATGTGGAGTGTAATATGTAATAACTAATAACGGTACATTGCTTAATGTCAATTTTTTTAACTATAAAAATACGTTTTTACACTTAGAGAACCTGAGGAATCCCATTTTTTTAATTAACTTGTTTTAAATGTGCAAAAACATAAAATATATATAATTTATAGAATCGGTTGGTCACTTTATAGCAAGCAAACTCATTATAAAGTAAGAGTTAAGATTTATAACATAGTTAAAAAGTTTTTTTTAAAAATGTCGTTTTTAATTTTTCCAAAATTTGGATTTTAGAGATTGCTTATCAAATGGGTTTTTTAGATCTAATGCCAACTTTTTTTTGATATTTTAATTTAATGTTTATTATTATTTTGCAGCATTTGCGCGCATGATCCGAATGTCCATATCAATTATAAGGTTACTAGATAAGCATAAGCGATTTAAAAAAATATTTGCAATAGTTTCTAGAAAAAAATCCGTATGTGTCGAACTTTTTGTCGGTCCTTGTATATAATATTACTTAAAATAATTAAGTGACAAAAATTGGCCAATTTTGTTTTGGCTTTCATACCCAGCTTATAATTTCTTTTTCAGAACACCTGACAGTAATCATATGACCGAAAATAGTGCAAAACTAATAATGATTCTAAATTATTCGTTAAGTTGGTATAAATAAATTAAGCCTAATTTTGATAATTTTATACTAGTAAAAAAAACCTGTGTCAATAAACTTTATATAGAACAAATGTGCTTCTTTTTACTTAAATAATCTAATAATTTGTATAACTGCGTATTATACTAATGTTAGGCCATAACCCATTTAAAAAAATAAATAGTTTAATTTCTTTGGCCTATTCTCAAACACCAGAACTAAATATTCAAGTGTTATTATTTTCTATCTACTTATAGGTGGATTATTAACCAAGCATGATCTGCAGAATCAAATTAAAATTTTAAAGTAAACTACTTTCCGAAAATAAGGTAGTATTATAAGATCGAAGTAAATCCGAAACATCGGCTGACCAGAACTCAAGAAATGGGATCAACCACCATCTCCTCACCCGCCCCTTAAATCTGCGGTCGGGAAGGCCTTTTGTGTTAAAGGACATCGTCACGTCGTCAAAGCCAAGCTAACTGAAGACCAAGAGACTGAAACACTTGCTCTATCTTACTCTACCACGATCCTTCTTCCTTCGAGGAAGTTTCCTGCGATCACCCCATACCTGGACTCATTAGACCTTACGGCCTGTGTCGATATGAGTTGACACCAAACACCAGCCATGGAAGCTGAGTATGAAGTTTAATGGATTTCATCCTATAACGGTGGGCCTTACCTTTCGGCTAGCCTCACTTAAGTTCTCCATCAGGTGAACACGTTATATGCTTTATTCCTCACTTAAGTTATTCGTAAAAGCAGGGCACAGATAATCGTAGAGAGAGTACAAGTGTTTCATTCTCTTGGACTTATCAGAAGCGCCTTTTCAGACACCGCAATCCGTGGGTCGGGTCAAACGTCTTATGCATTTAAGACCCCCAGACTGAGGAGAGCGACGCTGGACCATCGCCCGACACCTGTTCGCGATAATCTATCATCGTCAGAAAGTTACCAGTCCTCCCCACAAGTCCTCTCTTTAGAGTTCGATAAGCGAGCTCCACCTCGGACTCTGAAAAGAGGACTTGTGGGAAGAATGATTTAAAAGTTTTAAGTTATGAGCACCATCCAGAACTTTTTAAGCTTTTTCTGTAGTAAGCCTTTTTATTTTTTTACCGTAAATAAAAAAAATATGTACTAAACGACCTTTCTGTTGGATGGATCCAGCTTTATTAAAAACAAAACATGGCGCACTAGAGTCGACTTTCGCCTGCAGTAGTGGAAGCGAACCTATCGCCTCAATCCAAAAACGACGTCTCTGTGCGCCAACTCCTACATCGGGCATTATACCAACAGTGCGGAGGCGCAACATAACCGTCACAACAACCTCCTTGATGAATATGTCAAGGAGTGTGAGGTTTAGGATTACCTTCATGGCCCTGATTGGTGTTATTCTCATGGCTCCAGTGGTGTTGAGACAAGCCATTTTCTTAACTTGGTCCAATTTCGGATAACTGTCGTCTGCTGGGCTTTCTGTTCCCAGACTATAGCACAGGTTAGCATAGGTCTTATAATGGCCGTATAGATCCATAGGGTGACTGTAGGTGACATTCCCCAGGATCTGCCTATGGTACCGCGACACTGCTCATAAGAAATGTATGCTTTCTTGAGTCTTTTCTTCAAGTGGGAGTTCCATGTTAGCTTACTATCAAAGGTTACTCCCCAGGTATTTTACTTTTGTAAAGAAACTCAGTTGTGTGTTTAGGAGTCTAGGGGCGTTCAAGTTCACCATTCTCCTATTTCTTGTGAAAAAAACATCTTTGTCTTTTTCGGGTTAATGGATAGCGCGTGATCAGCACACCATCTTTCTATTATCGTGAGGGCAGACTGCATTCTTTCGCAGAGTACTCTCTCGAATTTCCCTGTGGACAGTATGACCAAGTCATCTGCGTATGCTATGGTGTAGAGATTTTCCTTCGATCGTTGGGTTATTAAATTGTGAAACCCATTTTTTGTTTTTAATTTTTCTTAGAATATATTTCAATTTAAAGCAACCATCTTAACGGATGTTTTATTGGCTGTTATTCCAATGACAAGATTATAAATATACTTAATGTCTCCTTTGTGTGTTTTTAGGTGCCCATACTACAATCATTTAATAATAGAACATCATGCATGAATGGGGGCTATAAATGAATGATTTTGTATACGTTAATGATACTTACAAATAAACGATTGCCAAAATAACGGCATTGTTTGCTTTTGACTATGTCCAAAAGTATCTACAAACGAAAAATCTTTTTTTTCTTTTTCTTCAAAATTGACTTTGTATTATTAACCGTTCTACGATAATTCTATTTTAAGTGTCTAATTTTCAGCACCCTGTATATACATTTTATTGGTTTAAAGCAAGTTCGTTCTAAACACAAACAAACTTGACGTTGCCCCAGTATTAGTTTCTTGTAAATATGACCTGTCCATTTACAAAATGATAAAAATACCATTGCGGTATACCAATGGGCAGGGCTATGTTTTTCCACTAAGAAAAAGGTTTTTTTTTAATTGAGCTGTGTATACTAATATATTAATTATGTAAATAATCTCTTGGGTTTTTCTTTTTATATTTCTTGTAAAGCTGAAATAGAAATACAGACCACAAAGAACAAGGTAAACCATGTAAAAGTTTTTTTTTTATAAACATAGTTGAATATTGTATAATCTAGTATCTCCCTAATAATTTTTGTGTAATTTTAATAATTGGCGTCTGTATAAGAAAGTGGGGGTCAGAAACTAAAAAAAAAAAAATTAAGTTAATGTTAATTAAATAATAATTAGTATAATATTTGATTTTTTCTTTAATATATTTCGGCACATCTAGAAGCTTTTTAATTAAAAAGTTTTAAAATTAACAAAATAATGCAAAGGAAACTTTAAATTATTTTTATTAATGTTTAATTGACATTAACTAATTTTTTATTATTTTTTGGCTTATTCTTCTTCTCAGATACACGCGCCAATAAGCCCTTTGCAGACATTTTTTATTGGCAAAAAATAATTACTTGTACCTATACAACACTTCGGCTAATGTTTTTTTTATACAAAATTTTATAATGAAACTAGAAACATTAAAAATTCAAATAAAAACGTTGGCGCCAAAACTATATTGACGTCACGATGGGCTAACCACACATATTCACAATGCCTCGCTAACACTGGCCACTGCGGCCAAAATTACATCTCGGGTGAGAGCAGAGAGAATAGAATAGCAAGCGGAGTTACTTTGTTAACTGTCTTAAGATATAAAAAAGAAAAAACGGCGAATTAAGGTACGTAAAATTTCGGGGCTGAAACATTTTAATAAGAAAACGACTTATTTTGTTCGACGATTTATAACGTATGAAACTTGGATTCACCATTTTACTCCTAAGTTTAAACAGCAGTCCAAACAGAATCTGGATATCCAGCATCTAAAAAAACAAGCTTAGGTTTAAAGTAAGTGGACTTTTTACGCCCTCCACTGCGACCGCTCGGTCTATTATGGCTCACACCTTTTTGTATTTCTCCCAATAGGATCAGACTTTTGATGAATCCGATATCAGATTGGGAGAGAGTTCTTACATCTCCTCTTACTCGTGTCGATACCGGACACGAGCACAATATGTGTTCTGGTGTTCCTGTCTCCTGGAAAGTATGACGAGCAGACGATTAGATCCGTCATGCCCTCCTCTTCTGGTCTAGTGACGTGGGTAGCTACCTCAATTTTTTTTTATGGGGCTTTGTTACCTTTTGTACTTATTTTACTGTTTTGGTTATTATTTGAATCTATTTGGACCTATTATGGTGATATCAGACTGATTCGAAATTTTTTATTTGTTTTACTTGATTATGTCTGATCCTAGTTTATTTTATTGATATGGAATAATACTAATTATTTTAAATTTTTAGTGTACGTCGTCTCGCTAACATTATCAGGACAAAAAATAATTCGGTTTCTAAGTAAGAGGAATGAAAAATTATGTAATTTTTAATTTCTAACGTTTCTTATTCATTATAAAGAAAAGTTGACTGTATATACTTTAGTATGTGTATACTATAGTACTTATCATAAGTTAAAAGGACTATTGTGTAATGGTTATAAATTTGGTGTATATTATTATATTTGTAGTGACGAAAAAAGAAATTAAATTTTTGTATTAAAAAGTCACCCTAATATATTTAATATATTTTCTTTAATGTTAGATATTTAAATTTTATTTTGTAAGGTTTTAAGGTTAAGTAATCGGAATTTACTGTTACAGGAACGTTATGGCATTAACACAAAACAATCAAATATATAAACTTTAAACTATATTTCTGTTTTAATTGTGGCACTGGTATTAATAATAATAAACTTTTTGAAGATTCCCCTGTGGTAAAAAAATCTTGAAAATAATAACAAAATAAATGACCAATTGAAACCTTGGGTTTTAGACCTAGTAATGCAAAATTAATTGCTAGACGCAACGGAAAATTTCTCTAACTTTAAAATAAATCAATAATACTAAGTGTTGCAGTGGAAACTGTATTCCACACAGGAAGAGAATATTCCAATAAGCGTTTGATTGAGATTCATGAAGAGAGTACAGGACAGAAGCAGAGAAACAAAATAATTAACCTATTGAAACCTTGGTTTTTAGACCTGGTAATGCAAAATTAATGGCTAGACGCAACGAAACATTTTTCTAACTTGAACCCCATTATTTGTTAACGCCTAATTACAAATAACCATAATATTAGTTATAAGTTATTAGTTATAATTTTAAAGAACATATAAACTTCAAGCCCTTAAAATATATATAAAAGTTAAAAGAGATAATTGTCCTCTACAGCTTATGGGTTCATAAAAGCTACAAGCTTAACCTCTTTTTAAATGAAAGTGTAGAAGATATACAGTTTGTGGTTTTTTTCTTTTCATAAAGATGGGTGCTTCACCTGTACCATAATGCCATATTTGGGTTAATTCGTTATTTGGTTTTCATTTTGTCTAATCGATTTGCGATTTTTATAATCTGGCGGTAGAAGTTTTCCTTTTCGTTTCTACTAGGAGCGCAAAATATCATGTTTTCTCTCAAGACATAAAAGAAAGTAATATAAAAACTGATTTCCCCAAGTGTATTTAATAATATTGTTATATTTATAAACTGATATTATATTGGCTATTATTTTCTCCATGAATTGGTTCTATTAATAAACTACTTAATTCCACAAAAACATTTTACTTTGTCGCCGACACTTCTTCTCTTTTTTGAAACGTTGACAAATTGTCAATAAGAAATAAGACTCCAGTCAACTCAAACTCTTATTCATTATTAGCTCAAAGGTTAATGAAATCAATAATGCTTAGTGTTGCAGTGAGAGCTGCATTCCACACAAGAATAGAGTATTCCAATCAGGGTTTGATTGAGATTCATGGAGAGAGTATAGGACAGAAGCAGAGAAATTAAATAAATAACCTATTGAAACCTTGGTTTTTAGACCTGGTAATGCAAAATGCTAGACGAAACGAAAAATTTCTCTAACTTGAACCCCATTATTTGTTAACGACTAATCACATATAACCATAATATTTAAAACAAATTGCTGTTGGCGTTATAATTTTAAAGAACATAATAATATAAATTTGAAGCCCTTAAAATATTTATAAAAGTTAAAAAAAATAATTGTTCTCTACAGCTTATGGGTTCGTAAAAGCAAGAAGCTTTTAAGTAAGAGTAGAGTCTCGAAAAGGCGTATGGCTCTTTTTTGATGAAATCAATAATGCTTAGTGTTGCAGTGAGAGCTGCATATTGAAACCTTGGTTTTTAGACCTGGTAATGCAAAATTAATAGCTAGACGCAACGAAAAATTTCTCTTACTTTAACCCCATTATTTGTTAACGACTAATCACAAAGAACCATAATATTTAAAACAAATTGCTGTTGGCGTTATAATTTTAAAGAACATATAAATTTAAAGCCCTTAAAGTATCTATCAAAGTTAGAAGAGATAATTGTCCTCTACAGCTTATGGGTTCGTAAAAGCAAGAAGCTTTTAAGTGAGAGTAGAGTCTCGAAAAGGCGTATGGCTCTTTCTTCGATGAAATCAATAATGCTTAGTGTTTTCTTCCCTGCACGACACCCACCCACTAAACAAGTCCTGGCAGGCGAGCGCAGTCTTCCTCCCACTACGCCGTGTTGTCCTCAAATTCGTCACAGCAGTCATCTGAATCACCTCAAAGGTCGCACACTTCGTACTGTATCTCCCGTTACTTGCTGCTTTGTTTGACAGGTTTGGCTTTGACTGATGTTTTCGTTTACCTTCCGGGACATTTTCGGCCAATAAAACATGCTTGCTAAAAATTCCAGGACCTCCTCTCCTGTTGCATGTGTACAATCGTGGACTGCCTTAATCGTGACCCCGCGTAATGGTGTCGGTACCCATATCCTCTGATGCTGAGGGTCCTTACTGTCTGTCATAAAAAGATTTCCCCCGTGTATGCAAAAGGGGTAGTTTTCGTCTCTTTCTTTAGTTCCTTTAACAGAAGCTGCATTCCACACAAGAAAAGAATATTCCAATCAGGATTTGATTGAGATTCATGGAGAGAGTACAGGACAGAAGCAGAGAAACGAAATAAATAACCTATTAAAACCTTGGTTTTTAGACCTTGTAATGCAAAATTGATGGCTAGACGTAACGAAAAATTTCTCTAACTTTAACCCCATTATTTATTAATGACTAATTACAAATAACCATAACATTTAAAACAAATTGCTGTTGGCGTTATAATTTTAAAGATTATATAAATTTGAAGCCCTTAAAATATCTATAAAAGTTTGAAGAGAATATTGTCCTCTACAGCTTATGGGTTCGTAAAAGCAAGAAGCTTTTAAGTGAGAGTAGAGTCTCGAAAAGGCGTATGGCTCTTTCTTCGATGAAATCAATAATGCTTAGTGTTGCAGAGGAAGCTGCATTCCACACAAGAAAAGAGTATTCCAATCAGGATTTGATTGAGATTCATGGAGAGAGTACAGGACAGAAGCAGAGAAACGAAATAAATAACCCATTGAAACCTTGGTTTTTGGACCTTGTAATGCAAAATTAATGGCTAGACGTAACGAAAAAATTCTCTAACTTTAACCCCATTATTTATTAACGACTAATCACAAATAGCCATAATATTTAAAACAAATTGCTGTTGGCGTTATAATTTTAAAAAATATATAAATTTGAAGCCCTTAAAATATCTATAAAAGTTAGAAGAGATAATTGTCCTCCACAGCTTATGGGTTCGTAAAAGCAAGAAGCTTTTAAGTGAGAGTAGAGTCATCGAAAAGGCGTATGGCTCTTTCTTCGATGAAATCAATAATGCTTAGTGTTGTAGTCAGAGCTGCATTCCATACAAGAAAAGAGTATTCCAATCAGGATTTGATTGAGATTCATGAAGAGAGTACAGGATAGAAGCAGAGAAATATGTTTTTGGCTTAAAGCAAAAAAATAAGCTGTTTTAAAAGTGCTGTGACAATGAATGTAATGTATTTATAAAATTAAGCGTCATTCTTAAAATTAACCTTCACAAGATTAAATTTTTCTTTGTTCTACAGAACTTTGCTCATCAACTGTATGGGATGTTCGTGCTCAAGTAATTTATAGTGAGAAAACAAATAAAAAAATTATCTTAGGTTTTTCCTTGGATTCTTTATGCAATTAAAAAAAAAATGAATCTATACTATAAAAATATAGCATACAAACAAACATACTGACAGACCGTATACAAAAAAATAATCTACGCTTTTGTTTAAATATCCGTGTTAATAAATGATTTACTAACATAATATTTATAGTTCAAAGTAATTTTTTATGTTTTTATCTAGCTTTAAACAATAGGCGTCGAAAGTAAAAACTATGAAATAAATCATTAAAACTGATATTCTTATGCTTTTTGCATGGTATTTACAAGCAATATATTTTAAAACCAGCTATTACATTTATGACCAAAATATAGTTGTACGTTTTTTATATGCTTCACATGAAATGAATGATAAATAAAAAAATAGTAAAGCGCCAAAACACATATTTACTTATGCCGGCCACACACGCTACGGTCTACCGGAGGTCGACCTGTACGGGTGTGACTGCGCAGGTTAACCGCCTGTCGTCGCATGGTCAAAGAGGTATTTAGTTCGTTTAGCTAGGGCATCGATTAACGATGGCAACGCACTGGTATTGATAGACCTTACATTAATCTTAAAAACCTGCTCAGGCAATCAGGGAAAATGCACAAATGCACTAGTTCATTTCATGGTGTCACTCAAAAGAATTGATTTTTGGTCTTACTTTGGTCACCTGCATTTAAGACACCCACGGTACGTTAGTACTTGGGCCTCAGCCTTCGTGGATTGTCCAAAGATAAAAAAAAATGGTCTTTTACAATACACGCTACGGTCTACCTGCGCAGGCACACCTGAACTGGTAGACCTCTCCGGTAGACCATAGCTTGTATGACCGGCTTTAGACTTAAATTGCCCAAGCCTCATTTTCCAGAAAGAGTTGTTGGATATACGAAATGAAACTAATATTTTTTTGCTGAAAATCTTTCCGAAAAATGTATATAAAAAAATCGAGATATGCTGTCTCTTAAAAAGGCACGCAATTGTTTAAACAAGTATTAATTTAAAAAATATTTTTTTTATTAATAAAATAACAATAAAAAAGTAAAGAGTTTCATATAAACCAAAAAGTTGATATAAGTTATTGTTAACAGATTTGCTGTAAACACCTACATATCTACTTTAACTTTGGCAACCAATCGACGGATTGGTTGCCAAGATAGACACACCGAAAAAAGCATATTTTCGAGTACTTTTAAATGGATTTTAGTATTTTTTAACGAACATTCGCAAAGATAATAATTTGTTAATAAGCAAGAAAAAAGTTTCTAAAATTTGAACAATTACTGAGAGCGACAATAATCCAATTTTTACTTTTAAAAAAGTATTTGTAAAATTGGGATCTTTTGTAAAAAAATATACTGGTTAATTTTCAAAATTGACAATTTTTTTAAAGAAATAAGATTGCAAAATTATTGTATTGTAAAACCAATACACGGTTTTAACGAAATTTGGCATGATGTTTTATCATGGAATATTTTTTTTGCAAAAATTTGAGGTTCTCAAAGAAATTTTGAAAGTTTGAAAAGCTATGTTTTTTTACATTTTTGCCTTCATTGCCACAAGCGTAAGGCATTTTGCGATTTTTAACCAATTCTATCTTATACGAAATTAAATTAAAAAACTTTTCTCTGAGTGTAATTTTTCTCTACAACCAATATTATAGAAGCAGAAAAAATATTTGTTTTTTTTACTTTTTGACTATTTAACAAATGTTTTTGAGGTCTCTGAAAAGCAGGACGTCTAAATTCTTGTTATATTCATTCTTCTTATAAGGATTTCCAGCAAAAACATGCCTGCCACCTCACAAAAACAGATAAGGCTTGGTCTAGAATGGAATGGAAGAAAGATTACAACTTATTTTTGTTTAGTCTGGTAATGATTTTAGTCTACCCTTGACCTTTAATTCAGCTAAATTATTTATGGTAATATCTTAAAAACTGTTGAAGTTAGGTACGGCCCCAAAATAAGTGAGAAGTTAACCTATAAAAAAATAATATTAAATTTATACTTATAGTGGGTGCCCCAGAAGGAAATTAACTTTACTGGATTTCTGGGTTCTCGTATTTTACAAAAAAAAAAACAGTATGAGCTATATTAGCAAAAGTTGTTTAATCCGTGGGAAATTTTTGGCGAATATTTCTCGATATTTAATAGTTTTGGTTACTTTAAAATTCAAGAATTTTATAACCCATTCCATTTGTTTACTTTTTTTAACAAAATCTTAAATATATTTGACATTTAGACCTCTAAAAAATACAATAAAAAATAACGCTAAACTTAGTAATAAAAACCATGGAATATGTTTTTTATAGGAAAAAAATATATATATACATTTTCCCTACGTTTCATTACTTAATTTAAAGTTTTATTTTAAAAAATAAACATGTTAGGTAAAACCGTAAAAAAAAATAAAAATCTTCTAAATTAAACATTTTCCTTTTAATTTACCAAAACCTCTAGGTAATATACAGGCAATGATCGATATAATACAGGATCATCCAACGAGAATTAAACAAAAATATATTTGTGGCTTTCCTTGTATTAAAGAAAAATAAAAAAAGTCATTTTATGCATTTTTCTTCATAAAAATTAATAGAGTACTTGAGACAAATAAAGAATAACATTTAGGACAATAATTTGAATTTAAACAAAAGAGATATAATAAAACTAGGATTTTCTTTACTGGACACCTTATTTATTGGTTCATTTTTTGGATAATTTTTTAGAACTGCAACCCCACTTTTTTGGGATGTTAAATCATCTTCATTTTATTTTAATCGTCAAATATTTTTATTCTTAAAGTTTTTCAAAAATTGAAAAATTAAAAAAAAAATATTTTTGAAAAAAAAAATGAAAATATTTATCTTTACACGTAGAATATAAAACAAATCTCTAGAAATTGCTTAACTTAAATAGATGCATTTAATTGACAAAAAACTTAAAAAATACCCATTTTTTATTTTCCAAATAAAAATTATAACTAAAAAACTTTTTTTGGGTTTTCTTTAAAGATTCGTAAATCTACCATAAAATAAAACAAAATGAAAAAAAAACATGTCAATGTCTTTATTTTCCGATTTTTTATGGCCAAAAATATGTTGGGCCGCGATTCTAAGCCCATTTTGAAGTATCGGATAAGCTTTAAGTGCGGAAAAGTCACTTTGAGCAAGTATTAGGAACAATACTTTTTCTACTTGCGAAGTATTTCCACCATAAAGTATTTGGACTAAATTCCTTGCATAATTTGAGAAAATAGGCTAAAAGTACCTCCTCTTTCAAAGTTCTAACGCCTTTTTCTTCACACCATGTTTCAAATGAATTATACTGTTTCTCGTACTTTTCTTTTGATTTTGCCGGCAAGAGCTCTAAGTTGGCCAAACTTGCGGCTTTTAAAACATCGTGTCTGGCAAATCTTCCTTCATTTTTAAAAACTTATTTTAAACTTTTTACCGAATTTTCTGATGCTTCCGTGACATTAGAAAATGTTTGTACTTGGTTGCTGCAGCAACAAGAAAAATTCTTTGATTTTTTATTGTTTAGCATGGTGTCTATGAAATACATGGTGCATGAAAAAAAAATAAAATTTACTAAGCGCCAAATGTATCTAAAATTCAATAAAGCACAATAAAAGAATATGTAGAACCCTTTTTTTAATATTATTTCATCCAGAAGTTATTAATACATTAAAAAATCGACCATAAATACGGCAAATATGTAGAACGAAAATGCGTGCGCGAAGAGTTTCCGTGCGCAAAGTTACTTTGCGCACTCATTTGCGTGCGCAAAGTAAATACTTTGCGCACGCAAGTAGAAAAAATTATTTCTATTGTTACTAGTACCAATTTTTGGCAATAAAAAATCGAAAAACAAAGATTTTGACTTGTTTTTTATTCTGGTAATTAAAAAATATTTTTTTGTGTTAATATATATTTTGAAAATGAAAAAAGTGGGTATTTTTCAAGATTTTCGTCAATAAAATGCATCCATTTAAGTTTAGCAATTTCTAGTAAATTGTTTCATATTCTACGTATAAAGACAAATAATTAAAAAAAAGTAAGTATTTTCAAAAAAAAAAATTAACATAAAATTGACATTGGTAATTTTTTTTTATTATCCTATTTTTGATAAATTTTAAGAATAAAAATATTTCGCAACTCAATTTTTTTTTAATCTTGTTGGTTTTACATTCCAAAAAACAATTACCCCCTTTTATTATTTATCAAAAAATAATTTTTAAAAGCGACTCAATAAACAAGGCGTCCAATTCAAAAAAATGTTAATTTTATGTAGAATGTCGTTTAATTTAGTTCAAATTATTTCGTATATGTTTTTTTTTTCTAATAAAACAAAAGCCACAAATGTATCTTTGGTCCTCGTTAAAAGACCCTGTTCTCTCCCCCAAACTAATAGTGGGAAATTAATAGGTTTCACCCTATATATGTTTCATGCGTAAACAACTTAAAAGAGTATTCATAAAAAAAAATAAAAAAAGTTCTATCTAATTTAAATCAAATTAACGCGCGCGTAAACCGTACACATACCACATGACACATACACATAAACAAACGCATTACTAAACAATCTTTACAATTTTCCGAGCTTCCGCAGGAAAATGAATAAACCTATGAACTATCGAAAAGCTCTACCGACTTGAAGGTCACGTGACCGCAAGTAACAAAACACCGCTCAATTTGAAATAGCGATTCAGTCGATGGAAGAATCAACCGCCGGTGTTTGAAAGTAAAAAAAAATTGCATTTATTTTATTGATATCGTAAACTACCGGAAGAATAAACAATTTATCGATACGATAGGTCAGCAAATCTATAAAATATTGGTTATTGCTTGTAGTGAGCTTGTTTTATTATTCTTACATATTTTAAATTTAAAATTATATTATTTGTGTTGTTTTTAAGTGAGTTAAGACATTTTTAATTATGGTTTTTAATAAAGATAACCAAAGGATTATCCCGGGGTAAGTAGTATTTATGTTACATTTTTGACGTTAAGCAATTTCTTTACCAAAAATCCTTGACCCATACAGTTTCAAAATATTTTGGGAAGTAATACACATTTCTAAAAACAAACGTGCGTAAATAATTTTTAAAGATGTTAATATAAAGATAATTTAAAATTAAAAGAAAAAAATTACAAATATTTAAATACCAAACGATAATATTGTCATTAAGTTAAAATATATATTTAAAAATAGTGCACGTGTTAAACAATAACTTTACGCAAACACATATTATTTTTTAATCCCTTAAAATTTTAATATTTTATTAAAATATTTTGATTTGAGATTCGTTTTGTACCTACTGAGGTTCTGTAAAATAAACTGCTCCCTAAACACGTAGCTCCCCACTTAAATAGTCGTCCAAGAGGAAAAGACGATAAAATAAACATAAAAATTTTAATAAAATAATTTTCTTATTTATAAAGATGTTTTTCTAAAAAAAGTGTATGTTTCAAAGGTCATTAGGCATTAATGAGGCTCCACCTATTTTTGGCTCTAAAAAGTCAAAAAGTAAAGATATTGACATGTTTTTTTTTTCATTTTGTTTTATTTTACGACGGATCTACGAAAAAAAAAATTAAAATGCTTCGGTGTCAATTTTTATTTTGAAAATTAAAAAAAATAGCATTTTGCAAGTTTTTTTTTTTATAAAATGCATCTATTTAAGTTTGGCAATTATTGGTGATTTGGTTTATATTCTTCTTATAAAAACACATAACTAAAAAAAAAAATTTATATTAATTTTTGGATTTTTCAAATTCTTTAAAAAAAATAAAAATAAAATTTTAATCAAAAAAAATATTTATAATTTTGTTTTAAATATTCTATTTTTGATGAGCTTTAAAAATAAAAATATTTGACAATTCAAAAAAAAAAAGTTTATCATGTTGATTTTACATCCCAAGAAAATGGAGCCGTGATTTTACACAATTACCGTTTTAAAAAAATATTTAGAAAATTTTATAAGGAAATGTGTGTTTAAAAAACTTCATATTTTTAAAGATATTGTCACTAAAATGGCAAATAAATTATGAGATAATAGAAAAACATAACTATCTAAAATTAAATTAATCTTTTTAAAGTTTACTATAGTTTTGCTATATATATATATATATATATATATATATATATATATATATATATATATATATATATATATATATATATATATATATATATATATATATATATATATATATATATATATATATATATATATATAATATTATATATATATGTATAAATACCTATTGCCATTTATATGTTATGTTTATGATACTTTTTTACTAAAAACATTTTGTAATTTAATGTTGATTAAAAACATTTATTTATGTCCGTTTTTTTAAAGAGACACATCCCGAAAATAAGTATTTCTGCACCGACACATAAATGGGATTTAAAAAATCATACTTTTAAAGTTCTGACCACAATACCACGATACACAGTAAAGCACGATTTTTTCTTTACTCCTAAGCCCATAAGTTAATTTTATTTTTGTTTATATATTTTAACAGGTTATGTATAAAATTTATATATTTTGTGTAAAAAATAGTTATTTATGTAAAAATTGCAAAAAGCACAACTTTTGCACGTATTTCATACAATATTTTCTTTTTAAATGGTATTTAAAGACCAGAATATAGGTAGGTATATAAAAGACATTCTCAGTTATATTGTCTTAAAGACCAAAGATTTTTCATAAAAAAAAAAATTCACCAGCACATGCAGTGTACCTAAAAAATAATTAAATATTTTATTCCTAGTACAATGAACAAAGAAAATGAAATTATTTTTTATTTGTCTAAACAACTTTTGACCTTTGAGACAATTTGGCTGGTCAATTTTGATATAATTGGACAAACATTTACCCAGAAGAAAGAAGAAGTTTTGCTTAATAGGGTAATACAATTTCACCAATATATATAAAGTGTACAGACGACAATTACAAAGGAAATTACTTTATATATAGTAGTCTATAATGAATAATATATTATGAATATTATATATATATATAAAATATATATATATATATATATATATATATATATATATATATATATATATATATATATATATATATATATATATATATATATATATAAAGTTACAAAAATACAAAAAATACGTTATTACCAATTGACGACAATTTAAAGTGTTTTACACCTATTTGAATGGCCATTTCTGTCAAAACACGCTAAAGACATTTTTTCAAATTTACGGTTCAAAACCCTCCAACTGCACCAGTCATTCAAATACATATTCCGCCAAGTCAATTTCAACCAATAGATGTATTCGAAAGTATCGGATGTTTTGGTGATGGTTTGATTGAAATTTGCACATGCTTTTAGTTCCAGTTAGCTTTAGATTTTGTTTTGTGGTGCAAGTATTTGCTTTTTTGATTTTTTAAAGTGGATAATGGATTTACTGGTAACTTAATTATGCCAAACTCATCAATTTCCGGTTTAACTGTGCCAAAATATTTATTTTAGAAAGGACAGATAACAATGTTACCCTTTGCGGCAAAGTTAATTACAGTAACAATTGTGGAGTTGCAAAAGGCATTAATAAACGTTGTAAAACAGTACTTATGCTAAATCCTGATACTATGCCAGTCGGTAGATCTTTAGATCCCCAAGAAGCTACATCTGTAGCGAGTTTGCAAAGTAATGGAAAAATTCATTAATTCCCAAATCTTAAAGTATCTAGAAAAACATAAGATCTTACATGATAGACAATATGGATTCCGTTTATCTAACAGTAGATCCACAGCTGATCTTCTTTCCTTTGTCTCACGCAACTGGAACAAGTCCCTTGAGTTTCTTGGTGAATCCCAGATCGTTGCTCTTGACATATCCAAAGCTTTCGATCAGGTCTGGCATGATGGGCTTCTTAACAAACTTCCTTCTTACGGTCTTCCACCTAAGTTTTGCTCTTGGCTTTCCAGTTTTCTTTCTAATCGACGTATATCAGTGTAGATGGTCATTCCTCCAGCTTTTACCAAATTAATGCTGGGGTGCCCCAAGGCTCAGTGCTGGCACCCACGCTGTTTCTACTACACATTAACGATCTTCTCTCTTCTACAATCAATCCCATTCATAGTTTTGCTGACGATAGTACCCTCCACTCTAGTATTCAATTTCTTAAGCCACCGTGTAATTCTGATTTCAAAAAGAAGCGCAGGTCAATGCAGATATTTCTTTCACAAGACCTCAAACTTATCTTGGATTGGGGCGCCAAAAATCTTGTTTAGTTTAATGCCTCGAAAACACAGCCATGTTCACTGTCGCGAAAAAAGTCTGAAAATGCTCATCTCTTACATATGAGCGTCCAAGTTTTGCAGAACAAAGAGTCATTTAATCTTATTGGCGTTAAGATTGGATTCCTTTTTCGAGCCAGAAAATATTTCTCCTCTTCCAATCTGTACACTCTGTATGTATCCCAAATCAGACCCTCTTTAGAATATTGTTCTCATGTCTGGTGAATGGCGTCCCCTACAACACTTAGCATTGTGGACTACATTCAAAGAAGAGCCGTTCGTCTTATTAATGATCCAACGCTCACAGTAAGGCTTCCTCTTCTTGCCCACCGCCGAGCTGTAGGGGATCTGTCGCTCTTCTATAGGTATTTTCACGGCTTCTGCTTAGAGGAATTGGCCAGTATAATTCCTTCTCTGGCAGCTCCCAACAGAGCAACACGTAGTGCAACTTTTATGCATCCTTTTACAGTTCAGTTAGAGAGGCCCCGAACTTCCCGCTTTCTTCGTTCCTTCATCCCTAGAGTGTCAAGACTATGGAACCTGCTGCCCACAGAAGTTTTTCTTTCTCCTCCTAATCTCCAAAAATTTAAGTCCCGTGTGAACAAACTCCCTCTCGCCACACTTAAGACACCCACGGTACGTTAGTACTTAGGCATCAGCCTTCGTGGACTGTCCCAAGATAAAAAAAAATGTTTCGGAAACATTATGGAGATGAGTGGAGAGAGTTGCCAAATTTAAAATTCGACAAAGAATTGTTTGACTAAGATCCAGTAGCTATATAACGTGTAAATTATAACGTATACAAACGCCGGCTCCGCTACAAAATGATAGTGATACTGCTTGCTGCCAAAATAATGACACTCTTGAAGTGGACCTTGATTTAAGGATTTAGATTAATAAAATACGTTACAATTTTTTTTTAAAGTTTTTTATTTTTGTTTTAAATAATTCTTCAATATTAAGACTAATATTTTTTGTTACATGCGTAATAAAAGTTTCATATTAAAAATCCGTCTCAAATTTCTTGAAGTTCAAATGCAAAATCCGCCAAGTCAACTTTTGAATATCGAATAATAATTCATCCAACCTGTTTAGATTTTTAAATCATACCTTTTCTTGTTAAGAAATTACCCTGTATTATAAAATTAAAAGGTACCTGATAATTTGAATACTGTTCTCACTGAACCTTTTTCTTGATTTTCTCAAAAACTGTTAAAAGTTACTTGGCGGGTTTTGCACCTATATGACTCATATATAAACTAATTTCCTTTGTAATTGTCGTCTGTACACTTTATATATTGGTGAAATTGTATTACCCTATTAAGCAAAACTTCTTCCTTCTTCTGGGTAAATGTTTGTCCAATTATATCAAAATTGACCAGCCAAATTGTCTCAAAGGTCAAAAGTTGTTTAGACAAATAAAAAATAAATTAATTTTCTTTGTTCATTGTCCTAGGAATAAAATATTTAATTATTTTTTAGGTACACTGCATGTGCTGGTGAAATTTTATTTCCCTATTAACCAAGAACTTCTTTTTTCTGGGTAAATGTTGGTATAATTATACCAAAATTGTCCAACCAAATTGTCTTGAGGCCAAAAGTTATATAGTCAAATAAAGAATAAGGTCATTTTTTTGTAAATTGTCCTAAGATAAAAATATTGAATTATTTTTTGACTACACTGCATATGTTGGTAAAATTTTATTTCCCTCTTAATCAAAATTTTCGTCTTTCTTATAATACCAAAATTGTTCAATCAAATTGTCTCAAAGACCAAAAGTTATTCAGTCAAATAAAAAATAAAGTAATATTCTTTGTAAATTATTCTTAAATACATATATTTCCTTATTTTTTGGGTACACTGCATATATTGGTGAAATTTTATTACCCTATTAACCGAAAACCTGTTGTTTCTTCTGGGCAAATTTTTATCTAATTATACGCAAATATGCATATTCATTTAAGCTTGTGGACGAGGCTTTTTTTTTTTTTGTTATAGTGAAAAAAATTGTTTGGATAATATTTTTAAATTATTACTTAAGTTAAGTTAAAATAGAAACTCTGCTCAAGTCTTATACTAGATTAAAGAATTTGTACGTATGTTAAAATGATGCCAAAAAAAAAAAAAAATATATATATATATATATATATATATATATATATATATATATATATATATATATATATATATATATATATATATTTAATTTTACCAACTAATTTTAGTTTGTCCTAGGCAATAGGGCAAATATATCTATCAATAATAAAAAAAACAATATTAACAATAAATTTGGTGGTTTAGTTTAAAATTAAACATAAAAAAATAAATTGGAAACAATATATTACATTACCATGCCTATGCTGATTCTAAACGAACCCATCGCAGTACAAGTTCTTTAAAAAAATAAAGGTAGTTAAGTCATTTATTTAAAAATAATATAGAAAATAACAATATATACTAGTGATTCTTAAAAGTGGCTCTTGGCTTTAGTCCGAGTCAATTTAGACATAAAAATAGTGATGAAATAAAGAAAAGTCCGACAGAGCCAAATTTCCGTAGACACCTTAGTTTTACCGTAAAAAAGAAAGTGTCAAAAGTCCCCATCGGTCCCATGTGTGCTAAGGGACTTATTCGGGCCCAAAGGTCAAAATTTTAGGTTTTTTGGATTTTTCTCGAAAAGCGTAAGTTTTATCGAAAAAGTAGCTCAGAGAAAAGTTGTAGATCTCAAAATTGTCTATAAAAATGGTCCTTATGTTTTTTTCTGTAAGACCTACCATTCCCCAGATATTGCGCTTGTAAGAATAACGTTATACATAATATGCACATATATGCCACGTACATACATATTCAGGTACTCAACAAGCAGAAATACCTACTTGTGTCTCTTATATGTATACATTATACTATTAGAAGAAAATATATACTCTCAACAGACCGCCAGTCCCTTACAGAATCCCCTCTACTTGTATGGCCTTGAATAACATCTGGCTATTCTTTTTGTCCGCGTGGTGTCGTTTACGTACCTGCTTCTTTTAGTGTTAAACGTGCATTTCGAGTGAATATACGTATTTATTACAAGCGTCTACTATTATAGTTTATGTTAATCAATATTTAAAAAAATTACACAATTTTGCTTTATTTGCAATAAACTTTTGACTGAAGATGAAATTGTTGTGGTTAGTCGTGGAATGCCAACTTTAATCGATGCAAGTTTTTGGAGAAATGATGAGTTTGCTGATTATTTAAGAAATCAAAAGTCCGTTACAATTCACGTGGTTTGCAGAAAATCATACACCCGGAAAACTTCAATCTCTGCAGCAAAAAGACAACATGAGGAAGAACAGGCCAGTACTTCAAAAGTAAGTACACCTCGTACTAGAGCGCGAGTAAGTGAATCCGGCTTTTGTTTTAAAAAACACTGCTTATTTTGTGGCGATGAAGCGGATGAAGGTGCAGAAAAAAAGAAAGCGCTGAATTATCGTCGAAAAATTCATAAAGTTTCTACACTTACATTCAAAGATTCAATTTTACAATTAGCTAAAGATCGTTCTGATGATGTGTCAAAAGCTGTCTTTGCGCGTATTAATTTTGAGTATGATTTAGTCGCTGCTGACGCTAAATATCATGACAGTTGTTATAAATCCTTCCTGAGACCTAATACTGGCGGTAAAATTGGCCGTCCTCAAAGTGAAGCTATAAACTCTGCAATGGAGAAAATTTTCAATTTCATTGAATGTAGCGATGACTGCCAGTTTTCGTTGGATGAATTGAAGAATGTTTGCCAAAATGTAGCTTTAGAAAACGGTATTATAAAAATACGATTGAAATTAAAATATGGTAGTAGAATTATTATAACAGAAAAGCCTGGAAAATTAACATTTATTTGTTTTGTAGATAATTACCAAGACATTTTAAGTCAAGCCTGGTCTGATAATAAAAACTAGAATGAAAGGAAAAACGGTAGAAAACTTTGAAAGCTGCTATTCAACATTTGTATCGAGTATACTATCAAGTTCAGACATGGCAAGGCAATTAACTAAACCCTGAAGACTGGGGTTGGAAATTAATAAATAATACTTTGGAACCGATTCAAACTTTACTGCCCCCTGCTCCAGAAAAACTTCTTAATTTTTTGCAATTGTAAGAAAGGTTGTAGTGCCAATTGTGGCTGTAGAAAAGTAGGGTTACAGTGTTCTCCAGCGTGTACTAGTTGCCAAGGACTATCTTGCTCAAATGTTCTATTAAATACAAGAGAGGAAGATTCGTGTGATTTTGATGAAGAAACAACTGATTCATCTTCATTTGAACAATTTCTCAACATTCAGCAACAGGAAGGAGAAGAAGAAGAAGAAGAAGAAGAAGAAATCGAAGAAAACATGATTGTTGAAGTTGAATATGAAGGATATGACTCAGATTAAAGTAACAAAAAAAGTTAGAACGACAGTTAAACTCAATAACCAATATTAATAATCTTCATACTATTAAATAAGTATTGTTCCTGATAATAACGTCATAGAGGTTCGTGGAATAGGCCTACCGGGGAAACCACGTTAAAAAAACCGCGCCGAGTACACTACCTCACAGGTGGTGTAGAAATGTGTGCATATTATGTATAACGTTATTCTTACAAGCGCAATATCTGGGGGAATGGTAGGTCTTAGAGAAAATCATAAGGACTATTTTTATAGAGAATTTTGAGATCTACAACTTTGCTCTGAGGTACTTTTTCGATAAAACTTACGGTTTTCGAGAAAAATCCAAAAAACCTAAAATTTTGACCTTTGGGCCCGAATAAGTCCCTTAGCACACATGGGACCGATGGGGACTTTTGACACTTTCTTATTTACGGTAAAACTAAGGTGTCTACGGAGATTTGGCTCTGTCGGAATTTTCTTTATTTCAATTGTCCAAATTGACCGGACTATTTATCTCTTTCATTTTTGGGGATAAGAAAGTAATATTCATCATGTATATATACAACATATACAGCGTGTCCAATGATAAAAATGGTTAGAGATACAAAGCCGTCTAAATGGAAAATAATTGCAGTTTTTTATGACTAATAATACGCTATTTATAAACTTTTAAAATTTTGAGTATTTTCGAAGATCTCCGAGAAAAACTGGTAAATCATTTTTATTTTTTCCTGGCCACCCAATAGGTTGTGGTTAAATGCATTTACGTATCTATAGTATTTTGCAAGATATAAGAAAATGACTAAAAACCCTTGAAATTAGCATTTTATGGTACCTGACCTGAATAATATATAAGTATTCATGATGTCTTATCTTATTAGGTTAAAGTGCGGACCTGAACTATTCTTACCTCTATTGGCATGGCCATAAAGGAACAATTTTGAGGATTTTTATTGCAGTCAGAGATAATCAATATGTATAGTCATTTGCTTATATCATGAAAGATACTATACCTGTGCCTAAATCTATCATTTAAATATACAGACTTTGTATTAGGTTGAAACCTGAAATTGTCAAAAAGTAACGGTTTATTTCTATGCGGTTGTTGCCTTTCTTGATACACGTATATTATTATTTTTAAATGCATTCCGCTGTTATAGTACAATTTCTGTTAAATTTGTAGTGCAGCAACATATCTTCTTTCTCTTTATCGAAAAAATAATCCCTTTAAATATGCATGCAAATCTGTTTTGACTGGCACTGATATTTTATTTTTGACAAAAAACAAAAAGTATTCATCGCAGTCAAGGCCGACTAAGACGACATTAATTTTTTGGAAATAAATAAGGTTATGAGTATTTATCTACGAAAAAGTCTTATATGGCGCCTATAAAAAAATAAAGTTGATGATGCTGGCCGAGTGACAAAACGTTGGATGTACAATCTAAAAGCGCTATCAGCGAAAAAAGTGGCAATGCAAATGTGCAATTTATTTTAAAATTCGTTTTAAGGTGAAGCTGGAAAAACAAAAAAAAAACAGAATTTCGATTTTTCTCGGATTCTCCCAAAATATTTGTACTTTTTTGTATCTCTTACCATTTCCAAGATGCCCATACTAGCCCTTCGTATCTTGGACACGCTATATAGGATAAATCTGCATATTCCGACGAAAAATTTTCGGTTCGACCCAAACTCACCGTAACATTTAGGTTTTAAGTGGGGTTGCGCCTTAATATGCTGGTAAATCAAAAATAAAGTAATTTTCGTAATTCATGACATCCTAGACTGAATAATTATTGTTATTTATGTACTAAGGTATTAAGTATACCAGTAAATATTTTAAAAAATACAAAAACCTAAATTTGATTTTACCAATATTTTTTTTATAATAGTTGGCTTATAATCGTTGCTAGGGAAATTAAACTTTGCTAGCTGTCAAATTTAAAAGGTCGAAACGCCCGAGTTGTGAAATACCTGACAAAATTGCAATTTCTTCAATGTCTGGTCCGTAGATCATAATCCTGATGTAAAAATTGTGTTTTACGACCTAAAAATAGAAAGGAAGAAAAGTTTCATATGTTTTTTCCTAGAAAATATTAAACGAATTGGCTATCGAAAAGGCGTTGACTTTAACTTTTTTTGTGGTCTTTATGCCCGCGCGGGCCATAAGGTGCACTTTATTTCTCCGGGCCGTAAAGTGCACTTTACTCCCATACGGGTATAAAGTGAACAATACTGTAGTTGGTAACTAAGCAATAAAAACACAATAATAAACTAGTATAACTTAAAATTAAAAATAGAAATTACTTGTTCTGTCACAAATAATAAAAGATAGGTCATAGTAATAAAGAAAGTTAAGGTAATATCCAGTCAAACCGGAAGTGCCAACTTCATCTCCAGACATAAAGAATATTATTCTGTCTAGACATTTTTGCAAAATCACGCGGTACATTCTGAATAAACAACGCACATTGTATCAGAAATAGACTTCGCCTACAAAACCTAGACAATATGCTTATTATGCAAAGGCATGATAACTACTTGTTCATTTAAATAACTAAAGAAACTATCAAATACCAATTAAACTTTCTGTTTGACGGAGAAATAATGATTTTATAATGAAAAAAAAAATAATAAATTGCTTTTTAAGAGTGTCTGGGTATTCAACAGTAAACGCTCTTTACTGGATATACCTGATTTTAGCCTTACCATTAGAGTCTCAAACACAGATTAATTGGGTCAAGATGTGTATTTTAGTGTCTAGTGCAGCATGCCCTTATAGATATATTTAACAGTTAGGAAATATTAACATTAGAAGACTCTTTCTTTAAAAAATCACATTTCCAACCTTACTTTTACTTGTTAAAATTACTGTATGATTTATACAATTTTACTTTATTATCCAAAAAATATACACCGCAGTACCTGTGTCCTGTGGCTAACCCCACCTATTTATATCGTAATAGCCGAGTTGGGGTGTCCGTCTTCCATAAAATATGACCTACGAATATGACACTAGAGCTGAGATTCTGTAAAAATTTAAGGAAATAGAGATCACATGTCTTTGCTGCTCTTAAAGGTAAATTATAAGTTTGTCACTGTTTCGAAAAAGATAGAGAAAAGAAATGTCAAAAAATTTGCTTACACAATCGGGCCCCAGATCTTTACTCTAAGTAATCTTTAGTCTCACTTTTTTTTTAAATTGTATGTACTAAAGAAAATTGATTTCTATATTTAAGAAAAATAAAAAACAGAAACTATTAAATCATAATGTCAATTTAGTTCCTTGTCAAAAATAGCTCCGATTATATAGCACCGAAAAAACAGCCCTTGCACAAAATAGCCAAGTTAAAATAGGACGAAGGCCAAAAAGCTTTTTTAAAGACACAGTAGCAGTAAACTAGAGCTAACATGAATTAGCCACAACTAACCAATACTAATGAAAACAAAATATTTACGATTTACAGTAGGTTTTAGCAAAGATAATACTACTACGAATAGATGGTTCATTTAAATGGGGCGTTTTGAATCAGTTCGGAGATATCAATGCTTCCGTAAATGCGAATAAAATTAAGTCGGTAACCCCTGCCGGAGGTACGAAACCATGTGCGACATTGTCAATGTCTGTCTTGACCTTATTCGGAACACAGTAGCGAAAGCGGGCGGCTAAACGATTGTGTTTTTTCTATTCGCGTTTCATCACGCCAATAGTAAAGGCCTGCCGGCAACACTGTTTAACTTTCGTTCAAGGATAGCGCGAAAATCTCTCGATGGACATCGGCTCGCGTTAGCCAAAGTCCATTAGGGGTATCAAAAATATAACATTGCATGGTTCATCTTATCCGTAGTAGTATTATCTTTGGTTTTAGATATAAGAGTTCCTCAAAAAATATTTGTATTTGACTGGATAAAAGGCTTCAAACGTAAGTTAGAGAATACAAATAATTGTAGGGGAAAGTGGGGAGCATTCGACCGTTTACATTCAAAAATTTCCAATAAAAAATGTGTTTAATAATATGTTTTATTTGATATGTGAGTCAACTCGCTGAATAACTCAATATAACGTTTTTCCACAAACCTACGAATGGTTGAATCCTCCCTAATGCTGGGGTAAATTCGACCATCGCGTGAGGTGGACTGAACCACATAATTTAATGAAACCAATATTGTTTGCCAACGTATATTTTACAGAAATAATTCCTATCAAGAAAACAAACTCAAATACTTATCAGAAAAAGATATATAAAGCTTGTTCGGCTAGCGAATATTCCACCCTTTTAAGTTAAAATCAAATGTATATAAGTTAGCTGTTCTTGCTGTTCCTAAACTAACCACAACTAACCACAGAAATATCTTGAATAGGGGGAAACACAAAAGTATTAGAATTATTTTTCCGTCGTAGAAAATTAAGGTTTATATTCATTCCGATAACTCAATGGTTCCCAAACTTTTTTCTAAGGCGCCTCCTTTTTAAAATTAAGAAATGATCGTGCCCCCCACATCCCCCGACTATACAGAATTTTTTTTTACTAAAAAAAGAGGCATTTATTTACAAACATAAAATTTGAATACTAATCTAACCTAATGCGAAGTATGGTGCTGCATAAGCTTAACAAGGTCGGAAATTCTTGGTTTTATCTTTAAAAGTGCGCAACGTAGGTCACTAGCAACATCAAGCCGGCTCCGGTCTTTTGTTTTAATTTCCATTAAAATAGAAAATCCTTTTTTACATAAGTAGGTTGTCGAGAATGGTATGTAAAATTTCAAAGCCATCTCCGCGATTAAAGGGTAGATTTCAAAGTCATTTTTTGCCACTGAGTCATGTTTTAGTCGATTGCCTGTGCTTGCATTTCTTCTGGAAGGATGTTTATATCAAAATAAAAAGGGTTTTTTGAAAATGTATATTTATCATTGTCATGTAAATTAGGAAAATATTGTTGAAATTTATTTCTAGATGAGATATAATATATATTGTAATCTCTTCGTTTTAAGCAGTGTCGTCACTTTTTTCCATTAATGAAGCCAATTTCGGAAATGAGAAAAAATTTGGTGTTTGAGCTTGCAGACGACGTTTCCATATATAAATCTTCTTTTTTCTTTTAAACTGATTTGTTGTCAATTGAAAGATAAAAATTTTTATTAATTTTTCTGAGCTCTCGCGCCCTTCTTAATGTTGCTTTGCGCCCCCGGGGGGGGCCCCCAGTTTGGGAATCACTGCGATAACTGAAAGAGCTTCCAACAATATTACAGACAACTCTTTTTTTGGCTATTTTATTTTCTTTTCATGATTCAGGATAACTTACTTGGCGATAAAAAGGCCATAAAGAAGATCCCAGCACTTTTTTATGTAACTGACTAGATCATTTTCTTCCTCTGTTGTGGTTAGTTGCACTTGACTATTCGTATATTTGTTTTGGAACTTCTTGAAATTTTCGTCGTCAGACAAACCCAAATCTGAATTTTCATACGTCGGCTGCGTACCGTTCTGCTTAATTTTTTTTATTCTTGACTTGAGTGTACTTTTTATATCATAATTTCGTGACACCTCTCTGATAGGTATTTTGTTTTTGAAATGATCCCTTAATGCTCTTTTAATTAAACTCTCGTCAACTTCTCTTTGACTTTTTCTCTTGTATACTCTAGGCATCTGAAATTTTATGTACAGGGTTATTGAAAAAAATGTTAATACCACTTATAAGGCAAGACGATGGTTAAAAAAAACAATTATAATTGGTAGATCACATTTATTTTTCATTTATCATTATTAATTTATTTTTGTTCTACCTGTTTTACAATTTACTGTCATTGTGTTAAAAGTATAATGAATAACTATCTTGCCATAAAAGTGTTACCATTTTTTAGAATAACCCTGTATAAGTGAAAAATATAATAAAATAAATCACCACGAAGAATTGGGAGCATTCGACCACCGGTCGAATGCTCCCAATTTCGACTGTCCGAATCCTCCCTAAAACGCGTACCTAGTACAGACCTCAAAAATAAATCGGAAAATTTTGAGGTTATGTTACAATACGAAAAAAATGTATTAAAACTGGTACTTTTAGATCAAATACGTTAAATCTCACAAAACGAACATCATATTAGTAATAAACGAAATATTATATTGAAAAATACTTACCTTTATATGCGTGTTTTAACTTTTATCACTTAAAATGCACAAAAAACTTCGCAGTTCTGGCGCGCAAGCTATTTAGAACATTACATTTTTCATGGACCGTACTTAAAACATTTATTACTAACGCGTATACAGAGGGTGGTTGAATCCTCCCGATGGTCGAATGCTCCCCACTTTCCCCCACTTATTTAGTTTATAATTCTTTAGGGGTAATTATGAACACACAAAGAAAAATTCATTTCAGTTTTTCGAGCTTTTTGTCAAAGATATTATAGCATGGGCTATCTATAGAGTAAGATCCCAGGGCCCCCAAACGTTACTTATTTTCTCAGAAGCCAAATGTATGGAATTAAGTAGTGTAAGCATGTCCTTTTTTGGGGATATGCGTACCTGTTAGGTTGACCCGACGGCCAATTAACAGGTACCCGGTGCTAAAGATAACAAAAAATAATGTATACATTTTTTAATGGATTTTTTTAAAGGGTATTAAAATATTTCCCTGAGTATCATGTATAATAGCCCAGGGAAGTTAGGAAATAAATCGGCAATTTCTAAGGCCGGCGGTTTTCTGCATTGTGTTCAGAAAGCTCCCAGAAAAATTGTCTGGTTATTCCATTTTTCGCTCTGCGGGGGTGCCCGGTAGGTGATTGGGGAAGAATTGCAGCGTCCATGAAAATCAGCCGAAAATCGTTACTCGGGGGTTTTCGGGAATTCCGAATTTAATTCTGGCATTGGAATTACCCGGGGGCGCTCGGGGGTGGCCCTGCGGGAAAAGATAATGAAAAAGTTAAAAATCACCCCGACAGAGCGACCCCCGAGCGCCCCCAGGTAATTCTAATACTAGAATTAAATTCGGTATCCCCAAAAACCCCGAAGTAACGGTTTTTTGCTAATTTTCATGGTCGCTGCAATTTCCCCCCCAATCACTCCTTGGGCACCCCCGCAGAGCCACCCCCGGAAGCCCCCGGGTAATTCTAATGCCAGATTTAAATTTGGCATACCCGAAAACCCCGAGTAACGATTTTTAAGCAATTTTGCAGAGTTTTCAGTCGTACTTATCATATTGCAAGTAATTATGCAATTGCAAAATGCATTTATTGCACCAGAATGCATTTTTCGAAAAATGGCATAACCACACCATATAAACTTTTTTCCTGGAAGCTTTCTATACACAATGCAGATAACCGCACCCTGATATCTGCTGGTCTCAAAAATTTCTTTATTTCGGTCGATTTTGATTTAAATGCCCTGGACTATAATAAACAAGACTGACAAAATAAGTTAAGTTACATTATTTTTTGGGAGCTTTAAAGCGTATTGTTAAAAGTTACCGCAAACGGAACGTGTCTGGCACTGAGAATTAAAAAAAATTAATACTATTTATACCTACCTTTAGCATCGGGTACCTGTGGTTTGGCCGTCTTCCCAATCTAGCAGCTACGCATGCACTTAAAGTACATACTTACACTACTTAATACCACACATTTGGTTTTTAAAGCCCCGTACAGACCTGGGTACAATAGGTGGAAACAGTTTCCGCCAACTGTATCTTTTTTCCTTAAAGTCGGCCGATTATATCGGCCGATTAAATAAACACAAATGTGTCTTGTCCACATCTAGTTGCAATTTTGTTGTTGAAAAAATGGCACCAAATGATGATTTAATAGCAGCGGGTGTTTGTGCGGCATATTTAATAATTAGGAAAAATAAAAAAAAAACACAAAAAAAGACGTAGGTGGCAAAAAGACCTTTTACGAGATAATGTGAACTATGGGAACGGTTTAATAAATGACCTAAAATTAGAAGATGGAAGTGGTTTCCGAAATTTTACGAGGATGATAAGCGCAGATTTTGAAAATCTATTGTGTTTGGTTGGTTCTAAAATATCAAAAACTAATACAAAATTTCGTGCTGCTATTCAACTATCAATAAGATTAGCCATAAAATTACGATTTCTTGTCACAGAAGATTCCTATTGCACAGAAAACAATGTATCTTGATTCTAAACCCGTACAAACCTGCCGATGTTTTCCATTTAAAACGGTAAATAAGCAGCTTGGCGATTCCTTTGATAAAATGCCGCCCGATGTTGTTGGGGAGTCTCCGCAAAATCGGCCGACTCAAGAGACACAAGAAAAAAACAGTCGGCCGACAATGTTTCCACCGATTGTATCCAGGGCTGTACGGGACTTAAGATAATAGGTAACGTCTGGGGGCCCTGGAATTTTGGACCACTAAAATGTAACTGGACAATTAAGTCAGGGTTATTTTGACGAGATAATAAGCAGAAGATGGTGTTTATTGTGTGTTTAAACACTGTTAGATCACTCTTAAAAAATAAAAAAAACTATGGCACTTAAAACTAAAATTTCTGCTTAATCCAAAAAAAAAGTTGATATACACTTTGTTATTCTATCATTTTTTAGTCATCAAAGATAATTATAATGGGACATTCAAAGTATTTATGGCCTAGCGTAAAAAAGTGCCTACGTCGAAAACGAAGATGTTTTATTGTAATTTATATTAAAACTTGAACGTAAACGAAATACTCAATGATAAATATAATTAATAATACATAAACATTTTGATACGTCCATATATGGAAAGCTTAGTGTAGTCCTAAGAAAAACGTCAAAGGAATCTGAGCTGTACGCTTGGACATTGAAGCTTACTTATCTTTGGTTAATCAAGTTTTATTTGTGTAAAAATGTGAACGTAACTGTAATTTATACTAGTAAGATATGGCTACCAATTTTGTGTCATAAGTTATGAGACATTTAATTACTCTAAAGTCACACTAATATTGTTGGCATTCTATGTAAATGTTGCTTTAAAAACCTAAGCTGCGTAAATTAAAAAAATCCCAATTTTATGTTTATTATATTTTGTGATATTACCTTGTAATAAACATGGACTTTAAAGATGGTTCGTGCAATGACAACCGGTTTTATATTACCATTAACGCCCAGATTAAAAATGTTTTGCTAATTTTTTTTAATGTAATTGTTGCGTTAAGCAAAAAAAATGTTATAAAAAAGAAGATACCGTATAAAGAAAAAATAATTAGAGACGAAAAATATATAAATTTTATAAGGTGTGGCTATTTAATAACGTGACTGACATGGTAATATATTTAATTTTGATTTTACATATATTTACTTATCAACACCCTCAATATACACCCTCCATCATCATTAAAGTAAATCCGGACCAATAAAAAGGCCAACCGAGTTCATATACGGCCGAGTGATGATCGCGTTGTTATATTTAGCAATGGACTTAGCAATTGTTAAAAGTTAACAACGGTTTAGAATGTTTAACAAAATGTCAGATTTTGACAGATTGCCTACTAAAATCATTGAATAACACCGACAATGACGTTTTGTTAAACATTCTAAACCGTTGTTAACTTTTAACAATTGCTAAGTCCATTGCTAAATTTAACAACGCGATCATCACTCGGTCGATAGGGTGCAATATTATTTTTATATTAATAAAAGACGTCACCGTGAACTTTAATTCCAGTTTCCGGGGTTGGAGATGGTGTCCTGGGCCCCCGTCTTGAAAATAAAGGTGTTTTTTGAATCTACCCCATAAAGTATAAGAACTTAAAAATTTGTGAAAAGTTTTTTAAATAAAAATATTTTCTTCAACTTTTTCGGATACCTTTTTTTGCAGCATTTATAATTAAAATGATCGTGTCGATGAAGCTATTGAGATGCTGCAAAGGCTACAAAATGCGTCGAAAATGGTAGGGCTTAACATCAAGACTAACAAAACAGAATTTATGACCAATCTCGTATTAAGTGAGGGCATACCGTTGAATGGTAGTTTTTTAAGACAAACCAGCTCATATAAATATCTAGGCCACGAAATCCGGATTGGAAGAGACAATCAGACCTGTGAGATAAAACGCAGAATTGGGCTAACATGGGGCGCTTTTGGAAAACGAAAACATATCTTTTCATCAAATATCCCTATATGCCTAAAAAGGTTTTTAATCAATGCGTATTGCCAGTACTTACTTACGGAGAGGAAACTCTTACCCTCACAAAACAATCTGTAAATAAAATAAGCATTGCATAAAGACGAATGGAGAGATCGATGCTGGGCCTTTCTCCTAGAGACAGAATCTTTAATTACCAACTACGGCAAATGACAGGTGTTACTGATGCGATATTGAGAATAACAAATTTAAAATGGAATTGGGCGGGTCACGTAGCTAGGTTTGCGGATGGACGATGGACCAAAAGGATTTTGAAATGGAGGCCTCTTCAGGACGCATATCGCAGTAGGAGACGCTCACCAACGAGATGGTCCGACGACATCAGGAGAATCCGGACAAATTGGATAAATGCCGCACGGGACCGGCAAGGATGGATTGGATTGCGGGAGGCCTATGTCCAGCAGTGGACGAGACAAGGCTGAGTGATGATAACTAAAAAGTTAAAAATAAAAATAAATTTAGAATTTTTGGTTTTGGATTAAGTTGGACCCCTTCAGTGCATGGACTGGCGCATCCATTTAGGATCACAAGTAAAAAACTACGATATATCACATTAATATTTCTATATACTTAGCCGACGGTCAGATCGAACCAGGGGACCGATTCTGTAAGCAATTTTTTTGACATTCCTTTTCTCTATCTCTATTAAAACAGTAACAAACTTATAAGTTATCTTTAAGGGCAACAAGGACATGTGATCCCTATTTTGACATTCTCTTTCCTTATATTTTTACAGAATCCCAGCCCAGATTACTGATTTTTTCGATATTATTATCCGTTTTTGACGTAAAAGAGCGACCCAGGCATAAAGCATCAGCAACGTCTTCTCGGTCATCTTAAAAATGCCTTTACCACTTAAATACACATGCCCGGGATAAACATTTATTGCCATAGAATTCTTTTAAAAATGCATTCGTTTTAGTAGCAGTTTTTCCAAGTTTAAAGTAAAATTCCACAATAATTTGTTGCTCTATTGTTGGACTTTACATTTTTTCGGCGAAATAAAAACAACAACTCTAATGCAAGGAAAGGCAACAACTATACCGATTTGTTTTCTGAACCAAGAGGTATTGCATTCAAAAGAAAGAGGAGCAAGGAAGTTTGAAGGTATATGAAAGGCCATTGCTGTAGAACAAAATTATCTACGCGTGCAGGGCAGCGGGAATAGGAGAATTGGCCCCGCGGAGTTTGCGCAATAAATGGTAGGTCAGATCCGGACTTCCATAATTCTTTGTTACCATGTATAAAGTTGACATCAAATATCAAATTCAAACTAACTATACTTTTACTGTTTTTTTTTTATTTTTTGCACAAAATTGTTGGTTATTAAACAATACTATTATAGAATACTTAAAATTATTATGTAATATTGGATTTTATATCATCTGATTTAATATGGAAAGGATAGATAGCGCCACTTCACAGCCTTCTCTTTAAATGTTCGATATTTTGAAGAGTTTTGTGTATTTACCAAAAATAAATGACAACACGATTTTTTAAAATAAATTTAAAACATTGTATGATAGTTTCATGTACTTATCACCAATTTTGTAATAAAAGAAGGGCAAGATAGTGTAAATGAGTTTAATCTAATTATCATATTTAAGGATCGATATCTGCAAAAAAACGTTGTCGAAAAAATCTTACTTTAGATTTGTAATCAGCGCCCCTGTATGCAAAATATCATCGAAATCAGCAAGGGTCAAGAAAATTAAAAACTCACCATAATTTGAACTGGTTGTTTGTGTTTTAAGATCATACAATATTTCATAAATTTATAAATTTTAAATTTAATTTAAAAAATCAGTAAAAGATCCTAAGATTCTGAAAACATTTTTTCGGCATATAGTTTGCACTAATAACACATTATAAAAGGGGTTAAAAATGTTTATTAAACTTTAGTAGGTATCCATTGTAAGAGTATCCGTTAAATATAAATTATATATAATATATATTAAAAATTTGATAATGTAAGTTTAAGAAACAAAAAATTAAATTTTTTATAAACAAGTACAAAAAAAGCAAAAAGGAACTTTAACATAAAATTGTACTTTCTTTTATTTAATTAGTGGGACCTGTATATATTACAAATTGGCCTGGTCTGCCCATTAAATGATCATTTTTATTCTTAAAAAAGATGTACTAAATTTTTAAATGAAATATGAGTACCTAAGTTTAAACCTAATTTCTTTTTAATGATCCACAGAAATACACAAACATTGTGGTATACATCTAAAAGATAGTTAAGATTACCTTACTTTTCCCACTGCTATTGTCTATAAAATTTTCATTTTCTACAATTTATTATTGATATATTATTATTTATACGGATACCTAACGTTGCGTCTCATAAGCAGCACCTAATTTTAATATAAGAAAGACTTACCCAAAGTAAAAAATGCCGGATATGTTACCCTTGGATTTGCAAGAGAAGACCATACAACCTCTAGTCATTTTATTACGATATTATAAGTAACAAGCAATATATACACAAAATTATAGTCGCAACTTAATAAACACTAATCACTAAAGTAAGAAGTTTTATATCAATCCAAAAAACTTCTGCAACCACAAAATAAAATGACTTAAAACAAAACAACGAAACATGTAATTCGCTTGAAAGGGTTGATGAGACGACGACGGTACACAGTGGATATGGTTTCATACGCGCCGCGCCGTCGCACAGAAAACGGTATTACGGCTCTGATAAAAGTATAATGTGTTGCTGGGCAGCACATAATAAAATTTCGTGTAAGTAGGCAGCACATAATAAAATTTCGTGAAATTTAATTACTGTTCGGAATCGAGGGGGCCACTCATGACAGTTATTTTCATTGTGGGCTGGACATTTTTTGATCGAATAGGCCATAGCATTGGGCTTCCATATACCAACTTCCAAAGTTCCTTGGAGTCATTATTTAATAGCCACGCCTTGTATACATTTAAAACCCTTGTAGACAGCAAGCAGAGGGATGCGGTTTATGGAATCAAAGGAAGCAAATGCTTTCCCTAGAATCATCAACCGACCATAAATTCTAGCATCGAAAATAGTCATATAATAATAAATATAAAACCACTAATCCAAATTATTGTAAATTAAATTAAACGTATTTTATTTTATTTCTAAATAGCAATTAAAGATGCAAAACACAGGATCTATGAACGGTATAATGATTGTTTTATTCGAAGTTATTTAATCTCAAATTACCGTCAGAAGTGTTAAATTTATTGTTTCCGCGACGGTGGTATTTTTTTTGCTTTCCTTGTAAGTATTTAACAATACTGCGATAACAATGCTTTGCATATTTTCGTTATCCGTGCAATGGAATTTTACATTTAATTTTGTACACTGAATTGGTATACATCTGTCTCGCTAGTCTGAGGGATTTAAATGCAAATTGTTCTAAATGCGAATACGCCAAATGATCGACCATTACCATTCAACTTGATGAACGCTTTACAGGCTTAGTAAAGTCAAAGAAGTTAGAAAAAGTGTTACTAGGAAGAATACGGAAAATATTCTCCAAGCTAGATGTAAACGTCTTTAAAGGACTTTAGCGATTCAGTGCAGTATCAATGTTATTGAAAGATTGTAAAAATGTTATTATGGGCAAAAACATTTTAGTCATATTTATGGCGAAAATTTTATTTGAAATTTTAATAAGGACTTTCATCGTCAACTGTAAATTGACTTGTCTTAAAAACTTATATTAAATTTAAGTAAAAATGTTGCTATTAGTGAACGACAGATACGATTTTTATTTGCCAATACCGATAATCGGTCGATAACGATATTTTTGACGCCGATACCGATATTATATCGGCATCGGCGGCAGGTAAAACTGAAGTCGTCAATATTAAAGAATTAATTTGTCAAAGTGATGTGCATGACCACAATGCAGATGATCAGACGATGATGTCATGATGACTTAAGTGACTCAAGTGTAAAAGAAATTGATGATTTTAGCAGCAAGGACGAAGCGTTACCATTAGCTACCATTGCTAGAAAAGGAAACAGAATGGATAACCAAGATGCACATATTTCATTCTGGAAGTCTTAGAAGACATTGTGGGCGGTCCATCCTATATCTTTGTAAAACCTGGGCTTGAAGAAAGGTTGGAAAAAAAGTAGTTTATTACCTCTCTAGTCCTGTAATTTTAAAAACAGAATCGCCTACTGACTTTTGGCAGTGTTATAAAAGTGATCTTCCCATATTGTATGTCAAAGCCAAAAAAAAAAAATAGGTTAAGTCCTAAAAACGCAGAGAGTTTGATATTTTTACATCATAATTTTAAAAAATAAGACCATAATTATTAAAATTTAAGTTGTTAAAGATGTTTAAATTTTCGTTTTGAATTTTGTTCTACAATGTTTTTTGGTGACAACTTTCGTGGCGAGTTTCGTGGTGTTTGCGTTTGTTAAAAGTTGATGTGTAATAAATGTGTATTTGAATATCAAAATATATGAATACAATAAATTAGCTTCGTTTTATTCAAAATAGAAAAAGATAGCGACAAAAATATCGTCAATCGATAAGGTCAAACAGTAGTATTTATATTATACGTTCAAAAGCTGGTTTAATAGACAGCATTCAATAGATTATCATGGCATAACCTAATGAAAAAAAGAATTATAAATAGAAAAAAGGTTAAGGTGTAAGTAGATAAACCGAAGTTGTTACTCTTGGATATTGCTTAGTTTTATGTTATTAAAAAAAAGTTAAATAATTAAACAGAAAGATTATAATAGACAAATAACTGGCTGCAAAGAAGAACAGAAAGGGATACATTAACTCTCCTAAATAAAAAGATAAAACATTAATGCTCTACATATATTACTTTAAGAGGGACATATAGATTTACAAATCATCAATTGCTTACCGAAAATCCTAAACTTTCGTGTCTTTGTAGGTAGAGGTATTAAATACCAATACGCATTTATTTGCTTTTTTTATTTACAATATGAAATTCTGGGAACTAAACACAATTTTAAACAAATATGACGCATAGTTGCCTATTTGATTTACTCACAAAACCGGAAAAATTGGTCCTGTCTTGTCTACCACTACCACAAAATACGTAATCTAATCAAGCTCACGTATTCCCGGGTGGAAAAGAAAAGGGGAACTAGAAATTGTCCCAAAAGGTCAAAGGCAATTTCACAGCAGTAATAAATGGCATGCTAAGTTTTCCTTTGGTTCTCGGCAGTTAAACACGCGGTTTTAAGCGGTCGTTTTTCAAAAAACCTTTCTAGCATTTAAAACAAGAAATATGCTTTTGTAAGAAACCCAATGGCATGGTAGAGATACGGGGAGAGCATTTATCAACCACTTGTACCAAAGAAAGTTTGAATGTGGTAGAATTAAATAATAAAACTTATAATAATTTAAACTAGTTTTAACAGGTTTATGTTCTGTAATTTATTTTTTAAATGGGTTTAAATAAAAGTATGACTAATGAAAACTGCTTTGTTGGTTGTAATAACTTTATTACTAACGTTTGACATTCCGTAACATCGTTTACACACAAATACCAACTTTGTTGTAAAATTAATTAAATCCTTATTTTTAATGTACAAATATTCGTGGAAACTTTACTTATTATTACAGCCCAATAAAGTTCTTCCTTACTTATTCCTTGTAACCACTATTCTTAGGGCATTGCTAGGATCACACACACATACACACACATACACACAGACACTGGAGTATGCAATTGAAAGGAAGAGTTACCAAGTTACCAAGAAAAGACTTAATAAATACTATGGGAACTTCTGCAACATCAGTTTCAATGGTTAAGAAGTAGTTTGCTGAGTTCCGTTGTGATCGTACCAGAACAACTGACGCCGAACGTTTAGGTCGCTTAGAAGAAATCATCACGCCAGAAATCGTCGATAAAATTCATGGAATAGTATTGAACGATCGGAGAATGAAAGTACGTGAGGATGCTGAAGCTGTATATCAACTGAACGAGTACATCACATTTTATGAATATATGGACATGAAAAAATCCGCGAGATGGATGTCGCGATTGCTCACACTTGACCATAAACCCAACCGTCAAAGAAATGTTTGGTTATGTTCAGCCGTAATCCGAACTAGTTTTTACCCATTTTGTAATCGTGGACAAAACGTAAATGTAGCTAGTACCCAGTACACCAGAGACCAAAGAACAGTTAAAACAGTGGGTTTCACCGAGTGAACGTGCACCAAAGAAAGCCAAGGTGTGTCTGTTAGCCAACAAGGTCATGACCATACGGTGTCATTCATATTAATTACCTTGGGAAGGGTAGAATGATCACTGGCAAATATTATTCATAGCTTTTAGACAGATTCGATATTGATTTGAAACAAAAAGAACCGCCTTTAGTGAAAAATAGTGCTGTTCCATCAAGACAATCCACGGGTTCACACGTGGGTAGTCACGATGGCAAAAATCCATAAAGTGAGCTACGAACTGCTACCCCATCCAGCATATTCTTCAGATTTAGTCCCTACGACTACATCCTGTTTTTAAACCTGAAGCAATGTCTGGGTGGTAGAAAATTTGGGTCAAATAAAAAGGTAATGACTAAAACAATCGCCTATTTTAAGGGTCATGAGAAAACATATTATTTGGGAAGAATACAAAAATTGGAAAAACGCTGGACTAAATGTATTAAGCTACAAGGAGATTATGTTAAAAAATAAAACATTTATTTGCCAAAAAATATCGTTAATTCAAAAAGTCACTGACTTATTAAACAGCTTCCGTATCCCCAACATTGACAAAGTACATTATTAAATAATGGTTATAAACTACAAGAGGATTTAAGGACCAAAAAGATCATTATAAGAGGTTTTTTTTTGTTTGTGTAATCCGTACTATCTATCCTGACTTAACTTGTGTTATTAAAATTTAAGAATTGTTGATTTTTTTCTACCTTGTAATACAACGAAAAGAGAGAGATAGGTGTGTTAGGATGGGTGCAAATTCAGAAGCACATTAAGACTCGACTTTAAACATTATTTCTGATTTTTATAGGGCACAGAAGCAGATGTTGGAGAAAGCAAATTAATAGAAAGATGAAAATAAAAGTTACAGCAAATTGTTTGCAGAACTGTTCTTCTTCTTCTTTTAAGTATACTCACAATTAAATTTATTCTTAGACACATTGTATAAAACCACGGTACGTTAGTACTTAGGCCTCAGCCTTCGTGGACTGTTTAAAGATTAAAAAAACTCCAATAAAATCAAATTTATTACTGATACAATTTTAATATTTTTGTAGGGTCGCTTATAGACAACATTTAGATATTAATTTATTTGGCTAATCCTACCAGACATACTTTTTAACAGTTAAAGTTTCAATTGCAAAGCGGGAAAAAACTAAAACTAATTTATCACATTATTCTTGGTGTCTGAAATACCTAAGTAAATTATAAAATTTTGCAAAATTTTCGTAATATTTAATAGGTTTTGTGTTAAATTATTTTGCCCATTTACCCGTGTTATTGCTTCATGTTGGATTCAATAACCCGTTTATTTTCTACATAATTGAAATATCTCGATAAACAACCATTAACGTTGAATTATAAATGACTTTTGCGAATAGTATCATTTTTATGAAGAAATTAAGAAAAATGTATTTTAAATATAAAAGGAAACACGCAAAACATTATTTTTTATTGCTGAATTTGCCTTTCACTCTCATAGCATTTTTATGTTCTATCTATTTCTATAGTATCAGCCTATCTTGTGTAGGTGTCCTTTTAGGTTCTCGTGCCCTCTTAGCAACCCTACTATTATGCGAAGTCCTTTCCTACTTTGTCTGGGTAGTTCTTCCTTCGTTCTTTTGAATGGGCCCCTTATGAAGCTTTTTCCATGTCTAGTTCTACTGAGGTTTCCCCAGTATTCCTCGGTTTGCTTTGGATTCATTCCCTGGTTTTGCCTTCGTGCTGTGGTTTTGGTCACTCCAACTGGTCCAACGTATGGTGTGGATGACCCCTGTCTCGCTAGCTCGCTAGCGTTCTCCCAAGTATTCCCATGTTAGCTTGGACGTTACCTTGGAGTTTACTGGTGCCCCCAGTGACGATTGGCTGTCATTTATTATGCTGATCCGCTTATTTTTATAAGCCTTCTGTTATTTTCTTTTGCACAGTGCAGTTAAGCATAATATTTCCGTTTAAAATACAGAACTGTGTGTTTCTAGTGAAATGAAGAATTGTGAATTCTTCATTTCACTGTACACGCCCGCTCCAGTTCCCTGCTCGGTTTTGAAACCATCCGTATACCAGATGATGTCTCCAACCGTGCAGGGAAGATCGGGTTGCTGCCACTCACTTCGATCTGGAGTTTTTACCTCGAAGTTTTTGTTGAATGAGTATTAGGGAATCATCTGGTCTGTTCTCTCGTTCAGGATGTTGCCGCCAACCTGACTTGACAAGTCGGTTGGCTATAACCGAAATACATTACGAAAAAAGATTTTCAAAATGTAATAACAAAACGATCGCTAAAAATATATTGTAACTAATTTGGTCAACAATTGGCGATTAAAAATCTCAGCCTCCGTCATTAATCGCCCCTACTAATACCCTTGTTCGTTAAATAGCTATAATAGTTCTTTTATATTGTTTGATATTTTAAGGGAATTAAGAAGTAGTCAATACAAATCCTTAATTATTATATCATTCTCAATATCTCTTCATTCATCAAGTTTATAATGGTATTAAATGGGCTTACCTTAATATAATAAATAATCTTAGGCATCTTATTCAAAGATTAAAAAAACCCATACCTAATTATCGACAAGTAATATATTTATATACAAGTGCTCTTTTATTAAGGGAGCTTAAATTTTATGTATTTTTATTTCAGAATTTTTTATTGGTCACAATTCATATAATACAACGTGTCTTTTTGTTTCAATTTATTCAGAAAGATCATGATAATTTATTAGACCAATACTTATCTATATAAAAACAAGTGTTGTTGATGGTGGCAGGAATGGTTTTGCTGAAGTCCCTTCAGAAAGATGTAAATAACACGAATCGAGACATGCACCCGCTCCAAAAGATTCGGAACATAGATAAATAGATAAAATGAAAAAAAAACATTTTTATTACCTAAATCGACCATACCTTTGTTTTGTAACTAAATTTCTTACAAGATAGAATTAGTTAGAAATCGCAAAATATATTACGCGTGTTGCAAAATAGTAATAAACAAAGAAACAAGACAAAAAATATTTTCTTGCATATACTTTTTGAACTCTTAGATTTCTCTAAGAACCTCCATATGCGGCCAGATAAAACTTCATGCTATATGGTAAAATATCATGTCAAATTTTATTGAAAATGGTTCAATAGTTTTTGCACAATAATTTTGCAATCCAATGTCAGTAAAAAAAAATTGACAATTTGGCAAATTGGGTAGAGTCTAGAATATAAAACATGAACAATTTGTTTTCATATATACTAGAGATTTTGGCTTTTAAATGTTTTTTGAAAAATTAAAATCGAAACGCCCTCTGTAATTGTTTAACGTTATGTACAGGGTGAGTCAACGATAGAGTAAAGTGCATTATTTCATTGGTTTCAAAAGTTATGAGAAAATAGTAAATACAAAAGATGTAAAGATTCTTAGGATGCACAATTTAAAATTATTTTAAAGTATACAGGGTGGCTCAAAAAAGCGTGACGAATAAAACATACATTTTTTTAAATGAAACACCCTATTTTTAAATTTTGTTTTGAATTCCTTTTAAAATTCTTCAACTTTTTTATTAATAATAATGCATACCTAAACCTAATAGTTTTTCCAATATTTCAATTTTTCTAAAAAGAAAATAATTTTCACACTTGCAAAAAAATTACGATAGCGCCATTATTTTTGAAGGTAGATTACTCATATTTGATATAAGCGTTATTCAAAGATGACGTAAAAGATATATGCAACGGAATTTTAATTAGATGCTACAGGGTGTTCAAAATAAACGAATATATTTGGATCATTTTAAATTTAAAAATCTCGATTTTTTTAAATGGCGCACCATATATATTATTATTTTTTCTGAAAGATCTTACAAAAACCCACAACTTTTATTAAGTATGTCATATACCTATTTTTAATACTTTGCGATTTATTTTAACTTTTCCAATATTTACCCTTCTTTCTGTCTAAGACTATTGCTATAACATTAGTTGGCCATTTTTAAATTTTAAATTAACAGAAAAAGTAAATAATAATAAATACCTATTACTACAAATTAACTTATTTTTAATTATTATTATGGTGCAATAAATGTTCAAAAATATGCCCTTCTACTTGATACACATGTTTAGTCATTTTCGTATATTTTCTTGGACGTTCCTTAGCATAAACGGTGTTATTCTCCTGCACGCGTCCCGAATCCTATTTTCCATATCTTCTGGTGTTGTAGGGGGATTCACATAAACACAATCTTTAACATATCCCCACAAAAGAAATCTAGTGGTGTTAAGTCACATGATCGAGGGGGCCATCCAATGAATCCACCTCTACCGATCCATTTCTGTGGGTAATGATTATTTAAAAATTCTCGAACTTCTCGATGGTAATGCGGAGGACCTCCATCTTGCTGAAACCACATTTGTTGGATCTCAATGTTATCAAATTCTTCAAGAAGTTGAGGTAAATCATTCTGCAAAAAGTTTAAATATGTAGGCCCGTTAACTGTTTCGCGAAAAAAATATGGTCCAATAACATTAAAGTGTTTTATTCCACACCACACATTAAGTGACCAATGGTTTTGGTTTTGCACTTCCCGTACCCAGACTGGATTAACTGTTGAATAATAGTGCATGTTATGACGATTAACTGCACCATTACTGCGAAAAGTAGCTTCATCGGAAAACATTATTTTAGACAAAAAATTTGGATCGGCCTCTATTGCTTCATTTATAAAGGTGCAGAAGTTTACCCTTTGTTCAAAATCGCGGTCTAGAAGTTCTTGGTGTAGTTCCATGTGGAAGGGATGATATTTGTGTTTTCTAGTGGTGCGGTTAACGGTAGATTGGGATGCTATCACATAAGCTAGCTATTCTTGACGGCTACTGACTCTGAAGTAGATTATATATAATAATATATATATATATATATATATATATATATATATATATATATATATATATATATATATATATATATATATATATATATATATATATATATATATATATATATATATACAAATAAAATAATAATTCGATATAAACTATGTGCAAAGAGTTGACATTCATTATTAAGTACCTTCAAACCATATATTCAGTTAAATTTTCCATTTAAAAATCGTGGAGATATTTAATTTGTTTATAAAAAATATTTATTTTCGTAACTTTAAACAATTGCTGAGGTCGCCCAAAGTATCCGATTTTCATTAAAAAAAAATATTTAAAAGCTTAAGATCTGTAGTATATGAGAAAAAATCAAATGTATAAGTTCAATATTCTGGACTATACTCAAATTGCAAAATTGTTAATTTTGTCCAATCAGTTTGTTTAAGAAGCTAAGATGAACACAGGCTTAACTCAAGGTGTTAGCATACCGTGCTGATGAGTGAATGACATCCTGTGCCTTAAATAGTTGTCTCCAACGGTGCCTCTGAGATACAGGGCGACCTCTCAAAGTATCTAGCCTTACTGCGGTAATGCAGGGCTCTGCCGTGGGGGACTATTACTTCCCTAGCTCCAAACAGAAAGCGGACAGAACCGCTTTCATAGTAAAAAATCCGTTTCGATAGGTGCCACTCAAGGTCCCAAACAAACAAAGGTGCGCCGACCGAAACGGGTATATCCGTTTGGAAAGGTGCCCCTGAGGTCACCAGCGCCTGTTTCACGGGGAAGGGCTAATCCCTAAATCCAAACAGAAGGCGGACAGAACCGCCTCTATAGGGAAACAGAAAGCGGATAGAACAGTTTTCATAGAGTAAGGCCGGACATGCGGCCTCAGAAAGAATATCTGGTTCCTATAGCAAGGACCTGGTAGCTACCCACGTCACTAGACCTGAAGAGGAGGACATGACGGATCTAATCGTTTGCTCGTTATACTCTCCAGGAGACAGGGACACCAGAACACATCAGAGCACATTGTGCTCGTGTCCGGTAGCGACACGAGTAAGAGGAGATGTAAGAACTCTCTCCCGATCTGGTATCGGATTCATTGGAAGTCCGATCCTATTGCGAGAAATATAAAAAGGTGTGAGCCACAATAGACCGAGCGGTCACAGTGGAGGGCGTAAATAGTCCACTCACTTTAAACCTACCTACCTACCTTGTGATTAAGCCTTTTTGTTCTTGAAAAATTTAATTTTTGATGGTCGTTTAGGTACTTAATTATATCGTTATAATTAGATTAACTTGGCAGTGACAGTAAGTAATATCGCTATGCCAGAGGTATGACGGCAACTTATAGGTTAAAAATAAGCATATTTATATGATAAAAAATAAAAAGGGTTACTTAACTTACCTAAATACTAATACATTTTAGTTCAATCCTTCTGTCTTTGGCACTTGCAAAATGATTGATTACTTCTTCATTGTAATTTAGAATATTATTTATAAAGGCCTTTTCAATACTTAACATGGCCAACGCAGAGAGTCTACCTTCCCCCATTGTGTTGCGTAAAAATGTTTTTATTCTATTTAATGTAGAGAAGCATCTCTCGCTCTCTACAGTTGTCATCGGTAACGTACACAAAATTGTCAACAAATGCACTGTTTCCGAATTTACATTACAAAAACATACACCAACAATCCAACAAAACATAAATTCCTAAAATCGTATATAATCCATTCTATGATAACCATATAACAAAGAAACACCTTAAAAAATGCGTAATTTTCCTCTTCGTGGCTGTTGACCCAGATCATGCGATTACACTGCTTCGGAAAGCAGCCAAAATCGCCCGATCGTAAATTAGATCGGGAAAACTCGACTCGGCTTCGTTTAAAACAATGCGGTCAATGAAGGCAGGCAGCCCGGTTTTTGGCCAACAAACGAAACCACCGATCTGGAAATCGCTGCGCGAAGCTTGTGGAATCCAGTAATCTATCAACGAGTTTATATGCTAAAGGAAAGTTTAAAAAATATTTTTTCATTTATATCATTATTGTGTTTTTGTTCTGTAATATTAGTCAAAAGTATTGGGAGGTCATTGACCAAATGACCCAATGGAAGAGCCGCCACTGGTTTTATTACTTTTTCGATTTGAAGTGCGATTCCGTTTCGAACTTTGTCCTCTTCTAGTTAAAAAAAGCAAATATATTTAAATTTTTCAGCTGCGTTTGTTCATTTTCCATGATTATTTATAATAATTGTTATTAAGTTTGTTAATAAATAAATACCAGAAGATTATTTTTATTTCTTGGGATTGAAAGTTTATGGACGAATATAAAAATTATAATAAACTGCTAAATCATCATTTGTTAATTTCCAAACGTATAATAAATATAATAGAATATTAATTTCTGAATGCGATAGTAAATTTTCTAACCTTATACTGATTGCCAAAATATCTAATTACCTATTTACGCCATACGTTTTTTCTCACTTGGATAACGCAAATACAAATGGGTGTAATGCCGACTTTACATATGTCAAATGAAATATATTTTTTAAATTTACCGTAGTCTATGAACCCCCCATCTAGATCCTGAATTTATGCACATTAATTATAATATTTAAAATTGTTGCGAAAACATTCTACAGCTTTTTATAAGTTGCACATTACTGCATTTTATCGTAAGTTTTTTTAGACTATTATAATTTTAAAAATTCCACCTAATTTTTTTTTGTATTTATGACATCATAGTAGCATAAACTGCACAAAGGTATTTCATTTATCGGGACCTTTTTTTTTAATTAGTTGACATGGTTATAACGGCCAAATTCAGTCATGTTCAGCGGTCGGTTTAGGTCAGCAATGCCAACTGTAACATAATTATTAAATTGTAACCAACTATATTAAAGTGAAATAAAAACTAAATTAAAGTTTAAAAAAAACTAAAGAAACACATTTTTATAGCAAATCGAACTAAAAAGGTAAAATTAAATTTTAAGTATAACGAGTTTGTGTTACAATGATAGAAAGTCCAATAATCAATTATGTTTAATTAATTTGGAATAAGATATTAAGATAAAAATTAGATTATTAACAGAATAATTTAATTCTAGTAAAAAAGCGTGGGGTGCTTCATATTAAATGTTAAAATTATTTTATTGGTAGCTATTTACAAAATAAGAGTTATTATAAAAAATATAGTAAATGCACCACACGCTTTTTTACTATAAATTAATTATTCATTCATTTTTATTTTAATCTTATTCCAGATTAATTAAACAATTAAGTTTAATTTAATTAGTCCAATTAATTATTGGACTTTCTATCATCGTAACACATTGATCATTCGTATATGTTTCAATTCATTTTTTTTATTAAGTTTTGTTTTGATTTTAAGTTTCTCAAAGATTTTTTTCAATTTTTTTTTAAATAGTTTTTAATAGTTTTTTTTTCAATATTCCTATAACTTTTTTTCCAAAATCAAAAATTATTACACATAAAACATAGTCTATGCACATTGTTATAGGTTTGACCTAATTCAAACAATGTCTTTAAAATAAAATGCATATAGAAAAATGCTGTAGCGACATCTATGGTACCATATTTGTACCATTTACTTGCTTTACATATATTTCAATGGTAATAATTTTAAAATTATATCGGGGGGATCTTATTATTTGTATTAAAATACCGCTCAAGGTAAAAGAGCTCCAGGGGTCCTTTGTCCAGGTTAGCCACCCGTCTGGCTCCACTTGTAAATTGCAAACTACGGTAGGCCTACGTATTATGGCGACTACATTATTTTTTACAAATAACTAATGCTTAACCAAATGCAATAGGCAACATAAAAAGTTTTTAATTAATAAGTAACTAAGTACCGTAACAATAGTTAAGTTCTTTCATTTTAAACTTGTTTTTTTAATTTTGACGGGAGGGGGGGTGATCGCCCCATTCGCCCCTCTCTAAATCCGCCATTGGGGCCAATATTCTTTGCGCAGAGATCTGGAGCGAATCTCGAGAGCTACATTTCGTGCACACACCGTAAAAAAAATTCTTACTTGATCCAATTATATGATAAGTAAATTACTTTATTTAAATAATATATTAATTGAACTTTTTTCTTTTAATTTGTTATGTTGATTAATTTCTTTGCAGCAAAAAAAGCTATGCAGAAATCGCTATTTGTATGGTTCAGCACCTATGATGCAAAAAGTTAGGAAGTTACTTAAGTAATTATACCATTACATGAAGGACAAACGGATTTCTCGCGTTTGTGCTTTTTTTGCAAATAACTTGGTTTTTGTTGTTATTTTATGTTTAAATTTATTTAAAATATAACAATAAGCAAATTAATGACAAAATATTTGCATATGGAATACAAAATACATAAATAATAGAAAAACTTTATAAAAAAAAATCATGGCTATTTTTAATTAGTTTAAAATGTTTAAACTGTTGGCAGGAGGTTAGGCAATAAGAACTGGTTACATCTTAAACTCAACAGTGGTTTATCCGTTAACTACCTAAAAGTACTAGTTACACACACAAACCTGTTAAGAGTTTAAGAGTTTTAGCAGTATACTGTTTCCAATTTTGTTTATGAAAAATAAAGCTTGAAAATTTCTAAAATAACCTTTTTCCGCAAAGTTTCAGTTATCGCAGAGATTACAAAGAGAAAGTAGAACAAAATTTTTAAAATTAGCAAGTTCTGATTATAAGATAAAGCAAAAAATGAAAAATGTAATAATATAAAATGAGCAAACTATTAATGATCAAAATTATTTTTTAGGGATGTGCTTTTTAAAGTAGTTACAACTTACTTCAAGCACTACCATCTTACGGTGAAGGGTCCAATTTTAAAATGAAGAAAATATTAATTTTATTGCCGGGTAATATACGCCCTTTAATAAGAAGTATCACAGACGAATTTATATTGCCAATTGCTAATTGGACTGCTAGTATTTAAAAATCAGAATTCGTTTTTAAAAGGGATGCAGAGGGCCGTCCTTAGCCATGCAGGAACCCCCGGGCAAGTAACTCGATTGGTGCCCTTCATTATAATATAATTTTTATATTATAAAAATACATATAATTAAAGAAAGAGGTTATTTTAAATAGGGTACCATATTTTTTATTAAATTTATTGTAACTCCTAAGCAGTGAGCCTATTTTGTCCGTCAATCGATTGATCGCGAAATATTTAATGAAAAAAAATTGAATAGACCGCTAAAACCTTACTGTTTTAGCTTTTTTTAGCAAACTCCCTGATAAGACTACCAAAATCAAAGTTTTTTGCAACTTGTTTTTCGATGGACAGTATGGCCAAATTGGGCAATCTTGTTTAAAAAAGTGTCCGTTGTCAATGTCTAAAAATATATTTTTTTTAAAATTCAAACTCAACTTTGGATCAAAAAGTATTAATTATTCATTATACTGAGCTGAAAGGTTAGCCAGAAACGGATGTGGCGGAAGAGCTTAACATCCCAAAGAGTACTATTCATTTTGTTAAAAAAAATGGCAGAAAACACACTACTTTGAGAGAAGAGCTGAAAGTGGTCGCCCCAAACTATCGAATCAGGAACAAGACAATAATTTAGTAAACGTTTTGAGAAACCAACCATTTAAATCTGTGGTTACAGCAAAAACGGAAAGCAATTTCCCAGCATCGGTTAGAACAGCACGGCGAAGAATAAGGCGAATATCCGAATTGCGCTGCCACCCGGTAGCCTTAAAACCGTTTTTAACAATGCAAATAAAGAACAACGCATTGGATTTGCTCTACAATTTTACTTGGAACCTCCGATTTTTTAAGAAAATATAATATTCACCGATGAAAAAGTGTTTTAGTCGTGCTACATTGGGATACTTAAGGTATGCAGCCCTCAAGGAACATGATTTGATGAAAAATATACCCAAAAGAACAGAAGTAGTGGGCCATTTTTGGTAAATGTTTGGGGGTGGCTGAGTGCACAAGGACTTGGTGTATGTTATCTTATCGAAGGAAGGTTCAATGCGGAGGTATATATAGATCTACTACAGAATATCATGCTTCCTTCTGTACTGGATCGATTTCCCGACAGAAATTTTATCTTTCAGTAAGATAAGTGTCCCGTTCATACGGCTCGGCAAGTCGATAAATGGATGGAAGAGAAGCGTATCAGGGTTTTACCGTGGCCCACACGTAATCCAGATTTAAATGTTATGGAAAATGTTTAGGCCTTATTAGTTAAAAAATAAATAGGGAAAATGAGTTTAGGCCGCAAAATATTAACGAACTTAAGGATAAAATTTTAGAGGCGTGGAATGAGTTACGAGGAAATCCGGACTACGCCCTCTTTGGTCCATTCGATGCCTGGGAGGGCCAAACTCTGTCTTAGAAAAAAACCGAGCCGCAATAAAATATTAAATTTGTTTGAAAGGATATTTAAGTTTTAATTTATTAAATTGTTAATTAATTTATTAATTTGTTATTTTTTATAAAATATAAACATTTTCTTTTACCTTAAAAAAGAGCGATTTACAAAAATTGGCAAAAAAGTCAAAATTTGAGAAATTTCCTGCCCAAGATTTAATGGCCGTCACTGTACATGCTGAAAATAAAAACCAATAAAACCTATGTATTTTTTAATACATTTTTACATTATACATTTTTAGAACAGATGTCCTGGCGTCTATGAAAGGATATAATAATAATATATATATATATATATATATATATATATATATATATATATATATATATATATATATATATATATATATATATATATATATATATATATATATGATAAAGATAAATCTTTAAACATAAACGTTAGTCTAGTCACCTACAATAAGTTTCCAATATACAAAAAATGCTTATTACTTAGTAACACTTTGCATTAGAAAGCAAAAAGTCATGCGGTTATTTAGAAATAATACAATTACTTCATACAATTACACGTCAATCGATAATAAAAGACAACCCCGGCAAAATAATATAATAATAATTTATGTTAAATTTCCTTATTAGAAAACTGTTAAAACACAGAATGACAATGGAAAATTAAATAGAAAAAATTCTTAAATAAGAAATTTATTAACCAATTAGTTATATTAACAATAATTGCTTTTACGATTAAGTTTTTATAACATAAATATTACAACCAAGTCATTGTTTACAATTGCAAAATGGAATTTTGGGATTAATTAGCAGGAATGAAATAACAAAAAAAAATAAAATTTTAGCAAAATTTCATCAAAACTAAAAATAATAGTTATAACAGAAACGAGGATTTTTGTTTCTTAAAATATAGAGGGTGGCCGGTAAATACACAGTATAATTTTAAAAGCATTTGGAAAACATTTTTGTCATTTATGACAAAACGTCATAAGAAATTTTAAAAAATCTTAAGGCTGGTTTATGTAGACAACTTTAAATTTAATTTAACTTTAATTTAACTTTAGTGTAAGATCATTGCACACCAATATATAAGCGCGTTTATACACACTTTAAGAAAACTTGTATCTTCTTAAAGTTAAATTAAATAATAATGAAAATGAGCATGTGCGAGCAGTGTAACCAAACTTATAATTTTAAATTTTAGACCAAAACTATTAAAAATTTAGTTTTAGTTCCTATTTTATTTTTTATTTAGGTTTATCTTGATAATGGTGGCAGACTGGCCACCAAAACGTATATAAGTTTTTTGAATTTTTTGGGGGTTTTTTCTTTCGTCTGTTTCAGGTGATCTGCCAGTTGCTAGAGGTCAATACTGACTGACTGAGCACACTTAATGCTTTAAAAACAAATCAAGCTAAATGAAAATAATTTTTTTAAAAAAATATTAGCTCTATAACTTAAGTTGCCACCTGTCATTTATTAATTTAAGGGTTACCAGTCTCAAAAATACGGGTTTTATTTTTTTTACGCGGATAAGTTAAAACATTAGTTTATAAAGATAAATCTAGGCGCACAGTGGTGCGCCGTGCCAAGTTTTGGACTGACTAACACAGTGTGTATATTACATAAAACGTTCCAGAGTCTTCTTTCTCCCATTAAATAGTGCCAATATTCGCAAAAATTCGTTGCTATGTTCGCCCGAATATTCGCATTTAAATTACAGCCGCTATCTCCATCTTACTGCTGATTTCGTAACTGATGGCGTATTGTTCATCTTTTTTAAATTGCGCCTGTTATATGCTCAATTGCTCATTTTGCAACAACAATACTTGTTTTATTTTGGTTTTAAGCAAATTTTGCTGGATAACCATGTAACATATTTACTTGTGACACAACATAACTTACCTGGAGCAAGAAGATGTCTCCTTCACGGAAGAAACACACACATTACAATTGAAATAAAGGAGACAGATCATTTTCAGGCAAAATGGCGGCTAAGCCTGCGCGAGGAAAATGGCCGTATTTTCCCGCCAATTCATGAAATCGTAATCGGTAGTTATGCTGTGATACCAATGTGATACCGGTATGTTGTGGTTACCTAGCAACAATTTATTATTTGTTTCCGAGCATGGAGCCTAAAGATAAGGAGCACCACCTCTGAGTTACAAAAATCACCCTTAAATTGCAGTAAATTAAGATTTCGCTGGTGTTCTAGGGGACCGTTTTTAAACTTCACTTTATTAAATGTTTATTAAAATGTAAATGAGTATAGTAGGACGGTGTTTATTTTTACTGGTACACAAAACGAGTTTTGTTTTCTCTATTTTTGAAGTACATATTGATACGTTGTCTTGTATAAAGAGTCTGTTGGTCTGTTAGCAAAAATTAAAACGAGACATACATAAATTACTTTTTATTTTCTGTTGGTTATTTTTCGAAAATAAATAGCGTTGGAGCTCTAGATAAAGCTCTTTTATGTTTGTATCCAACTTCGATAGTAAAAAAATACGTTTGCGAATATTCGCATATGGGGCATCTGGCAACCCTATATACATACCATTGCATATTGACGCTTGAAAGGCAAAAGGGCGTAAGTGAAAATTTATAAAACTTTCTCAGCAGAATGATCTTAATTTATTTTTTTAATTTTAAACTTATGTTTTTGCTTAAAGCTATAAATGGCTTAACAGATGCAACTTCCTAGTCCAAAGTGCAATTTTCATTGGTTCAAATTAAGTATTTTGGCATGGCAACGCTGCCGCTTACTTTGCATTCTCCTTTCTATCTAGTTCAGTATTTAACAGTGGCAAAGAAAAAGAAGTGTGATTTTCTGTTAAAGTCAAAATACGGATACGGACTGAAATTTTACTTCGCACCAGTGAGAGCAATACCCTTAATGTTTTTTTTTTACGTAAACACCTATATTTATTAACCTTACAATGAACTTTACCGGTTTTATAACATTTCTTTATAAGGTTAAAGCAATAAAATTAATAAATAAAATTTAAACTTAAAATTGATTGATTAATTTATTTTGCAAAATCGATGGTAATAAAAATATTTTACGTATATTAGCAAAATTGTGAAGTAACAAATAATAGGAATAGTAAAAGTGGAAATAACACTAACGCTTTTAGATTACTTAAATAGCCTCTTCGCTTTCTATTCTTAAAAGCCTACTAGAATTTAAATATTAGACTTATTAGAAGACAACTTTAAACAAATCTAAAAATTTATTTTAAAGTTTTTTATATACTGTTATTGTTATGGCTTCTTTTAAAACGCTATCCTGTAAAATTAGTATTTGTCACCTATAATTATTTGTTTCAATTGTATCCATGTGTACATATATGTCTTTAAATTTTATGTTAAGCATTAAAATTACTTTGATATAAAGAAGAGTTGTATATTGTTGTGGTGGATTCATTTATTAGTCTATACTGGAGCTTTCCAAATTTCTTTGTCTCGTATATCTCTTGCAATGTTTTTTTGATTTTCTGTAGACCCCCTTCTTACCTTATAATGAAATTATAAATAAAATTTAAACATAAAGTTAATTGATTAATTTATCTTGCAAGTTCGTACGTAATAAAAATATTTTACGTATTTATACTAGCAACATTGTGAAGTAACAAACAATAGTTAAATGGCCTCTTTACTTTTTATTTTTAAAAGCCTACCAGAATTTAAATATCAGAGGAGGAACCAGTGGCAGCTCATGAGAAGCGCTCTGGGACGCCACCCCCCAAAAAAAATCTTAAACGTACATTTTATGATTACATTTCATTAAAAAATATATAAATACATTATATATATATATAAATATATATATATATATATATATATATATATATATATATATATATATATATATATATATATATATATATATATATATATATATATATATATATATATATATATATATACGTATACACATAATTATTATATTTATTTAAAAAATTTAAGTCAAACCAAAATAAAATTTTAAAACAAGTAATACTGCACGACCCAACCGCTGGTCTATTGTTGCTGATGAGTAAATGTCATCCTGTGCCTTAAACAGGTGTCTTCAACGGTGCCTCTAAGATACAGGGCGACCTCTTAGAGTATCTAGCCTTACTGCGGTAATGCGGGGCTCTGCCTTGGTAGACTATTACTTCCCTAGCTCCAAACAGAAAGCGGACAGAACCGCTTTCACAGGAAAGAAGAACCGAAACGGATAAATCCGTTTCAAGAGGTGCCACCCAAGGTCACAAGCAGACAAAGGTGCGCCGACCGAAACGGGTAAATCCGTTTCGAAAGGTGCCCCTGAAGTCACCAGCGCCCTGTTTTATGGGGAAGGGCTAATCCATCCCGAACAAGCAGGTGCTTAGGAAGGGAGCCCTGATTCCAAACAGAAGGCAGACAGAACCGCCTTTATAGGGAAAAGGGTTCCCTGGCTTTAAACAGAAAGCGGATAGGACCGTTTTTATAGGGTAAGGCCGGAGATGCGGCCTCAGACGGAACATCTGGTTCCTGTAACAAGGACCTGGTAGCTACCCACTCGCACTAGACCGGGAGAGGAGGGCATGACGGATCTAATCGTCTGCTCGTCATACTCTCCGGGAGACAGGGACACCAGAACACATATTGTGCTCGTGTCTGATAGCGACACGAGTAAGGGGAGATGTAAGAACTCTCTCCCAATCTGCTATCGGATTCATTAGAAGTCTGATCCTATTGGGAAAAATATAAAAAGGTGTGAGCCACAATAGACCGAGCGGTCGCAGTGAAGTATAACCCTTTTTTCTTACTCCAACGTCTTGATTACTCGACGGAGAGGGGCTGACCAATTAGCATGCAAAACAGGGTATCTACCCCTCCCAATCAGCATGATGGAGCAAGAGAGATAGGTTATACTGTTGAATCATTTCACTCCGCGATTGCGGGCGCAGCCGAAATCTGATCTAAGGATGCACTCTTGAAAATCACCTTGTAGATGATAAAGCGATGTAAATCTTTAATAAGTATAACTAAAAAGTGATACCTAAAATTAAAGTTATTTAAATTTTTAATAGATAAGTATTTAGAGTTTTTGTTTTTTTGGGGGGGGATTTAGGCGATCTGCAAGTGCAGAGGGCTCAATAGGACTGAGCAAACTCAGTCTCTATACTTCGAGACCAGGAACAAAGTGATACCATTGTTAAAGTTTCTTTTGTTGTTACAAAACCAAAATATTAATTGTAACTCAACATCGTTAAAGATCAATGTAAGAGGCGGCCGGAGCGGCGTTGCTCCTTACTTCAGAAGTAGCTAAGATTTTAAGCATCATTTTGAAAATTCAAAATGTTACTGTTTTAATTGTTATTATTATTCGCAGTTAATGGACAGGTATATTTACTTGGAAGTAAACATTTTAAAGAAATGGACTCTAGTATACCTAAAGTCCAAAATTTCTGTCAGTGACTCATTTAATACCGGCCACCCAACCGACGAAGCGGCTGAATAAAAATCTAACACAAGTAAATGATTTTTAACCCTAATATACTTTTCCGCTCAAATAACAGTGAACCGGCCAAAAGTTTCATCGCCACGTTGTCATTATTCGCGAGAATAAGTTACCAGCCAGCGATCGCACTTAAAATAGTACGCCAATATGTATTGAAATCATTGTTATCGAGAAGACAATAAATGTGGCAACACACATTCCTTAGTTTACAACTTAGAGACTTGAAAATAAGCGTTTTGACAGGGCTTTCGTGCTGTTCGATGATTTTATTTAGTTATTATTATTGATTATGGACAGATTTTGTGAGTTTAAATTTTAATTGCTTGAAAGACCCGAAATAGTTATTGAATTCTACAAGCTGATGATCTCAGGGCTTTCGTGATCCTTATATAGTGGATATTTTTGATGAAGCAATGCGTGTAAATATCGTATTTAATATTGAATTTGCAAGATCGGTGGTAAATTGGCAAGTCGGTGTAACTTGGATTGTCTATCGTTCTGTTTTTATATCTTTTTTAATTTATGTTAAGACTGATTTTTTTTTCATGTAGCAAAATAAAATCGTAGGTAAAATTAAAGTAAAAAAAATATTTTTTTATTAGAAAAACTATGAGAAATCGCCAAAAAAACTCAAATTTGTGTTCTATGACCTCAAAATAGGAGGTGTGCAAAATTAAGCAAAAAAGTTACATTTTTCATTAATCCGAGTAATAACCAAAATAATATGGGCTTGTTACTAATTTAAAGGGTTGATGAAAATGTGAGAAAATAACTTTTACTTGTAAAAAATATTTTTATGTTTTGACTAAATTTGCGAAGTCAAACAACGTAAGAATAGTAACAGAAGACTAGATCAATGTGTATTTCCCTGGCCGAGCCAAAATTTCAAAACTTTCATCACTTTGAAATGACTGGCCAACAGTATAAATAATAAATTATTAGTTTTCTTCTTCAGAAGAAAATAAAGAATTTTTCTTCTACGATTATTAAATCAAGACTGCTAAAATTGTAATGAGGTGTTAGGTAGAAAACTAAAAAAAAGCTTTATAGAAATTGTCTTGCATTCTTTTCTTCAAATATAGACAAAAAAATCAGCAACCAATTTGGTGGTCCAGCAGTGAAATACGGCAATAGTTTGAATTAAGTAAAAATTCGTGAAATAAATTATTTAATTTTGCAAATATTCCTTATACAGTGTGTCCCAAATTGGTGGGGAATGTATGGGGATCTTGAAAACCACGATAGATAGAAAATCAGTTAAATGGGAAAAGTTTTAGACAATTATGTTAGTAAGCTAATCCCGTTTACTGCATGGTTTTATCTATTTAGGTTTTTAAGAAATTTTGAAAGACCTAAAACATGCATTTTCGAAAATCGGTCATATTTTTTTTATTAGTGAAAATTTTTCAAATCTGTAAAAACTACTTTAAAGCAACTCTTCTTGTAGAATATAATCAAGTAGTCAATTTTAATTTTTTACGTTTCGGGTTTTTAGAATCGTCATCAGCTCTATTTTTTTATATGGCCGCCAAATTGGATTTTTGCGCAGCCAAATAATGCTTTTTATTCTGATTTCAACAATGTGTAGCATGTTATAATGTAGGAGTTTAAACCCTCATTTATTTCAAAAAAAAAAAAAATCCTGGGATCGTCATTTTTTTTTGTAAACATTAAAATGTTAGTAATTGTCAACTAGATTAGCTGAACAGAGATTTTACAGAATGGATTCGCGAACAAAGCTATTACATTTTTTTTAACTTTGTTAAATGGTTAATAATTGAAGAAAAAAACCTTGATATTTCACAACATTATTTCCAAAGCAATAGAAATGTTAATATAACTGCGCAAACGTATTTCGGTAATTTTCCTTAAAGGCAGTAACCTAAACTAACGGACTTTTAAAAACTGGTTACAAATTTTCTGAAATTCGGAAGTTTTAAAAAACCACTTAAATAAACAAAAAGTTTTAATGAGATTGGGATAAATTAAAAAAATAGAAGCAAATGCCCCTTGTTTATGTTAAGCTTTAATTTTTATGCGTAGTTTTTGAGCCCCTTGTACAGCGCAAAAAAATCTAGATCGTTTTTCGGTAGTGTGGTGGGTTTTAGTTTCAGGTTAAAGAAAGAGAGTAGCACCTTTAGTAAAAGTAAAATTAATAAATGAAAAAAACCTTTCTTTTACGCTATTCTAATGTGTGTGATAATTTTGTACTACTTAACAAACTGACATATTATAAGTTGGTTATCAATAATAAGAAAATAGTTTTTATTTGGTAATTTTGTCGTAAAAATGTATTTATTTCGGGTCTTGTGTATTAATAATGACCAAAAAGACCAAGCTTTGGGTGAATTTTCCACTATCTAGGCAAAACTAAGGCAGCATTAAGTTTCTTTAAGAGCGGATATGTACCTAGTTTAAGCCAATTAAAATGAATGGCCAACAGTGCCAATAAGAAATTAATAGTTTTCTTTCTTAGAAGAAAAGTAAAGGATGTTTCTTTTCAAAAGAAAAAACTGGTACTTTTCTCTCCAAATGAGGAAGGAAGGTTATTAGATTTACACACCGACGTTTCGTCTTTGAGCTGCCATCATTAAATTGTTTTTTTCAAAAACAGCCTTGATTTTTTTATTACAGATTTTACAAGCTTCTAAGGTCCCAAAACGAATGATGTATTGCACTTTTTCAAAAAATGTATATTAATGGCAATTTCCATAAGAAATCATGTGTTAGAGAGGAACAGAGAATAGATTTTTGTAAGCATTAGTTTTGAAACCTTAAAAGCTCTTAAAATCCGTAATAAAAGTAATAAAAAATCTAGGACCGTGTCTAAAAAAACAAAGTTGATGATGGCAGCTCAAAGACGAAACGTCGGTGGGTAAATCTAATAACACTGTCTTGTAGATCCGAAAAAGTAGCAATTAGAATGCGAAATGTATTTTGGTATATCTAGTCAACAGTCATAAAAAATAAAAATGGAATCGCGAATATTTGGTTTTTCCAAAAGTCTTTGGTAGTATTCGTAATTTTTTTAAAGTTTTAAGGCGGCATTTTGATCAGAATCAAATTACTCAGCTTTGCCTTTATTTAACCGACCTCGTAGAGATCGAACGCTGTTAGAACAACACCGATACGTCACGGTTTTATATCAGTTTGCCATATGAGACCGTGACGTATCGGTGTTGTTCTTACAGCGTTCGATCTCTATCTCTTTAGGTTCCCAAAATCCCAATGATGAGGTCAATTTGAACCCTGAACACCGATAGCCGGTTTTATATCGTTTGCCATATGAGATCGTGACGTATCGGTGTTGTTCTTACAGCGTTCGATCTCTATCTCTTCAGGTTTCCAAAATCCCAATGATGAGGCTCGAATTTGGGACACCCTGTACAGGATCATACATTTTCATCAATATAGTCCTGTCCGTCGGACGTAAACTAAATCCAGCCTAAAAATGTGAGTTTTGGTGGTCAATAGGCTATTTGCCACCATTGAAAATAAGCTTTAAATTGTGGTCATCCTATCAGAAATTAGTATAAAGAAGCATATTTCTCTATAATATAAAGTAAAACATGCATATTTATTAAAAAATATTTTTATTAAAATTCGAATATTTTTGAAATTAATTTAGCTACTGGAACGCTCTGTGATTGGTTACAACATTGATGACGTCACTTGCAAGTAAATATATGTCACAAGCTTTGTGTTGTAGATATGTTTTCAGGTGTTATTTTCGATTTTTAACTATCTAAATAACTGTTTCTTGACCATTTTATATAAAAAAACATATTTCAAGTAACATAATTATCCGTTTCGTACCTCAAAATGGACATAAATTTTGTGCAAGCCGATTAACGAAACCTACCTGAGATAGACGCATTTTTTATAGTTGTGCGTTTCTTTATAAAGAATGCTGACTACTATGCTGCAGAACTCAAAAATGTAAAAACAGCTGGGTAAGTACCCTATAAACATTGAATAATGGAAAATCAATGGCCCAATATACTTTTTCGTTTAATTATTCAACTGCCCATTGACACAATAGATGTTGGTGCCAACATCGGCCTTTATTGCGTTTGGCACACCGGCCCATCGACGCTTATCAGTCAGTTTGCCAATACTTCAACATATTGGCCCTATGATATATTTATTGAGGCCCACTGTTAAAAAACCATTGGGGTGTTAACGATATAGTAACTAATATATACCGATGTTTCATTTAGGGCCACTGTTGGAAAATATTGGGATATTAGCTAATAGTACTAATATTAACCGTGTTTCATTTAGGCTTACTGTTGGGAACACCACTGAAACCAAATGAAATAAAAATGTAAAAATTTTATTTTTATTAAAAAAATATGAATACATAAAACCTATAATATATTGCCTTGAGCGCAATAAGACAAACGAGGCAAAACAATGTGGTTTGCAGATAATTTAAAAATTTTAATTAACACAAAATCGAAACAAAATTAACATAAAAGCCAATAATAATACAAATATAATAAATCAAAGATTCTTAAACATAAAAAATCACCCAATAACTTTTTATTTGCAAAACACCAAAAAAAAAAAAACTGGAAAAACTTAAACTTCCGATCACAAGTGATCAAAAAATGTTTATGTTATCTAAAGGGATATTTTTTTAAAAAAACGGAGGTATTCGAATTAAAATAAATTGTGTGTTTAATTGATAATTGTAAATTTTTGCCAAGGGTTTTTTGGGCGAATAAACGTTTTTGGTTTTTCAGAAGATATTGGTTTGGATAAACCATTTTAATTTACAGGTTGTAAATTTTAAGGAGGCATTTTCTTTTTAAAAAACGTCCCCCAAATGCCATTATTTAAATACAGGGGGGGTTTTGCTTTTTTCTTTAATTAAAAAGATTTCCCAAAAAAATTTGGGTCTGGTTTTCAGGGGGAAAATTTTTCCCCAAAAGCTTTTGATTTTACTAGGGCCCAAACCATTGAGTGTCGATTTTTAATTTAGAAACCCCCTTTATTAAAAAAGGTTACTAAAAATCCGATAAAAATTCTTTTTTTAAGTTCTAAGTACCGTTCTGAATAAAAATTTAAAAATAAATTTTATGGGAAAATTAATTTTTGGCAATAATTTAAAATTCATAAGTTTTAACTACAAAAATACGAAACAAAGAATTAACTAACCCTAAATACCAAAATCATAATTATCAAGGGTTTTAAACTATAATATCCCCAATATACTTTTCATTTGTCAAAAACACCAAAAACACAAACTGCCGAAAATTCGTTATAAATTTCGATCCACAAGTGATTTAAAAGTGTTTAGAATTAAAATTAAATGATATTTTGTATAAAAATCGGTAGGTATTAAAAGCAGAATATTTGTATACTTACATTAAAGTGATGTTTAATTGTATAATTGTAACCACTTTTTCGCCATTTAGAATTTATTGGGACAGATATAAACAGTTTTTGTGGTGTTTTCAGAAGAGTATTGGTACATTGTGGCACTACACACCATTTATATACCATTTTACCCAATTAATTGAGAAATTATTAACAAAATCCACTGTAGTTGCACTCATTAATAACTTGTTTACTTGCATATAACGTCACGCGAAACATATGTCGACGCCATTACAGAGACAGCGTTTTTAGCGCGAATTTTATAATTTAAACTTTAACATTGAGTTTTATTGAAAATACAGCAGATTTCCCAAAAATATAAAATGTATTGTGTTTGTTGGGTACCAAAGAATAATTTATAACGATTTTTCAAAATCAGTCAAATAGCCTATTATCGAAGGATTACTGCATAAAATTTTTTCAAACAAGATATATTTAATATACATATAATTTTGTAAGTCAATGCATTAAAAATATGTACCACAATACCTACCTGTTTAAATAACCAAAAGCCCATCTAGTAGTTTTTTTTTGACTAGCGGTATTTTTCTGCCCCGTATGTTATAATAGTTATAATACCGTTTCGAATGTGTAGTATTTGCGCAGTTAAAAAGGAATTTTTGCAATGGGTGCGGCATCTAAAATTATTACAATTAGTTTTTTAATCTACTTTTTATTCAAGAATGTTTTTTCCTCTTAGCGTGACAATTGTTTTATTCAAATTAAGTAATAAGAAATTGTATATTTATTCGAAAATTTTTAAGCTGATTATATGGGATATTAGATTATTTTTCCCTTTCACGCATTGGACCTTGAGAATATGAAGGTTTTTTCTTAAAAAATCTTGCGGTAAAATATCTAATTTGCATATATGTCGAATTAAAGTACAATGACCTAGGATTGGGTCAAATAAAGTATATTTATTTTCAAAAATAACCTTCCATTAAGGACAGGTGCAGAATATACTAATATACAGTGTCACCATTAAAACCTAAAAAAAAAAAATAAATTTTAGGGAAATGCAAATCCTGATGGAAATTTTAATTTATCAACAAATATGCAATTAATTGTACAGGAGCGAAACATTTCATCATTAGTTGTGTTGCAGTACAACAAATTACAAACTACAAAAATTAAAAAGTGAGAAACAGCTATATTATAGTATATAAATAAAATTATTTCTACTTTAAATTAAACAACAGGATTAACATCTTTATTATAACATTTTTCTAGATTACGCAAAATAAAAAAAATGTAGTCAAGCTTCGTCGCGTACAATTTTCATGGTGTTTCAGAACAGTTATTTTTACAAATTAACCTTGATTAAAAAACAGTTTCCATTTATACAAAAAAGATGAGTTTTCTCGAAAGTCAACTACCTTTGGGAACTAGGAAATATTGCTATTATTCGCATATTTTATCGGCTTGAGAGAACGTGACATTGATATCAAGAGAATCTTGTTGCTCTTGACTTATTTTTTGGAAATGGTATTAAATAAGTCGTAAATTATTAGAATAGGGGAATAAAGTGAAATATGATACATACCTTAACCTTAATGTAATCAACATTGTTAGTCAGAAAGAATATTTTTATTAAACTTACCTGAAAATACAACATTTTTAATCGTGTATAAAATACAGTAAATATGACATTTTAAGAACAGCGCACGGAATTTTTTTCCGATCCCTCTTTCCGTGCGCTTATACAAAAATCCATCCATGGAAACTGTTCATAACAGCGATTTATTTATTAATGACATATTTTGTTTTCTGTCAGTGAATTTTATGCCAATTTCAAAAAATGAATTCAGATTTGGAAGAAAATCCGGATATCCCGATATTATATTACAACAAGCGGCAGAAGTGAGTGCAGATTTATTACCAGTGAAATCCATGTTGAGATATGAACATAAATATCACATTTTTACCGAATGGCGGACTCAGAAAAGAATCAAAATTGTGAGTGACGATATTCTCTTAGTTTATTTTTCTGAAAAAGCCAAATCTATGAAGTCATTCACCTTATGGAGTCCATTCTCCATGTTAAAGAGTTGTTTGGCAATAAAAGAAAATACTTACAATCAATATCCAAAAACTATCTCTTTTTTGAAACGACAAGCTGTAGGATATGTACTAAAGAAATCCAAGGTTCTTACATCAAAACAAGTAACCAAATTTTTATGTGAAGCTTCAGATGGACAATATCTACTAACAAAAGTAATTTTAGTGGCATCTTCGGCGCATGCCGCAGAGATGATTTAATACGTTTAAGTTTAGACGATGTGGAAGATAATGGGCGTTTCCTTGTCGTGTTCTTACGAGATGGAAAAGCTCACAGATCAAGAAGTTTTACCATTATCAATGAAAATTGCAAATTCAATACCTGTACACTTTACCGTAAATACGCAGATCTCCGCCCTAAAAATATGGAGAGTAGAAGATTATTTGTTGCATACCGAAACCAAAGATGTTACGCTCAACATGTTGGTGCCATACTATCAGTGGTATTCCAAAACTTGTTGCAAAATACTTAAAACTAAAAAATCACGAAGAATATACCGGACATGGGCTAAGGCGTTCTTGGGCTACCATGTTGGTAGAAAGCGGCGGTGATTTGCTCACTTTGAAAAGACACGGAGGATGGCTTTCTTCCAATGTAGCAGAAGGATATATAGAGGAGTCCATACAAAGAAAAATTGAAGTATACCAAAAGTTGTTTAGGCCTTGTAACTTGGAAACTACAAAATCTGTAACAGTCAATCAAGAGAATCAAAACATACACGAACACTCCGCTTCAACATCTTTAGTTCAACAAAGAAATACAAAAGAGATTAGGCTTCAACAATAATCCGAATTGTGCAAAAAATATAACCATTAATCATAACGATTCTGTCCAAAATTAATTTTCCTAGATTTAATTAGCTTGTAATATTTTTTTTGTTAATTTGTTTTACTGTTTTAAAAATAAAAATAAATAATCGCAATTTTTTTAATAATTTTTTGCGATGTTTTTTGTTTATGTTGTTTTTAGGTACCTAAGTATAATAAAAAATATTGTTCATAACACGTCCAGAAATGGATTTTTCCGTTCTTGCATGACTTTCCGTGTTCGGCTAGAGAATTTGTCACGCGCGTACGGAAAAATCGTTATTTCCGTACTGGTAATGAAATATACTATTTCAGCGTTTTAATGTCCAAGTTTATAGAAAGAGACCAGTTAGACATCTACAAGCACCAAGCTACTTAGATTTAGGTAACTTAGCCTTATCTCAAATAAAAAATGGTATGGCATTCCTTGAAATCATTCATAACATAGGAAAGTGTTTTATTAAGTTCTTCTGGGTTTACTCGCCAGAAAAGTTTTTATACAATGGGCTTGCTTCGGTCCTGGTCCCGGGGTATAGTGACAGAGTGTGCTCAGCCCTATTGACCCCTATGAACTGGCAAATCGCCTGAAACAGAAAAATAGAGAAAATGCCAAAAATCCCCAAAAAAATAAAATCAAACACTTATTTTCGTTTTGTTGGCAAGTCTGCTAGCGTTATTAGGATTAACTCAAATAAAAAATAAATTAGAAATTAAAATTATTTTTTTACAAAATTTAGAGGATTTTAAGAACTTTGAGTTATTATTTATGACGTTTTGTCAAAAATGCAATATTAGTTTGTTCTGACTGGTATATTTATTACTTTTAAGAAGACAAGAAAAGGGTGGTGTGTTAATTAAGTTTTCCTAAAATTACTTTAGAATCAAGCATATGTATAACCATGTTTTATTTAAAGTGACAGAGGTACATGCCAATCATTCAATTTATCTAATGCCATATCGGCACTTTCTTTTATTTTTAAGTTTATATTTTATTTTTTTTCTATGTTAATATTTGTTAATTTAAATATTAGATGGTTTTGGTTAATGCTGAAGTAATTTCAGGAAAACTTAAAATCAATTAACGCACCACACTTAACTTGTATAAATATATATAAAAAAAGGAATATGTCATTAATGACAAAACATCGTAAAATAATAACTAAAAGTTTTTAGAATCTCCTAAATTTTATATAAAAATTTTTAAAAAATTAATTTGAATTTCTATTTTATTTTTCATTTAAGTTAATCTTTTTAACGGTGGCAGAGTTCCCACTGAAATGTAGATAAGTTTTTCAATATTTTCGGTTTTTGGAGAGGTTTTTTTCCATTTTCCATCCTTCTATGCTTTTTTGAACTAACGTGCCAAGTACATTGTCGGCTTTGGCTTTTTCTCCACACCTGAGACTACATAGCGCCTCACATTGCCACCTCACACGCTCAAGTGTCTCTTTCTCTTCATTGGCTTATTTATCCTACAATGTCAAATAAGTTGACGTACCACTATACTTACTCTTTTTCGGCTGTGATTCAGCAAGTCAGAGTTAAACTTCGGCGAAAATCATTTAACAAACTTTTTCGCTTGTCGTTGCACTGGCATTCCTAACCACAAGCCTCGGGATTCTCGGTCTATCCAATTTTTAATTTAAAAATATTACCAGAAATCAGGCGGAATAATTTTGGTCTTACCATCATTCTGTTTGGGTTTTTTGATTTTCTTCCTACAACTTTATTCTCTGGGTGTCAGTCTGCTTGTTGTGCAGTTCAATATTCCCTAGGGCAAATATTCAATTCGTTATCATTCTAAAGCTCATTTTTTAGGATCTTATTGTCCTAACACCCGATCCGAGTAGATGAAAATGTTTTTGTTGTTGTATTGCCCTTCCAGATCACCATGATGCAGTGTAGTATGTAGGGCCGCGCCTTCCCCACACTCACCGGGAGACTTGGGGAGTATAGAATACCCCTTCAACGAAAACGGGGATTTCGGAGGTTATTTCCCGAAAATTTTACAAAATTAAAGTGCAAAGTTGTAGGTTTAAAGCTTTTTCGAGTTATGATAAACATTTAAAAGACAAATTAGGAAAAAAAAAAATTCAGCGAGTGCTTTAAAACAACTTGATTTTATAGTCTAGGTAACTTTACAGATAGAAATAATACTAGTTTTTATTTGATTACCAAATACATAATAAATTTTTAAATTATTTGTTACTCTATTTTTTATTATCGTTACGACGGGTACTAAGAGCTTCTAACACACTTACTTGGCATGGTATTTCTATAACCTTTAAGTTACTCTTGTCTATATCCAGGTTGCTTCCACCAGTGTAACATGTATCTGCATACTCCTAACTATAGAAACAATTTATGATATTTCGAATAAACCTATGTTTAAGTGACACGACTTTCCCCTACTTCATTAAGCATGGGTTATCGTAAATATACTTTTAAAATATATATTTAACCGGTACTATCTGGTTAATAAAAACCAATATATTGTTTTATTTTATTTAAAAAATACCTTTTAATTATTTTCCGTAAATTAACATAACAATAAAACAAAGTTTTTAATTATTTGAGACTTTTCGCATGACATGCATTTGTTAATAATATTTTATCTCCATGCAACTGATAAAGTACGATAAAATTTAAATAAATTGGCATTTTCAATGTTGTTATAGAAATTACTATACAGGGTGTCCGGAAATACCGTTCGAATAATTCTAGAGGTGATTCATATTTTTGCAGGTTTCTTTAGAAATTCTGATTCCGCGGTCTAAATGACATAAAATGTATTTTGGTAAAAAACCTTTTAGGCTAGCCAGGCGCGGATCCACCATTGTGGGCTCTGTGGGCATGCCCACAACCCTAATTCACTAGTTGTAATCGGTAAAGTCTCACTTTCACGATCAATTGATATCGAGAGGCTGATGATAAAAAGGAGTTCATAAAATTTCAGTAAAACTTGTCTATAACGGCCACCATCGAATTAAGAATAATTGGCCTTTATAGAAGGGTGGCCAGGTAACAGTTGTTCAACCATTCGAGGCTACAAAATTTTCCACTTTTAAATTGCTTGCTGCCTCAAGTGCTTTTTGTTAAGGGTCCAGATATTGAAACATTTTTACCTCTTGCTTTGCAGAACCAATTGTAGACGACTTGATCTACTGCTACTGCCAATCCTCCCGACCTCTGGAATTTCCTCTTTTGTTCTTAATTGATACTTTCTTGAAACATTCGGTTTAGTTTAGCTTTATTTCTGATAATATCATTTATTTTGGATTTTCCAACACCAATCTTTTCAGCCAGTTTTCACGAACCCAAAGCGTACTTTTCACTTTTCGCGATAACATCAATTTTTTCCTTCAGTGACAAACGATTTCGTTTTAGGGTCATGATTAAACACTTTTCGATTCCGAACACGATAACTTTATTCTTATCGAATTAAGAGACAACTAAAAATGTAATGTGAAGATAATCCCCCAAGCCTGTAATGCTATTTGAACCTGGCCATAAATATTATTGTTGGGTATTTATACCTTTAAAATTTGCAGAATACAATCGTAAAATAATAAAATACAAACTAGCCCAAAGAATTTTCGGCCAATATAAAAAGGTTAATTTACCTGAAATAGGTTATAAAAATTCACCCTAGAATTATTCGAACGGTATTTTCGGACACCCTGTACTAATCATGGTACTTTTTAATTAAATGTTTTATTTGTTACTGCCATATGTAATAAAAAGGGACGAATAATTGAACTTCATAGGTCAAAACAATGAACCTGCGGCACCGCTGCTGGATTATTAGGATATAAAGGCTAAAGAGATCGATATAGAAGTGGGGTTATTCACCGGATACACAAACATAAAAATATTTATTATAATGCTTAAGCAACATAAGATATGTAGTAAACGATGTTACACGCGAATTTTATGGTCCTTAATCACGTTTGTCACAAATTGGACTATTGTGGTTAAACAAGGGGGCGTCCATAAATAACGTGATGCATTTTTCAGGATTTTTTGACTCCCCCTCCGCACCCTCTGGTAAAATTTTGTAAGATTTTTCTTAACTCTCTCCCCCTTCCCAAATCTAACGTAAGATTTTTTTAAGCTTGTGTTTGGCTGTAATACGACAAACACTATTGTGTGAAATTTCGCCATATTTTCATTCTAGAAACATTTTTTACTTTAATTTAACTTAACTTTCATGCAATTTTATACCGTTTTCTACTAGAAAAAAAATTACGTGATATTTGCTAAGACCCCCCTTCTTCCCCAAATGAGATTTAGGAAGATTTAGCTTTACCCCCTTCCCTCGAACACCTCACGTAATTTATAGACGCCCCTAATAAAAACTTAATACTAAATAAAAGTTTTAAAAAATATATTGACATTGCAATATTTATTTAACTGAATATAATCGTTTTTCTAGAGAATTAGGTATCTACTAGAATTTTGAAGCCTGTCCTAAAATAATATTAAAAGTGTTCGGCCTCTAATAGCATCCTTAAATTATTTATTAAAAATAATTATTTTCTTTTAGGTTTTTTTATAAACCCCTTATTAAAATATTTATGAAAAGTAAATAATATTGTTCCAGAAAGAACTCTTTTCTTCAGTATAAGTTAACTTTCGTGACACAAAAAAAAATAATTTACCTTTTTTACGGTAAAATTTTAAAAAGCAATCTAAATTACTTGAAAAATCCTTTTGACGGCTTGATTCACTGTGCAATAGACATCCACGTATTTAATATTAAAAAAGTCACAGTGCAAACAAATTAAGCAAGATTATCATATATTTAAATAAATTATTACTTTTTGATTTTAAACAGTTTAATGTAAACAAATAAAATTTTCCTCTATATTTAGAATATAAACAATATTTTGTAAATTCTAGGATTGGTCGTATTGTTTATGCAAACAGATACATAGTTTTTTTACATAAAAATAGCGTTTAGTTTAAATTTCGCAACAGTGCACTGCCCACATAACTATTTCAGACAGGCCGTTTAGACGCATCCTTTAAAGCGCAAATACATACATTTGCGCTTAAAACGACGCTTCGAATCGGTCTGTCTGAAATAGTAATGTGGTCAGTGCACTGTTGCCAGTGTCAAACCAGTGTTGACAAATATCCATATCACAAAACAATTGTACTGACTGGTTTTTATTGTTGCCTAACAGTTTTAAAGTAAATAAAAACTTCTGTATTTTCATACGTCTTTGGATATCACATTTATTAATTTTAAGTTCAAGATAGTAAATATGGACAAATTTAGACAAGATAAAAAAAATATACATAATTTCTGTGAATAGACTGTTGGTACGAAACCAATAAATATCCTTTATTATTTAAGGCTTATAAAAGCAAAATTAATAGTCTATTTATTTTTTACAGAGAGGAAAACAATACCGAAGGAAATCCACAGGCTGATGGTGGGGGTGGAAAAAAAGTGTTCGCCTACGAAAATCCCACACTTTCATTATCAGATGACAGCCTTAAAGAAAGAGCCAGTTCGTTTCAGGGTAGCAGAGATTTTATTTGTAAGTTCCTTTTTTTTGTGTCCAAATTATAAATATAGATTATATTGTTTTAAACGTTGCGTCACAATAATATAACACACGTCTTTATTCGGGTAAAAAAAGTGCCATAAGTCTGCCAAATGCAATTTTGGTGTTATATGCAAAAATCAGATAAAATGTCACAGATAATATTCTGGAAAAGTTAAATCACTTAAATTCTTCAAATTCGCCACTAACGCGCTAATATTTTTTTTTATCACACTGCAATTTAGTTGTCACCGTCACACGAAAAACGTCACATTTTTACTTAAGACAAAATTTTACTAGTCAAGATCGAATTTACCGATATTTATACAGGGTGCCACAGATTCGAGTGCATGCATGGGGATCTCGGAAACCGTAAAAGATACGAAGTCGGTTAAATTATGGCAAAGTTGTGTATTTGCGTAACTAACCATGTCCACTTTAGAAAGTTGCAAAATTCCGAGTATTTCCGGAGATATCTGGGAAAAACCGAAATTTGCCGATTTCGTTTTTATTGTTTTCTGACGTTATTTAAAGAGATATGAAAAAACAAAAGACACTTTCTCATGGCCACTTTTTAAGCTCTACAAAACAACGTTGAGAGATTTTCCGTTCGACGTTTCGTTTTCGTTAAACCATCATCAAATTTAAATTTCAGTTTTTTCCGGATATCTCCGGAAGTACTCCGAATTTTACAACTTTCTAAATGGCATGTTGTTAGGCACCTCAATGCGCAACTTTGCCATAATTTAACCGACTTCGTATCTCTTACGGTTTCCGAGATCCCCATGCATGCACTCGAATCTGTGGCACCCTGTATAAGGATTTTTACAACAAAAGTGACTTTTGCTCTTGTGACTTTTAAATTTCAATTAACACACCTATTAACATGTAAGAAGAACAAAGACATAACTCTAAAAGTAACCCTATTTGTGTTAGTTTAATTTTAGAAAAAGTGACATAAGCCAAAAAACTACATAAAAATTAGTTCTTTCGAATTTCAAAATCGTAATTAGCTATTAATAGGGTTAACCATTCCTTATTTGGTATAAAAAAATTGACAAATATTCAATTAATGTTTACTTAGTAATATCTTAAAAATGTTAGATTTTTATGTTTGTCATTTTTTCAAAACCAATTTTTTTTTGTTTTGAAAAGTTATATCACTTTTCTTCCGGGGTCACAATATTTAGTCCTTATTTTTTATCATTACTATTTGTGTCCTAAAAACCACAATCTACATTATCGTTCCCCATTGCTTTTGTTTACTCAACCTCTTAGCTCATTCAGTTTCCAAGATACCCGGCAAATAAGGTTTACCCCGTATAAATCGACAGCCTGTCGTAGATGGTATTCTTGATTAAAAAAAGTAGCTTCTGAAAGTCCGCACATAACGGGAACTGGTAGATCCAAGTTCAATGTTGCTGATCCTAAAAATATTCAATAAAAATTAATTTATTTAATTAATTTAAAAAGAAAGTTTAACATTGAAATAATTGACTGGTGAGTGAAAAATAATATTTACCTGTATACAATTTTATAACCTTGACTCCATTTTTTATCGTCCTCTTATAAGGTTTTTTTGCTTCTATTAGCATATTTTCAATAATATGTTGATAAATAAATAATTTGTCAAAATCTAATACCTACTTATGTAAATGTAACATAGCAATACAATAATTAACTATTTTTTATGCTGATAAATATATAGCACACAAATTTACAGTTTGCTCATTCGGCTGCTCTTTAATGGAGAAACAGCGCTAAACAAATATGCATACAATAACTAAATTATAATTGACAGATTGAAATGTCAGTTGTTATAATTGACAATATGCTAATTATAATGTTGACAGTATATGATGTACAGTAACGGCGTAAAATAGGCTTATGTCACCTTCTACTAAATATAAATACCTGTTGAAAAACCTAATCGGTTGTCAGTGTCTTAAAATATTTTTAAAAATGGCAAACTTAACTTTGAATCAAAAAGTATTAATTATTCATTGTATTGAGCAGAGAGGTTGGCCGGAAAGGGATGTGGCGGAAGAGCTTAACATCTCAAAGAGTACTATTTATTTTGTTAAAAAAAATGGCAGGAAACACACTTCTTTGAGAGAAAAGCTGGAAGTGGTCGCCCCAAACTATCGAATCAAGAACAAGAAAATAATTTAGTTGAAGTTTTCAGAAACCAACCATTTAAATCTGTAGTTATAGAAAAAACGGAAAGCAACTTCCCAGCATCGGTTAGAACACCACGGCGAAGAATAAGGCAAATATCCGAATTGCATTACCACCCGGCAGCCTTAAAACCGTTTCTCACAAATGCAATTAAAAAACAACGCATTGGATTTGCTCTATATTTTTACTTGGAACCTCCCGATTTTTTGGAAAAATATAATATTCACCGATGAAAAAGCGTTTCAGTCGTGCTACAATGGGATACTTAAGGAATCAAGGAACACGATTTGATGAAAAATATACCCAAAAGGATAAAAGTAGTTGGCGATTTTCGGTAAATGTTTGGGGGTGGCTAAGTGCACAAGTACTTGATGTATGTTATTTTATTAAAGGAAGGTTCAATGCGCAGGTATGTATAAATCTACTACAGAATATCATGCTTCCTTCTGTACTAAATCGATTTCCGGACAGAAATTTAGGCCGCAAAGTGTAATCGAATTTAAGGATAAAATTTTAGAGGCGTGGAATGAGTTACGAGGAAATCCAGACTACGCCCGGGCTCTGGTCTATTCGATGCCTGGAAGGCTAAATTCTGTCTTAGAAAAAACGGGACCGCAATAAAATATTAATTTCGTTTGCAAGGATGTTTGAATTTATTAAATTGTTAAATAATGTATTACTTTGCAATATTTTTTACTTTTTGCTTTATTTATATTAATTAAAGGTAAAACAAGGTAAAAAAGAGCGATTTACAAAAATTGGCAGGAAAGTCAAAATTTGCAAGTTGGATGCCCTACCCATTATGCTAGAAAAGTAAAGGACTGACTTGATTTATAATTTGGACAAAAATGGATCGGGCGATATGGTCCAGGTTTATGGCCCCCAAGAAGCCCCGACTTCACGTTAGCGGATATGTATTTGTGTGGACGCCTAAAACAGTGGGTTTATGCTAATCAACCACCTAATGATAAGGACATTTTAAAATAAAGAAATATACAAGCTATAGAAGCAATATCCCTAAAAGAAGTTCGACGCAGTTATGTATATCTTAGAGCCCAACTGGAAAAAGGCGTTTTATGATGAAGCAGTATTTAAATAATTCGAACATAATAATTGTTGTTAAGCTTAAGTTATTTGATTTTGATCCAATTTTGTGAATTAGGCCTTAAATAATTATAATCATGCATGGTTTCTATCTATCGTATTTTGAATTCTTTGCTCCGTTGTTAACATTTGTAAAAATTAGTAAAATATCCAAAAGTTAATACTGTATACAATTTTTAATTTCTTCCATCGACAATCGTATTCTCTCGGCAAGCAAAACTTTTTATAGAATGACTTTTTCTTAATAAATGAAATTTTTGGTCCGTTTGCCCCCTTGTCTACCCCAGCGCCGGACATACTGTATACATGACGTTTTTACCTGAAAAATGGATGTTAGTGTAAGTAATATTATAAATTTTATACAATAATAAATATAAAACATATAAATAAAATGTAAGGAAATTAAAAAAAAAATTTACTTTGAAAAAAAAATCAGTTGGTTCACTAACCCGATGACGTTACTACGTCTAGTCCTACACTAAGTCGTACACTAGCATATTATCTCGACCTAATCCAATAATTTATAGCTTATTTTTTGCAAAATCCCTTAAGACAGTGGCTTATTGCAAATTTATTATTACTTACTTACTATCAAATTTGCAAATTTTTACGACTTACCGAAGTTTTAGATATTTGATAAGGGTCAAATTTATAACCGTTAAACGCTAGAGAGGGGGGAAACATCTTTTTTCTAAAATTATTTGTTATTTCTTTTAATTGGTATTAAGTCGTGAAAAACTTGGCTTTTCTTGGTAGTACCTCAAATATTTTTAAAACTTAAAAAAACACAGTGTATCATGGATGTGAAGGATCCTCATCAATTTGATAAATTATGTAAGTTTTAACTTAACTACTGACTTACTAGTATTTCACTCAAAAAACTTTACTACAACTAAGGTAGAGATAAAAGCTCTAAAACTTTTTTTTTTAATTGTACAATTTTAAAATTTTTAGATATAGGTATATCCTTAAATTTATTTAAATGTCACATTATATGTTTTTTAAAACTTATAAATATATTAAATTAAAAATATACTTTTTCTATAATGCATTAATTTTAAAATTTTTGAAAGTATATCAAATGTATTATGTTTAATTAAAAAAAAATTAAATTACTTTTATATGCATTAATATTTAAAGTTACAAATGAGGTTACTTTTATACCAATTTCAAGTATACATTTTTAATTATTTTTTCAAATATTAACGTTTATTGGAGACTTATAAAATTACAATACTGCCAAACAAAACACAGCTTTTCGAATTGGAATTTTGAATTTTCTTGACAGTAATTGGCCTAAACATAATAAAAAATTCAACCTCTTTCTAAAACCATCGTTCAAATTTGTTCGTTTCAAATGGGTAAATAGGTAAAGGGTAGTGTACTTAGGGTAAAAAGATATTTTAAATTTTGCCTAAGGCAATTATCCCGTAATTTTTTTCTAGTAGAAATTGATATAAAATTAAGTGAAGTAAAGTTAAATTAAAGTAAAAAAGGTTTCTAGAATGAAAATATGGCAAAATTTCACACAATAGTGTTTGTCGTATTTGTCCGAACCCCGCAGAGCAGCACAGTTATAATCCAACGCGATTACAGCCAAAAAACACATTTTAAAAAAATCTCACGTGAGATTTAGAAAGGGCGGAGGGAGTTGAGAAAAATCTTACGAAATCTCACCAGGGGGGCGGAGGGTCAAAAAATTCTAAAAAAATGCCTCACGGAATTTATGGACGCCCCTTAAAATCATAATACCTAAAATTAGTAACATTGTTTGGGTATTAAAGGAACTAATAGTTAATAAAACATTGTTTATAGGTACCAAAATGCGGAGTTTTAATACAAAAACAGATAAAAAGTATCTCTTTTATCCAATTCTGGAAATCATTACGGCAAATCTTTTTAAAAATAATATTGTTGTAAGTCAACTGGATATTCATCACAATGATGATAAAAATGGGACATACACAACGTTCCTATAATAAGCAGGCTTTGCGGGTAGAAGGAAGAAACAAACTCACACATAATAACCAACTGCAATGCACTGACACACAATAGTCACATACTGTTTGGGAAATATACAGAGAGGAATTCCTCTTCGCATGAACATCTATTAGACCTCTATTAGACCTAATTAACAGAAGGGAGAACAATAAGCCAATAGGCTGTAGTGCAAATATGCGGACGCGAATTATCCGGCTTAAATCAACCAACTAGTCATCATAATCAACGCCGGGCTCTTTCCTTGTTTATTTATTACCCAGGTTAAGTTTAGGTAACAATTAATTAAATAACACACATTTATGGGTAATCATGACCGATATTGGAAAGGGTCTTTGCATAAAATTTATTTATTTCTACATTAAATCTCTTTCTTTACTTATAGGGGAACCATTTTTTAAAAAGTCTTCGTTGGGTTACTTGCCTGAAAAGTTTCTAAAGAATGGAACCATTTCAGTCCTGGTGGTTGATTTTTTTGTTTTTTGCATCGTGTTTTAAGCATCGAATTTCTCAAGTTATGCAAAAGAAGTAAACTAAAAAAAAATTCTTCATTTCTTTAGTCCATTGTAATACATTGTAAATCGATTTAATTGCAGAATCTGTTGTTACATTCTCCCTTATTATAGCAACCTTTTGGTCTTGAACGCTGGCATTACTTTCGCTTGGGTCTTCATTTTCTTGTTCCAGTAAAATATATGTGTTTAAGTCATCTTTATTAGTACTGTGAATGTTGACTTCGGTATAAATAGAGTGCAGTAAATCAACGACTTCTGACCTTGTTTTATTAACTTCATCATTACCCATTCGATTTCTTAATACATTTAGCGGGATACCATCTTCGTTGTCAACTTTGTTGGCTAATGGCAGAAGAATGTTATGCCAACATTTTTCTAGAACTTCAGGCTTTAAAGTTCTCCAAGCCAAGACCAAATTTACAACAGCGTCTTTTCAAGTAAGAGACTTCAGAGCTTTACCACTTTCCTGATTGGTACCGATAATTTGTGTCAACAAATTTTTATGATAAAATAATTTTGTTAAACGTATTGCATTTTGATCCAATGGTTGTATCAGTGGGGTGACATTATGTGGCATGTAAAGAGCAAAAATAAAACCATCCTCACTTTTTAATTTTTCAGCGGGCAGATAACTTGCTGCATTATTCAATAAAAAAATGGCTTAACCGGCAAATTTTGGCTACTTAGAAAATTTGTCACCTGAAACAAGGAAAGGAAAAAGGATATTAACCATATAGAAACAGTTGACAGTTGAAATTACGAAATGCTCGTGGATTTTTGGCTTTGCCAGTGACTAAAGTTTTTAGATTATGGGTACCTACCGCATTTGTGCTTGCCAACAATGCAACCCTTTGATTTTCGGTTTTTCTCCCAGGCGCTGTTTCCTGTGCTATGTAGGTTTTTCCGAAAAGAAACTTCCAATATAAACCCGTTTCATCAGCGTTATATAGCTTCTCTTTCATCAGTTGAAGTTCGTCAATTTTTTCATGGAGTGTTTTGTTGAATGGATCGAAAAGTTCTGGTTGTGAGGAAAGTTTTTTTACCTGGGATCTTTAAGTAGCGAATACCAAAGCGCTTTTTATATTTTTGTAACCAACCGCTACTTGCGTTAAAAGAAAAAAAATCCTGTCACGCGAAAATTTTTCTCTTTGCTGTAGAAACCACTTACATAAAGCCTTTTCTATTCGAGAACAATCTGAGTTTCTTAAGGTCTTCATTTTTCCTGGTCCAACAAAAGTGTTGTGGATCCTTTTTAAAATTTTTACCCGGTTGCTGCGAATGACGCATATAGTAGATTTCGCAACATCATATTCTCGAGATAAAAGAGTCACTCCGACACTTTTTTTAAGTCCTTCTACATCTTGGCTTTGTCACTTAAGCTCAAATGTTTTCTACTCTTCCCATATTGCTCAAAACACAAAACCACATGTGACGCGACCTGATGTAACCAATTACTGCAAGAAACTAATTGATCTAATAGCAAGAAAGAAGAAACAAAACGTCTAAAATCGTTTTTCTGTTTTACCATGTTGGTTTTGGTTAAAAAGCAATTGGGTTCACTATTTCGAGAGGTATTTTGTTTGCTCTACAGAATACATGAGCAAATCATTTTTATTCACTATTTGGATATATAGGATTTTTACTATATCGCGAGTCTACTATATTTACAAGGAACCATCTGTTATATATTTTTTCAAAAAAAAATAGTTTTAGCATAAAGATGATTTTATTTTACGTCTGGTTCTTAAAATTTCACGTCAAACCAAAACGGCTTTCTTTATTTTATTTAAGGCAAAAACAGAAAAACCATCGTGTTTCTTTATTCCCATTTTGGATAAATCGGTTTATTGTTAATTAAATATACAGCATTATAAATTTAATGAATAATTACACGTCAAAACCCATCAAAATTAAAGCAAAAATAGTATATTAAACAACAAGGTTTGAAAACGACTCTTTGCACACGGGCGAACAAATTGATGGACCGAGACGAAGTCGAGGTCCACAAGTCTCGCGAGTGTGCAAATAGGTTTTCTAACGAGTTTTTACGATACTTTTATACGACTGCAAATAAAAAAACATTTTTTGTGTAAATTTTTTTTTTAAAAAAACAAACGCAAAACAAAAATAATGAAAACAAGAAACTACAGACTATAATTTAGCAAACAGGAAACTTCATAACTATTTTAAAATATTAATTGTAATGTTTATTCTGCAGGAATCGTCGCATTGTTGATCGACTTTTTAACGATGGAGACAACATTTTCTGGCACCTTGCTTATACAGTTCTCTGTCGTCGGCATATTGCAGTTTTCTTGCGGCACTTCATTCACTCAATTGCTGTTGTGGCTGTGCCGCAACAGACGACACAGAGGAAGAGATCCTCTCTGAAACATCCATTTTATTACTAAGCGAGTCATCTATATAACTTTCGGCGACTGAGCTGGATTTCCATCCACCATGGCGCTTCAGAGCCAGCAAATCTGATCCAGAATTCACCAATATTGTGGCTGACGACCGCCTAAAGCAATGCCCGGTATAGGCTTCTGGAGTTTCCAACATCAAAAATTTGGCGATGTCTTTTGCCATACCGCAATTTTGTTAATTCCAATGTTTTGGCGAGTGCATTTTCCATTTTGATAATTAAGAAAAAACGATCTGTTTGCAGGAGTGGAGGTCGAAGGGCAGAATACTTTTTTAAGATGGTGTAGAGACTTCCTGACACTGTAAATGATCTCGGCATCTTCGTTTTGGTATTCTCTAGTTTAATTAACATTGCGCTGCCAAAATCCGTCATATTTTCTTTTTTAAGGAAGCACAATTCTTCTCTTCGGCATGCCCCGAGAGTCCGACTGCCACCACTGCCTGAAACAAGAAAAAATACCGATAAGTCTTTAGTTTTATTCATTTTAAGTAAGTACTTTATGAAACTAGCACTATTTAAAAACAGAATTGGGTAACCCCCGCCTACTAAACCTTCTCACTATAAAAAATGACACCATAAATAAATAAAATAACTGTGATGCCTACCTTGATTAGCAAATATTTCTCGTCTGAAGCGTTCTTTAGGAAGCGGCAAAAATCATTCTCGCTAAGAATTTTGGACTTCTTGGCACATAGTTTTCTGATTTTCTTTTATTAGGGCCTGCAACTTCTGGTATTTCCCAATATCCGTATTTTGGTTTGCCCTCAGGGTTGATTTTAGCATGGAAAAGGTGCTCCATAATGTTGAAGACTTGTATTTGTTCGACAGCTCTTCAAAGTACACCAACATAACATTTTCGGAAAACGTTTGTACGTTATTTGCTTGTCTCCACTTCATAAATCGATGTAACTCGGCTTCATATCGATCTCTTGACTTTGTTGGAAGTAGGTTTGACGAGATTAAACTCGCTTTTTTAGAATTTCTTCAGAATCGGACATTTTTTCGCGAAATCAAAATTTTTTGTATCTAAATTGGTATCTAATCAACAAAACAAGAAAACTATGACGGTTGCTATGGAATAAAGCCTACTTTGAGTTTTCTATATTTTGACATAACAATAAAAACCATAATAAATCATATTGAAAGACAGAACCGTGTGCAAAAAAAACATATTTTCCTTGCACACATTGTGCGCAAAATACAATTTTCAAAGCTTGTTTAGCGTGTGCAAAACCCCATTTTCTAAAGCAGTCGTATAAAAAAATTACAGGAATCCGTTCATTATTTTGTTTAAAAGTGACATCCGGTCAGCATATTTTTTGTTATTGTAACCATGATTACTGACTTTTTGAACCAATGTTCAGGTGTTTTTGTCAAACAAAAAAACAAACCATAATATATTTGGGTTAGACAAAGTATAGATGTCAACATTAAATGATTTTAAGTCTTCCTACCAGATATGAAGTCGATACCAAAAGTTTCCAGTGTCAGCTATTTTTTGTTGCGAAAATTCGAACCGACCCTACGCAGCTTTTGATCCGAAATTTAATATTCTCTCTATGCATCAAATCGTGTGATTTCCGCAGTGTTTAAAGAAATAAATGTATAGGCAAGTTTTTAAAATGTTTGAAGTTTAGGATCGTGCAATCATTAAATTCTTAATTAAAGATGGTCTTAAGTATGTAGAAACTAACTATTTTTTTGACGAACCACCCTATAATAATTCTTATTTTTTTAAATATGGAATGTTTTTTCTTAAGAGGAAAATCATTTTGTTATGCATAAATTTGTCTACTAAATTAAAACAAAGAAAGTTCTTCATTTCGTATCAAATTCAAAGCAGACCCTGTATCTTACAATTTCATAACATAAGAAACTTTTTAATGGTTTTTGTTTATTTTTATTTCAGTAATAAACGAACCACATAAAAGTTCCTCCACCGTAGAAAAAGTTAAGTCTTGTATACCATGGGTCCAACGCAAGGCGTCCAACAAATTTTCAAAGAAGACACTGTACAAAAAAATACCCATTATAGGTTGGCTGCCAAAATACGACAAATCTTGTGCAATAGGTGATATTTTAGCTGGTATTACTGTAGGTCTTATGGTTATACCACAAGGTTTAGCTTACAGGTATGTAGACATTATATTATAGTTTTTTTTACAAAACTTTTTTTTAATTTCAATGTTATCAGTTTTGTAAACTGTTTTTGATTTAAATAAAAATTTTAATTTAAAAAATAAAAACCACAAGAAAATTTTTAATAAAAATTAAAAAAATAAAAATGATCAAAAATAAATTGGCGTGGCCGGCTGGAACAGGGAGGTAACAATTTCACCTTCCTAAGGAAGTGCTGTTTTCTACTCTTATTCAGGGGTTGAAAATGGTATTTTCTAAGAAGGTAATGGATTTTTTTTTAATTTCAGTGGTATTGCTGGCCTACCCACGCAATATGGTCTGTACGGTTCATTTCTTGGAGCCATCGTGTATATATTTTTCGGAAGCTGTAAAGATGTTCCTGTGGGGCCCACTGCCATTTCGTCACTCTTGACGTTTCAAGCCATAAGAGGAATGGGACCTGAACACGCTATTCTCTTGTGTTTTTTAACAGGAGTTGTTCAAGTGCTTATGGGAATGTTTGGACTAGGTGGGTATCAATTAATGCAACATTTTTAAAATCAAGATAAATAACCATAATTTTTTATTATTTATTTATATATATATACATATATTTACTTAAACTTAAAAATATGATGCTTCTTTATAAAACCTATCTACAAGTTAAAGAGTTTTGAAATGATCTATAACAGGAATTTAAAAAAAATACACTTTTTGGGTAATTTATATATTTTAAAATATTTTAGTATTTCCCCTTATGTTGTTCGTAAAAAACTACTGAAGGAAAGCAACTTCATGACTGACAGTATAACAGTATAATTAATGAGAGTTGAATCACATATTTTAATAACTATAACTAGTAATTTTCTTGAATCAAAGTCCAAAATATTTAGTTATCATTTAAACCAATTAACAAAATTATTTAATTATTTTTAATGTATAAAAATTGCAACGCTACTAAATTTCGTTAAGGTGTAATACACTGTTTAGCAAAATTAGAAAATTTTTGTGGAAAATATTTTGATATTAACTTTTTTGTGTTGTACGTTGGAGGTCTTGGGATTTTTATTTTACTTTTTTTTTTGTACAGGTGGACAAATTAATGTCTAAATGTCTGAAAGAAACAAAAGCCTGGTTTAATTTTTAAATATTTTATTATCAAATTTAGGAAAGATGCCTGCAAGCAGTAGGTTTTATTGTCTAGACACTCTAGGAATAAAGGAACAAAGAAGTTCGGATGCTGTCTAGTTGAATGGTGAAGGGATGCATGAAAGTGGCATTTCGTGTTTCTTTATTGGGAGCCATTAGAAAGGGAATAATATTGGCTAATTCCTTGGAGCAAAGGCTCCAAACAAAAAGTATAATCATTAATAAGGCGACCAGCTCTTCTTTGAATGGAATTAAGAGTGCTAAGAGTTGTGAGAGATGCCATTTTCCAGACATGGGAACAAGATTTTATTTGAGATACATACAATGTACATAGATTAGAAGGGAAAAATATTGTCTGGTTCGAAAGCGAAATTTAAACTTTTTTGAAGCTGCTGTGGCTATGGATATATAATTTAAGATTGTTGTTCATTTTTGCCTTCGTCTTTTTAGTTTAAGGGTAATATTTTAGATTTATTCGTCAGTTTTTAAAATCTAAGCAGATAGAGTTTTTCCATTAGATAATAAATTAACTAGATAGTAAGATAATAAAATAAAGAAAAATGGTAATCATTTTAACATATCAAGTATTTTTTGTTTATTAACTTTCATACTATAAAAAAAATCATTTGGTTATAAAAAGTGTCCAGAAAAGCCTTATTTGCTTAGATTTCATTAAAAAAAAAATCATAAAATATTATCCTAAACACAAAGAGCGGAGACAAAACTAAACAACATACTTAAAATAATACATTTTTGCTGCAGCTGGTATACTTTTATTTTGCAAGAACTAAGCACTTATTACTATCAACATACAATTAACATACAATACACAAGTAAAACCGATAGATAAAATTAGAGACACTGAATATTTATAAAAATACTAAAGATTTTTAATAAGGAAGATTTACCCAGGAGAGTGTAATTGATTAGTCCATTCAAAACGCAAGTTCTGGGTGCCCAATTTCGCTGCAAGTGGAGACTACCTTGAGGGTACGTTTTTTGGATCGCTGATACCGATATTCTGGGTCCCGCAGCTCGGAAGTTCTGGCAGGCAAAAACATCCTTTTATGGTTTTTTTAACGGAAATCTTATAAAAAAAACTTATAAAAATGCTCTAGAAAATACTCACAGGAACGTTTTTTGGGTCCCAAAACCCTTAAATCCCAACGTCACCCATTAAAGGTTAAAAAGCACCCTTTTTAGGGTTTTTTAAAGAATAATCTTATGAAAAGTTTACAGAAATTATTTAATGTTGATAAAAATTTGAATTTTTAATGGCATTATATTAATTTAAGCCTCAATTAAATTTTCGGATAATTTATTGGGGGTCAAATAACCCCAATTATCCCTTAAATTTACAAAAAAGCAAACAATTTTTTTTTGCTTTTTATCCTAAATTTTGAAAAACTGCCATTCAAAATTAAAAATAAATTATTGAAAATTTTGCCATGGTTTCAAGAGAATGGGCTAACTCTGTCTCCAGAGAAATCAGTTTTTTGTACTTTTACTAGGAGAAGAACTAGCTACCTAACACCATCACGATAGGAGAAAATTTAACAATACCTTACGAAATACTGTAAAATATCTCGAATCCAACTGGACAAAAACTGCTTTGGAAAGACCATATTCAGTATTTGATTAAAAAGGCTGAAAAGTCTTAACATTATAAGGGTAGTAAGCCACAACAAATGGGAGCTGACCCTAATATCGTCTTGATGTTTTACAAGGCCTATATTAGATCAATTTTGGATTATGGATGTCAGTTCTACGGCTCTGCAGAATACTCATCTAAACAAAATCGAGGTAATTAAAAATAAATGTTTAAGATATTGTGTTGGATTCTTGAATAGTACCCCAGTCAAGTAATAGAAGCAGAAACAGCCGAGCCTCCTCTATCCTTAAGAAGAAATATCTCACGGATAAGCTACTTTTAAAAATTAATATCTAAGAATAGTTTTTTGATTAATAATGTACATAAACTCACTGTCCTAAACTATACAAATTCTTACTGGCGTTTAAAAAAAACTCCATTGTTAGTAATAAGTTACTCCTGGATCACTCAAATTAAAGAAAAAATGTATTCTTCAGAAATGTCACCTCAATTTGACATCAAAGAAGATTATTACAAATACTTTCCTAAAATAGACATTAAAAACACAAGAAATTTAAATCCAATAATATTAAAAATGAATTTTTAGAAAACATTAATACCATTTATGCAAATTATGAGCATATCTACACAGATGGCTCTGTTCTAAATAACAAAACGGCTTGCACTTTTCTTCATAAAAATACAAATTTTGTTAAACAAATGAGACTTTATGATGAAGCCTCTATATATACTGCTGAACTTTGGGCTATCTGGGAGGCTTTGATGTATTGTCTAGAATATGAGGAAAATCATAACTTTGTTATATTTACAGACAGCAAAAGTGCACTAGAGGCATTAAAAATTGTTATATTAAGGTTCCTACAAATTATATAATAAAATATTCTAAATACATTTGTGATACTAAAAATAGATTTAAAAATTTAGTTTGGTCTGGACTAGGGCCCATTGTGGCATCGAAGGAAATGAATTAGCTGATAAATATGCAAAGAAGCAATATTGTTAAACGTTTTTACTAAAAATTTTCTGTTGCCATTTACTGATATTTTTTCTATTTCAAAACACCGAATATTTAATAATTGGCAGGATGCTTTTAAAAGATCAAATAAGGGCTATTACTATAAAAAGTTTATTTCCAAATATTCAGAAAAACCTTGGTTTTACCATGAAAGTAATAAAATTTTGTAAGAATAATTTCACGCTTAAGAACCACCATGGACTTTATCCGGTTCACATGAAAAAAATAGGACTTATAAATAATGAACACTGTGTATGGGGGAAGTTGGTGACGTAGATCATCATATACTGGGTTGCGATCTCCACGATAACCAAATTTCATCTTATTTAGATATTTATCAAAAGAATTAAAAATCCATTTAATATTAGCACAATATTATTGTCAGAAAACATTAGTTTTTATAAGGTTTTGTATCAATTTATGTTAAAGGCAAAAATAACAGTTTAAAAAAAGTAGAAAGACGAAAAGAAACATTACTAAACCAATACAAAAAAGAGAAAAAAAAAAAAAAAGCAAAACAAAAAAAAAACAAAGAAACAACCAAAAATATTTAGATTGAATATGTATTAGATAAACGTTGTTGTATAACTTATAATTAATTTTAAGAATCTATTAGTTGTAATGTAATGTACATATATTCCCCTAATCTCGGTAAACTTAAAATTATATAACAAACAAAGAGAGAAGCTGGCCAGTTGGTTAAACCAGTGCCATAAAACCTAACTAAAAAAAAAAAAAATAGCCATTTTAAGACCAAAAAAAATATTTTCCTTCCCTAAGGGATTATAAGTACCCCTCGCACCCCTTTTTAATTTTAAATGGCTTTTTATTCGAAAAATGAAGTAATAAAATTTTTAAGAAATGTATAAGCAATTATTGTAAACCAATTGATTTTATTTTAAATTAAATTAGATATTTTTTTAACTCTCAAGAGAGTTTTACGGATTCATTTTAGTTGTTAATGGAATGTTTTTTTTTAAATCAAAAAATTAATTTTTATTTAAAATCTAAGGCAAAATGTAAGAAATTAATTTTTTTTGTGCACTTTTTATTTCATCATGTTTTAAGGGTAGTTTTTCGCGTCAAAGGGGTGAAAAAAATACAAAAGAAATTATTTTAAACTCAATGTTTTTCTTTTAATTCGGATTGGATATTTTCTAAGCTCACAAAAGAAGTGCAAGTGGTACTTGTAATCCCTTAGGGGAGGAAAATATTTTTTTTTTTGGTCGTGAAATGGCTATTTATCCAAAATTTTAGGCAAAAAGCACAACATTTTTTTGTTTGCATTTTTTTTAAATTGTACGATATTTTAGGGATGATTGGGGGTCATTTCACCCCCAATAAATTACCCTCCCCTTACCTCGGGAGTATTTTTTAGGTGCCTAAAAAGCATTTTTATAAGTTTTTTTATAAGATTTTTGTTTAAAAAAAAACCAAAAGGGTGTTTTTTGCATTTTTAGGGATGATGCCGGAATTTCGGAACTGCGGGACCCCGAAATTCGGGATCAGCGCCACAAAAAACGAACCCTGAAGGTAGTCTCTATTTGCAGCGAAAAGAAACGTCACATATCATATTCCAATATAAGAATATTAAATCAAATTAGGGCAATAAATATAATACATTACAGAAAATATTATTTTTTAAAAAATTATATCATTATCATATAATTTCTTGTATTGCATATTTTCTTAAGTAAAAAACAGCAATACAATAGATATTATACAGGGTGTAAAAATTATGATGCTCACGATTTTAATGGGCAATAGAGGAGCTCAAAACAAGTCGAAAAACCCAAAAACATATGAGTCAAAAGTTAATTGTTTTCGAAATACGGCCTTTCAAAGTTTAAAAAAGTTGGCAACACCGCGTCTGTTTCATTGAAGCGACTCTCAACTTTGAACGTTTTTTGTGTTCTTGCATGTTTACGCTTTTTTTAAGGAGATGTTAATTTAAGTACATACAAATAATAAAAATTACTTTCTGCAACTTATTTTGATATTAAATTTAAGTAAAAAACAATTAATTATTGTTTGGTTTTTATTTGTAACTAAAAAATAATTGTACTTACCACAAGAATGGGCTTAATATCCATTTTAAGTACACAAATTATTATGTTTTAAAACAGCACTTTTTTGTTTTGCTTAAATAAGATTTCTCGATCGCACACATTCCGTTTTTATCACTCTTTGGTACACATGCAATACGTTTGTCTTGAATTTAAAACATATCGGCATATTTTCCCTATTTAAAAACAAACAAAAATATCGTGGCCGGATCGGTGAGCTTCTTTGGACAACTGACTACGCACAATGATAGCTCTGTTGCCAATTGTTTTTTTAAGTTTTTAACCTGGAGAACAATTGTTAAAAAATTATTATTATTTTTTTATTTGTGGACTAAAGCATTTAAAATTTAGTTCATTTTTTTATCAAATGAATCTACTGATAAGCGATTAAGACAAAAGTTCCCAGTTGTTACGGTTTACAGAAATAACTGCTTTCAAAGTGCATGACTTTAACATCGTTTAGACAAAAATCTGTCAAGTTTTGACACATATGTCATATAAACTTTTCGACTTATTTTGAGCTCCACTATCGCCCATTAAAATGATGAGCATCATACTTCTTACACCCTGTATAGTTGGAGGTGTAACATTTGTTACATATCTTATAAATAAAATAAGTTAAGTTGAGTTGAGGTTCTACCTATTATTTTACATAATCTAAAATTTTTAATTGACACGCAAAATTAAATTATATCAAATTAATTAATCGTGCTTATAGCAAATAACGGTATTGGTTAGTTATTTGTTCTAGGAAGTTCGCCATAATTTGTCCGCTCTTGAACTTCAGACAATAATAGTACAAAGACTCCTTGTGGTGAATTGATTTTGTTCATTCATCTGCTACCAAAATAATTGGTTTGTTTCGTTTTATAAAAGTATAAAATAAAATATATTTCTATTGAAAACATTTATAATGATAAATAAGTGAAAAATCAACCAACGTAAAAAATTACTGGGATCGATAAGAGTATTAATATGACACTTGCATTATGGATGCATTTCCACCATAATGCAAGATATCCAAAAAGGACTACTATGGTACTCTCATGCGTAGGAACACATACAGGGATTTTGTTCTTCACGATTTTAGCCAAACCTGAAAAATCTAGTTTGGGAAGACTGAAATGGACTGCACAAATACAGAAAATATCAATCAAAAGAGTCAGTTTTTGACTTTTCAAAAATATAAAGCGGCAGTAAGATAAAAACATTTCATATTTACAAAACAAAAATCAACTCATAGAACCCTGTTTGCTCGTAATAACATTTTATAATATCGACTGTAACTTTTGAATATACAGAGTGTGTCATAAAGAAGTTTTGGACTTTTTTTTTAAATTCCGAAATTTAGACATGGGGGATCGCGAAGTGTTGCATTTCATAGTTTAATAGGAATATCATTATAATGTAATTGTAAAAAGTCCCCTTCGACCCCATGAGTGCAAAAAAATTTATACAAGGTCAAAGTTCGCGATAATAGGTTTTGGATTTTTTAGCGAAACGGTTAGTTTTTTGATAAAAATAGTTTTTACAGAAATTGTAGACCGTGTAATTGTCTACAAAAATCGTCCCTACACTTTTTCTCCTAAAACTCACCATTTCTGAGAAAAAGCGATTCTAAAGTTTACTAAAGTTTTATTTCCTATATTATGCACATGTTTCCACGTCACCTGTGAGGTAGTGTACTTGATGCGTTTTTTTAACGTGGCTCTCCAGTAGGCCTACTTTACGGTCTATTTTATTAAATCCTAGTGGAATAAAATGTTTTCTCATTCAATATCTTTTTCTTTTTATCTTTTTTTATCTTCTTCTTTTTCTTCTTCTTCCTAAGCTGATGTAAATTGTTAAAACGGCGATACATCAGTTGTTTCAACATTTGAACACGACTGGCCTTGACAACTGGTGCATGCTGGTGCAGGTGAAAGTAGTGTATGGATTGGTTCCAATATATTATCAATTAGCTTCTAACCCCATTCTTCTGGGTTTAGTTGATTACCAAGCCATACTTGAACCTGATAATACACCTGATAAAAATGTTGTTGAGCAGAAGCCGAGGTTTTTATTTTAAGTAAGTTTTGCAAAAGATAAGTAACGTAACTTATTTATGCAAGTAACTTTTTTTGGAGCTCCATATACTGTAAGAAGAAACCGAATTCCGTGGATAATTATGGTATCTGGAGTAGAATTGATATCTTTAAAAACTTTAGCAGATGTTTATTAAGTCTTGTTTTTCAAATAATTTAAAAGCTGGTGTTTTACCCTTCCGAAACATTGCAGAGGTTGTATCACAACCAGTCGATGCGCGTAAAAATAAAATGTGATTTTTACATTTAGGATGGGCCGATAAACTCGAGTTTGAAAATATTTGCAATGGTTGTTGATCCTTGCCTCGTTTAAAAAAATACATTATTTTTGAGTTTGAGCAGTAAGTAATACCAACATCACCTCTTCACCAACAACAACATTAATATCAGTTGGATTGAATTGATTAATTGCAGTTTCTATGATGAGTACATCAGCGTCATTGTCAGCTTGCTTGACTAAAATATGTTTAGTGGTAAATTTTTCTTTTAGCATTGTGATTAACCGAGACTTATTATGAATGTTTGACAAGAATCGAGCAGTAGACAGATGTTGCTCAAGGCCACAAGATCACATTACAGGAATTTCTCAAAATTATTATTTAATATAAATGTATTAGTCGCAAAGACTAATTGTTTTACTTATATTATTCGTCCAATGACTTATATAGGCAGCGTAGTCATGCATAGTATAAAAAATAAAACATTGGTAAATTTTAGAATAACTTTTTCTCAGAAATGGTTAAGTTTAGGGGAAAAGTGTGAAAACAATTTTGGTAGACAATTACATGTTCTACAATTTTTATTTAAGTTAATTTTATCATAAAACAAACCGTTTCGCTAAAAATCCAAAAAACCTGTTTTCGCAAAATTTGACCTTGTATAAAAAATTTTGCACAAATCGATGGGGACTTTTCACAATTTCATTATAATGATATTCCTAACGTTCATGCAAATTTTCAGCTTCTTGGGAATTTATGCAAGGGTACCCCTATTTTTCGGACTAACTTAACCGGATCCGGATAATGTTTAAATCTATAAAACGACAGAAGCGATATTGTATAATGCCTGGTTTTGTGCCAATTTGCACTATTCCCTCAAACTAGAACAATTAAATAAAAAGGTATTTTTTACAGGATTTCTAATAGACTTCATCTCCGGTCCCGTTTCCTCTGGTTTTACCTCAGCTGTAGCTTTAATTATTTTAACATCACAAATAAGGGATATTCTAGGAATCACTGCTCCCGGTTCAGTGTTTACTGAAATGTGGGGAAATATTTTTAAGGACATCCACAATACGAATGCGTGGGATACTGTCTTGGGCGTTTGCTGTATAGCTGTTCTACTTATAATGAGGGTAAGTTTTTAATAATAGAGTAGATTGAGTTTTGTGTTGAAACAGCCAAGAATGTCTTTTTGAAAATCCAACGAGGGGAGATAAAGAAGATGCGTAGTCATATTGAACACGTAGGTGGATGGAAAAATCTTTATAAATCCCCATTAAAAAGGAACACTTTTACACTAGAAATATTTTGTGTTTAACTAATATCCCTTTAACAGCCTTATTTACGCCAAATTTACCTAGGCCGCAAACAGTAAACCCCCACCCCAAAAAAATGTTAAAATAACAGTGACAAATAAAGGTTGTCTACTTCATTAATACTGTTTTTACCCTGTCCAGTTAAAATATGACGATTCGTCGACTTGGTCATATTCATCAGCTTAGCGACAGAGTTTGAGTGAGGGCCAATGGGCCCCTTGTACAGGGTTTTTATTTATATTTTGACACCCACTTACAACAAAAATTGAAAACGATAGAAAAAAAACTTATTTAATATAAAGTTAACTTTTTTTAATGGGACACCCTGTATATTTTTATTTAGATTAAAAGGTCTATCCATCCTCCTTTCAAAAATATATAGTTTGCTGGCCTTTTGTTCAGCCGTTTTGAAAATATTTAAGTTTTTAATTAAAAATTCAATTGATAGTTAAAATCTGCATTGCCGTGTAAAACCAAAGATTTGGTTCGTTCCTACGTTTTGTTTTAACTAAATATCTCAACAAGGAATATGGGTTTTGGATGGCCGCCCAATAGCCCCGAGTTAAGCCCTCTGGATCTATTTTTGTGGGGTTACTTAAAAAATAAAATTTATTGTAATAGGCCAGAAAATATAATCATACTAAGACAAAAAATTGAAAATAAAATTATGTTACTTAATAGGAACCGGTCCCATTGTGTTTACAACGCAATCAATGGTAAGTTAAGAAAAAACATTTTTAAGTGCAGAAAAAATGGCGGAAGTTACGTTGAAAATGTTTTTAGATTTATCAAGTTTATATAATTTTTTTTCCGAGGCAATGTTGATTTTCACCATGAATACAGTTTTCATTTAAAAACCTGAATATTTTCAAAACTGCTGAACGAAATGCAAATTCCTAAATTCTTTAGTCTTATTTAGTTTGTTTGTTTAGTTGGGTACGCAAATCTTACTTACAGTAGTTTCATCTCACTGACTACATAAATACGCCTCAGCATTTCATGCGGGCCTACTTTTTCTGTTAAAATATCCAATACACAAGAGGTATATCCTTTCTTTCTCACATGAAAGCTTATACGAGTCTGTTGCGCTCGCACTCTCGTCGAGCGCCCTGACTATTATATACTGGTCTAGAAGACCCTTGCAACCATCAAAATAGTCTGGCAGTTTAAATATACTTTTCCAACTATTGAAAGAATATGCCCTTAAAATTTTAGCCTTGTGGCAGCAGGTTATAAATTGCCACCCCGACGACAACTTTACTATCGCCTGGCACATACTTGTGACCATCAAACGGTTGTCATTTTTTTTTCGACTCACACATATGTAAATTACATCATATTATCAAAATTTTAGCTTTGCGGAAGCAGGTTAATTTTTTTTCTTGACATTTTCAAAATTTTAAGGGATGATGAAGTAACCGGAGGATGTCTGCCGGAACGGTACTTTCATAATTGACCGATACTAAAATAATATTTAAAAATTTTCTAGCTTTGTAGAAAATGGGTTAGTCGGATGGTTCACTAGCTTTCCTACTCAGACGTGAACTTTAAATCCTAATTACGCCAAAACAATTTTTTCCGAAACAATATGTTTAGCAGATTGTTCTGCTAAGGCTAAAAAAGGCAAAAAAAGCAATTTAAGGGGCCTATAGTGAGATGACGTAAGGCAGGTGTGTTGATTAGAAAAATTGGTAGAAGAAGAAACCAATTTTGTGTCGTTTTAAAACGATCACAAAGTGGTACGTTAAAATTCATTGGTCTTTTTTCCCATTTCTCTTATCAGTAATAGGTAAATTTAAAATTATTTATTTTTTCCCTCCTTGGGATGTTCATTAGATTCTCTAATTTGTTAAATAAATTATAGAGGAAAGCTTTGAAACTTTTATATAAAAAATATTATCGCTATAGATAGATGTCAGAATACAAATGATGTCTCCTCATATCTACTTCGGCCACATCTTTTTTTCTTTTTATAATAACTCTCAATACGCGGGTTTATCTGTCTCCCCTCCGAAAGATATTACTTCTGGGCTTGTAATATATTAATTTGGTAGAAACAAAATTGAATTTATTATTTATTTTAGATAGTAGGACAATTAAAGGTTGGTCCTTCAAAAGGAGAACCTTCCAAAGTGCAACTCTTTATAAATAAATTTATTTGGCTGTTTTCGACTGCCAGAAATGCTATAATAGTAGTTATCTGTGGATTTATTGGATATTCCTTTCATCTTAATGGTAAGTAAATTTATTTAATATATTTTATAAAATTATATTGCGACATTTGGAAAGTTTACATAAGGTTTCCATAGGAAGACATGTTTTCCATACCTTCTTTAATATGTGTGATTCCTAACTAGCTTGCACTAATGTCAAGTATGATTATCCCTATTTAAATTGTTGTGCTTTGATATGTACTCTTTTTAATGCAGTTAATGCATAACTATCTTAAACTATTTAAATTGCATTCAACATAATTGACTATTGTCTTTTAACTGCAACGAAAAAATCAATTTTATGGCTCTTAATTATTGATTCCGTACAAAAAGAACGACTGCTATTTGAAAACCAAATTTTATATAAATGTTATTTTGTTGTGTACTTGAAAAGAATTTAGGTTTTTTAACTTACTACATTTGTTCACATATCCGTGTTCCCCTTAAGTCAAATTGTCATCCTGTTTGGAAATTTGGACTTGGGAAACAGAGACATGGTAAACAGGTGTGAAAGCAATTCTAATTAAACTAAATATTTTAATCACTTTCATACGTTCCTCTGCTATTACTTTCTTTAGTTGGTCAAAAAGTTGGTCACATTTTAACACCTTCCAGGAAATATTTGGACTGTTTTAGAGCCATACCTAATGCCACACATAGACTGCTATTTGATTTTTTCGGATATAATGGTGTATCCAAGTTTTGTCTATTGTCCCAAATAATGCTTAAATTTGACTAGTAGTAAACGAAGGTGTGAACCTGAAGATCAGATTGGGCCGTCACATTTTTTTTTAATTTGCAGGTATTAATGTATACAATAACCTCTGAAAATATCATAGGTAAGAAAATGTCCGCAAGGGCCTGAAAAAACGAATTTCTGGGCCCTCAAGAACCCAGAAATTAGTTTTTTTTAATATTTTGGCCGATATCTCCCGAAATATGACACTTATGCAATTCGTGTTAAGACGAAAATGAAGAGCAGTTTATTAACTACAAAAATGATTCCTATCACTTTTGTCAAAAATTTGATAGTTTTTGCTATAATCGGCCATAAACGCGCCGAGTATTTTTTGCACCTGCCCCGCATCTCGAAAGGTGCTCTAAGCTACTTACACTTCCAAGCAGACGGACAAATTTTTAAATAACTCTCGAAAAAATGCTTATTTTTGCATGATTCGAAGTTCAAATGAAAGAAGAAACGTGTAGCTATAATATCTTGACTGTTTCCTTTTTTTTTGTGCCTCTAGAACAGTCTTTCTCAAAGTGGGCGATAACGCCCCCTTGTGGGCGCTGGAGGCCTAGAGGGGGGCGGTAAGGGACCCAGAAAAAATTGGGGGGCGCTGATTTGATTTTGGGGGCGATGGGTGATTTGTAACGTCAGCTACTTCATATTTTAAAATTCAATGAAATTAAAACCTTTCACTACACAACATCCATTTATTAGTTAATATATTAAATATGTAATATTTTTAATGCGTTCACAACGCTATTTATATGTTAAGATATTTAGTAATAGGTATCAAACACTGAAATATATTCGTGTCTTCAAGTGTCGCAGGTGAGGTGCCCACCTCCGAAGACACGTGTTAAAAATATGTATATAAAAAAAACTTTGTTTCACGAGGGTTTGTACTTTCGTCATCAATTTCCTTACCTTTTTTAACAAATTAAAAAGGTCAAAAACAGACTGAAACAAATTAATGACGTCAAAAAGGTTGGTCGTTTCTTAAAATCAAAATGGCTGCCGTTCAGCAGCTGATTTTTTAAAGCTACAATAATAATATCCTAAAATATGGGTTATGAAATTATGTCATTTTTCAAACTTGTCAAAAAAATTGTTTTGTCAAAAGTAACGTCAGATTTTATTTTTATTTTCGTATTTTTATTGTGTAAAATGCCTCGACGGTATTCAGAAGGTGAACAAAATATGATTTTAAACCTTATTGACTATTTCACACAGGAGAGAGATGCAGGAATTAACCTGTTACTACTTACTGCAGTTTTAGAGGTAAGTAGATTTGTTTATTCTTGTGGTTTGTTATTGGTGTACATATTAAAGTGTAAATTATGACTATATTTCTTTCAAAACGTTTGTTGCTAGCAAGGTATAAGATAGCACGGTACAAGAATATTATAAAAAATAAACCAATTTATAGACCGTCTTTTTTTAGCCCGAAAATCGGAAAGAGTTTAAAATAACTGCAAATCGTTATATCGCAGGTTTTTCTTTCTGGTTTCTATAAGGCTTAATTAACACTGTTGGCTTTAAAAAATGAAATCTTGCTAAAAATGTTGTATTCGGATAATTACTTGTTCCATTATGCCCATTAAAACACCAATTTTCTAAAAAATCGGGGTTTCGATGGTCTTTCATCATGAGAAACACAAAAAAAACAAAATTGAGACAAGAATAACGTTAAGTCTAGATATTTTTAGGCTGAGATAAAGCGAATCTTGAATCCGCCGATAACGCTGGTCCAATCGAATTTTTGATTTAAGCTTAGCTTTACCTTAAGAAAATTAAAAAATTTATTGGTGCAATCGGATCATGATGAATTAAATTTTTTATTAGAAAACCATTCTGAACGTGCTCTAAAGAACGCATTTAAACGTACTTGCATCAATATTGCCTAACTTTAATTAAAAATGTGAACAGCATTGAATTTATATGAATTAGCTACGACAACCCTTTTTTCCAAGTCATGACGTCATTGATGACGTAAGTACAAACCCTCGTGAAACGTTCTATATATATTCTTGCGGTCAAGCAGAGCACTTGCCGAACGCGGGATTTTTTTATGTACCTTTTTTTCTTTGTTTTAACTATTTTTTTGACCAAAGACTTAATTTGGAGGTTCATTTGTAGGTTTTATTGATTATAGTTTTTAAAAGTTTTATTTCAAATATGTTTTTTAAAATAATAATTATACCAAAATAAAATACATGCATTCATTACCGATCGAGTCCGACCGGCATCGGCATCATAATAAAGTGAATCGGTTGCGATCGAATCTTTTCAAGTGAATGCATCAAATGAATTGATTCAGTAAAAAGATTCGAACTTTCCACCCCGATACTCTTAATATTGTAAAGTTGAATTATAATTGCTCAATGTTGATAATTTTAAATAAAAGATACTCTTAATATTGTAAGTTGCAATAATAGTGCCCTCTCTGGTAGGAAAAGTGTCGTTTAGAATATAGGTTTAATTAAATTCCAGGCGAGACTAATATGTTATTAAGATTTTTAAGGTGACAAAAAAGTGGGGGGCGCTACAAAATAACTGATTTTCAAAGTGGGCGTTAGACAAAATAAGTTTGAGAACCTCTGCTCTAGAATATTAAAAACACGAGCCAAAGTTAGTTTTTGCTCGATATTTTGACCCTCCTATCAACATGTTCATATTTTTTATAAAGAGAGTAATTTCACCCAATCGAAAAGGAGACAATCTAAGCTTTTAAATGATGTGCACTTTTACACAATATGGTCCTTAAATATTTATTTATTCCCGATAGACCCGAGCATTTTTAAAAACTCCGGAAATCCAAAAAAACCGCTCCAAGAAAAACAAGTTGTTTATAAAAATACACAAAAAATATTTATTGAATCTTTCGAAATGTATTCAACACCTTCTAAAGCTTAATTATCCAAAAGGATTTATTAAAATTACTCTTTATAAAAAAAATACGAACAGATGGTCAAAATATCGAGCAAAAACTAACTTTGGCTTGAGTTTTCAATAGTCTACAGAAACAAAAAAAGGAAACAGTAACAAGATATTATAGCTACAGGTTCCTTCTTTCCTATGAACTTTGAATCATAAAAAATATGCATTTTTACGTGAGTAATTTAAAAATCTGTCCGTTTGCTTGGAAGTGTAAGTAGCTTAGAGCGCCCTTCGAGATGCGGGGCAGGCAAAAAAGACGCATCGCGTTTATGGCCGGTTATCTCAAAAACTATCAAATTTTGACACAAGTGATGGGAATCATTTTTGAAGCTAACAAACTGCTCTTTATTTTCGTCAAAACATATCATGTTGTGGGAGATATCGGCCAAAATAGTTGAAAAAATTATGACATTTTAGAGGTCAATGTACACATTAATACCTGCAAATTAAAAAAAAGTGGCGGCCCAACCTGATCTTTAGGTTTGGGGTTTCTTCGGACTTCATTTACTGAACTATAGATTCTTTTTAAATACGTACAAATTATCATCATGCGATTTTTTTTGTGTAAACGCAGATTCCATCTTACCCAAAAAATTTTTCATGAGAAATGAATTTGGCCTCTTATAACATTTGCACATGTCTGTGAAATAAAATCAAATAATAATCTTTCGGCACTCTCAGCTGATTTAGGGCATTTAGACATGATGTATTTTTATACTTGTTTTTCCATGCTTAAATGTATTTATCCAAATGTCAAACACTGCCTTGTAAACAACAAAAGACAACCAACGTAGGTATAACCTTTTTATAAATTTACTTTGTTAATTTCCTCTCCAGAAAGAGGAACCACCAAATACACTTATGTAAAATATAGCCCAAGTTCCTATCCAAAAATCTCAGCTTCTTCTAATACTACTAAAAAAAAGACCAAGATCTTTTTTGACTTGGCAAGTTTTTTACAGATCTGTTTGTATTGATGTATTTTCTTTTTTTATTAATGCAGATATTTTGTTTTCATTAATATAGACAGATCAGTAAAAAACTTGGCAAGCGAAAAAAGAGTGTAACAAAATTGTGTACAGAACTTGGTCCAATTTTAGATCTCATTATTTTAAAACGCCGAGACTTTTGGATAGGAACTTGGCCCTTATATACATAAGTGTTTTTGTGGGATCTCTTCCCTTTTTTCTGAGTTTAATAAATGGAATAAAATCCTAACTTTATTTTCAATTCCAGAACATTTATGACTGTATAAATTCAGGTCTGATTGCAAACATCTAAAATACCCTTTTAATATTCGATATTACCGCTCTCTTCTGTTTCAGGACGTTCCAAGTTTAAATGTGCAATTTTTAGATTTTTTCTTTACTGTGTGCTAATGATACCTCAGTTTATCTAAAAATGCGTAACGAATTAGAAAAAGGCAGTTTTTGCCACATGCGCCAGCATCAAATTACTCAGGATTAGTCTAAATGATTTTTATTGAGGTTACACACGATAGAATTAAAAATGCAATTCACTGCGTCGGTGTATTCATTTTATCCAAGATACTTAAATGTAACTTATTAAAAAAAAAAAATGCCTGTCAGTTGTCAATTAAAAAGCTCAAATTGTACAGAATCGAACGAATGATGTCAATTCGTGCTGTAGCGCAGTTGTATAATAGAAATAAAAAAACTATATTGAAAATTAAGCAACGCTGGGAACAAGAAGATTCCCTAAAGAGGAAAATTGGTTCAGGTCGTCCCAAACTTTCCAACCCTGAACAGAATGCTGTTTTTTGAGATATTAAAGAAATAATCCATTTGCAACAGCAAGGGATGCTGTTATTGATACAGCATTTCCTGCCTCCCAACCTACCGCCAGCAGGAGAGTAAAGGAATCTGAACTAAAATGTCGCCCAGCTGCGAAAAAAATGTTTCTTAACAAAGAACGGCGACAATCAAGGATTATTTTTGCTTTAAATTATATATACCACAACCCTCAATTTTGGAACAGGGTCATTTTTACTGATGAAAAGACGTTCCAGTCGACTTATAACGGCCAAATTCGTGTTTACCGTCCAAACAATACCAGGTTTGAAGAGCGATATACTAACCCCCTCACTTCTCGACATGGGCGTTTCTCTGTAAATGTATGGGGCTGGATAAGTGTTCATGGACCTGTTGTTTGCTGGCGAATAGAGGGACGATTTAATGCCGGAAATTACATTAACATTTTAGAAAACATATTGTTACCAGCTGCTGAGCAAATATATCCCAATAATACGTTCATATTTCAACAAGCTAATTGTCCAGTCCATATGGCCAATGCTGTAACCCACTGGTTTCAAACCCATAATGTGGAAGTGCTGCCTTGGGTAGCTTATAGTCCCGATATCAATCCAATCGAAAATATTTGGGGTATAATCGTAAAAAAAATATATTATCGAAATTTTAGGCCACAAAATTCAGAAGATGTATGGGAAATAATACATGCGTGCTGGGAAGAGCTTGATCCAAATATTGTATTAAATATAATTCAGTCAATTCCGAATAGACTGGCTTAAGTAATAAAAAACAGGGTAATATGACCACATATTAGATTTTATTTATTCTTGTGAATCGTTTTTTGTTTCTGTTGTAATTTTTATAAAACTGTTTCGTGTACGCTTTTTTTATGAATACAACTGTACATCGTTTATATAAATTTGTTTTCTTTATTTTATTGATGCCACACTAATGGATGACATTTTCCATAACCTTCATTATCTAATAACCTCAAATAGATAAACATTGACATCAGAAGGTTTTACGCAAATATGACGAAGGTGGCTCTCGCTTTAATTCTTGTACGCCTTTTTTATGAATATAACTGTACAGGGTTTTCATTTATATTTTGACACGCATTTACAACTATAACTAAAAACGATAGAAAAAAACTTCCCATTCAAAAGTTTCATAGTTTTTTCTCTTTTATCTTTTGAGCATAATGAAAGAAACAAATGAGCATCAAAAAGTTAAGAAAAATGAATAAGTTAACTTTTTTCAAATGGAACACCCTGTATATTTTTATTTGGAATAAAAGCTCTTTTCATCCCCTTTTTAATAATATATAGTTTGTTGGTATTTCATTTAGCCGTATTGAAAATATTTAAGTTTTTAATTAAAAATCAATGGAAAATAAAATCAGCATTGCCTTGGAAAACAAATGATTTATTTATTACGAACTTTAAGTATAAATAATTACAAATTTTCGAAGTAACCTCCACCATTTTCTCTGCACTTGAAAATGTTTCTCCTTAACTTACGATTAATCGCGTTGAAAACAAATTCTGACCGGTTCCTATTAAGTAACATTCTTTCATTTTCAATTTTTTGTCTTAGTATGTTTATATTTTCTGGCCTTTCGTAATAAATTTTATTTTTTAGGTAACCCCACAAAAATATATCCAGAGGGTTTAAGTCGGGGCCATTGAGCGGCCATCTAATAGTGCCATACCTTCCTATCTAAATTCCGTATTTCTCGCTAAGATACTGAGTTACTGGTGCAACATTGTGTGGGGGTGCCCCATCCTGGTGCCAGATAATGTTTCTGTATTGCTGAAGAGGAATGTCTTTAAGCAGATTTTCGATCTCATTTTGAATAAAAAGCAGATACCTATCTCCCGTTAGAGGTCCTTCAAAAATTATTAGTCCAATAACCTTACTGCCCAACATGCCACACCAAACATAAAGAGACCTACGTCCTTGTATCTTAACAGGTTGGATTTTGTGAGGGTTTTCAGTTGCCCAATAATGCTTGTTCTTTCTATTATACATCCCCGCCGTAGTGAAAGTTGCTTCATCAGTAAATAAAATGTTGTTAAAAAAATTTCCATCGTTTTGAAGATTACGAATCATTTCTTGACAATAATTAAGTCGTTGAATCTTATGAGCGTCGGTTAAATTTTGAACTGGCAAAAATTTGTAGGGATGAAAATTATGTTTCTTCAATGGACTGTGAATTTTTTCCCAGGATTTGTTTGTATAATTTGAAACGGAAGGAATTGAACTTTCGGGATTTTCTAAAAAGTTATATCGCTTAGATTTTGTTTTTTGTTACTCCTAAAATAAAACTTACCTTCAAAATGAAGCAAAATATTTAAATCTTGCTCTTCGTTTGCAGCCACTGTTCTCGTTTTTCTTTTAACGCTTTTTGTTTCTCTAAACCGACGAACAATATAAGTTATCGAGTTTCTCGAAGGTATTCGCTGTCCGGGAAAACGTTGGTGATATTCATAGCGAACTTGCGATATGTTTTCATTATTTGCGTAGAAAAGACGTATTATTTCGTGTTTTTGATCTTGGGTATATCCCATAGTTAAGTATTTTTTGATATAAATGAAGCGACGCCAAAATTTTAAGACGTGTCAAGGTGCTGTCAAAACGTATAAACAAAGCAAGTCATTTGTTTTCCAAGGCAATGCTGATTTTTGTTTTCCATTGTTGTTTGTTTACCAACAAACTATATATTTTTAAAAAGGGGATAAAAAGAGCTTTTATTCTAAATAAAAATATACAGGGTGTTCCATTTAAAAAAAGTTAACTTATTCATTTTTCTTAACTTTTTGATGCTCATTTGTTCCTTTTATTATGCTCAAAAGATAATAGAGAAAAAACTATGAAACTTTTATATAGGAAGTTTTTTATCTATCGTTTTTAGTTATAGTTGTAAATGCGTGTCAAAATATAAATGAAAACCCTGTACATACCAAATTTCAATTTTCTGCTTCCTTGAAGAGTGCCCCTTAATTTTGATGACTCAATGATTCAGTCGTAAAATGGGCGATTTTTAAAATTAAATATGTCTTCGGCGGGGCGCAAAAAAATTGTCGTGGTTGTATCTGCATGCATCATTTATTAAAACACTTGAAAATTTCCAAACCACGTTATTAACTGTGATCTGTGACAAAATTCTTGAGAGAGTTGATAAAAAAAGTAAGACTCTTCAAAATCAAGATTTAGACCTATTTGGTGCTACAAAGGAACTTGAAACACTATCCTCGTTTTTGAGTGAAAAGAGAGATTTATTTGATGATTTCGAGTCCAAGGCATTGAAACTTGCAGAAAAAGAAGAAGCTGTATACGACGAAGTAAGAAAAAGAAAGTTATTGCCCGATGAAAAGAAGGACAGAAGCATGGAAGAAACATCTCCTCGAGAAAGATTTCGCACTGCGGTGTTTTTTGCCATTGTTGACAACATAACTTTGCAGCTCAACAAAAGAAGGGAGGCCTATAAAAATCTCGACACAAGATTTAAGATCTTACAAAATCTAGAAGAGAAAAATTCTAAAGAGGTGGCTTGTGAAGCTAAACTGTTAGGAGAAGTATACAAGAACGATATTGATGAGCAAGACTTTGCCCAGGAATGTAACCATTTCAAACTATACATGGTTTTGAAGAACCTTTCTAAGATCAAAGAAATGTACGCCTACATAAAATCAAACAGATTAGGAAACACTTTCCCCAATTTGGAGGTTGCTCTCAGGATATTTCTAATCTTACCTGTAACGAACTGCACAGCTGAACGTAGCTTTTCAGCTTTGAAAAGAGTGAAGTCAGAAATTAGATCGTCGATGGTTGATGAAAATTCTTAATGGCTATTGTTGCTGTGCACCAAAACGACATTACTTTAAAATTAGACTACAAAAACATTATTAGACGACTTTGCAACACGGAAAACCAAAAAAAAGGTATTCATGAATCTTTAGTCAGTCTAGTGAAGCCAACAAACCAAAAATAATCCAAAGAAAATGTGATTAAACGAATACTGTAAATGATGTAAATACTTTCAAATGTAAAGAAGGGAAGAGGTGGGTGGCCCGTGATGCTGCGTGAGTGTATTGTTGACAGGGGTATTCCGTGACCGCGAACGAAAAGCCCAAAGTAGAGGGGGGCTACCGGATATACAGTTCCCCGGAACACGTCGGGTCCATAGGTGGTGGATAATGGGAAAGCTCTCGAAAAGAATCAAGATAATTTGTAAAGGAGAGTTAAGGGACATTAAGTCTAAAGTCCCTCCCGAACCAAAACTGGCATTTCAGACTAAATCTAAATTTACGGGTATAGGCGTTATGATAGGGCTGGTGGGGGTGGGGCGTAATCAGCTGGCAGGGGTATAAAAAGGGGCGCTACTCTTCGTTGTGCCTAGGGCGCTGGCAGGGTGTAAAACGGGCCTGCCTCATAGGTGGTGAAATTATCCCCGAAACAGGAAAAAAAATACTTGAACAATTTTGGAAAAACTCTTAAGATATTCTAAATAATTAGAAATTCTAATCCTGTATCTCTCACCACTGTCTATAAGAAAACCACCCCTGTAACGAAGGAGTGAACTACCCCCGAACGTGATAACATACGAAAATATCTTAGCAATATAAGAAAATTCGAATATTTTATAATAGATCTCAACTTTTTGTTCAGATACATTAAGCTGACTTTATCTAATTATTCCAAACTTTTTTTTTGAAAAACCAAACCTCTTTGGAGTAATTAGATCAAGTCGGCTAATCTATTTGAACAGAAAGCTAAGATCTATTATAAAATATTCGAGTTTCCTTACATTGCTTTGATATTTTGGTATGTTTTCACGTTCGGGAGTAGTTCACCCCTTAGTTATAGAGGTGTTTTTTTATAAATACTGGTAAGAAGTACTCGATTTGAATATCTAATAATTTAGAATATCTTAGTAGTTTTTCCTAGATTTTTCAAGAAATTTTTGATATTTTTTTATATGTAGCGGATGATTTTACTTCCTAAGAGGGTTGATTTATATATAAAAAAGTTTAAATTATTAAATAAAGTCAGCCTAATCTTTCTGATGAGAAAAGTAAGATCTATTATAAAATATTTGACAGTTTTCTTATATTAATATGATATTTTCGTATGGTAAAGGAGTGGTTGCCTTAAATAGATGCTATTGGGAGGTGCACGATTTGAATTTCTAATAATTTTGAATATTCTAGTAGTTTTTCCTAGATTTTTCAAGTAATTTTTGTTTTTTTTTTCATATTTAGGGGCTGATTTTACGCCCTCATTAATATATAAATAACTTTTCTCTATTTTTAAAATTTTATTTTATAAAAAAATACAATAGAATTACTTGTATTCGTATTAATATTATTCATATATTTCAGTTTTGCGACATCATATCAACCCCTAATTAGAATTAGGGGTGATTTTCGACATTTTTTACCAATCCCAAAATATGCTTATCTTGATTTTTTATTACCGATAATTTGCCATATGCAGAATATTTTTAGGATTTTTTAAGGTCTCTGGCAAAAGTGAGAAAATGGAAAAATATGCTGTTTTTGCGGTCTCTCTTTGACCACAACATTCAGTTATATCTTATATAATTTTTTACTCTTACTTGAAGTAGTTTATTAAAACAACTGTTTAACTTCTTGTTAATATGTTTCAGGCGATTCCCCATTTAATTTAATAGGCGACGTTCCACCAGGTTTACCAAGTGTTCAGGCACCACCTTTTGGGTTTACTACAGTATTCGAAAACGGCACTGAAATACATACAAGCTTCTTTGATATGGTTTCAAACTTGGGCACTGGTATTATAGTTTGTCCACTTATTGGTTTACTGGAGACCATTGCAATTTGCAAAGCTTTTGGTAAGTTTAAACAACATTATCATTAGGTGTTTTTTTAATAATATAAATCAAACTTTTTTTAAATACTGATTAACGATTGAATATTAAACAAATTTATAATTTTCGATTATTTATCTCATTTTTGATATTCTAGCTAATTCTGTATTTGGCAGAGTTTTTAAAATTTTGAAAAAAAAATAATAATTTTATTCGAAATACCAATGACACTCTCATACACAGGGTGTTACATAATTTTGTGAGGAAAATTTAAGGGCAGATTCTAGTCGTACATATGAAAATGTGAAAAAAACTTCTTATAAACATGGGTACGGAAATGCTCCGTTTTCATGATACCAGATGTTTAAATTTTTCCATCTTTAATTATATATTTTTCATTTATAAAAAAACTTGTTAAGGTATGAAGATGGGTGCAAATGTATTATAAAAGGCACATTTACATGTATAAAAAAACTGTTTCCTAAAGCTGTAACCAGAACTAACAAAATGAACATTTTTCAATTACTATTAGTAAAACAGCCTATTGTATTGATTAATAAAATAAATTTTAATTCAAAAACGGTACGACAGAAAGAAAAAGCCTAGAAGACCCTTTTTAATCGGACTTTATGAAAGCGACACTAATTTTTGCGAAAACCAGTAATGTAACATTTTTTTGCTAAACATAAGAACTCGCATGCACGAACGACACTCACATAAGGGCTCTAGAAAACAATTTTGTACATGTAATTTTTATGATACATTTGCGGGTACCAAAACTCAGACACAAACAGAAAAATTTAAACACTTCGTAGAAAGAAAACGAAGTATTTTTATACCCATGTTTATATAAACTTTTTTTCTACATTTTTAAATGTAGAACCTGACCTTAAGTTTCCTTACAGCATTCTGTAACCCCCTGTACATGTAATTCTAGCTTAAAAGAAATTTAATAAAAAAAACTATTTTAGTTTCAGCGATTGTATTAAATATAAATATGTGGTATTTTTTATTCATAGTGAGGTAGTAGTGATCTAAAAACTTAATTTTTATTGGAACGCTCATATATAGGATGATCATCTAGAAACATTTTAATATTTTTTTTTGGTTTAGAACATCTAAACACTCTATTGGGGGAAGATAAAACTTTGCATTACGGTTAAACTTGTAACAACCCTAAAACTAAAGGTTTATAAATTCGACCTGCCATGAAAAAGGCAGACATCATAATCAAACTTAAATTGGTTTTGAAATTCACATCCCTTATACCACCAGACATGCAGGAAGAAAACGCTCCAATCTTAGGGTATAGATATGTGTACTAAAAGAGTACACAATTCATTGACTCTTACCAATTGGTAGATCAAATTCGAAAGGGAAACTTAAAAAAACCTTTTACAAATCAAAAAAAAAACTTACATTTCGGTGACAAGTCAATTACCGTTTTCAGGATCTAAAATACACGTATTAATGTAAATTGAACAATTAATTCAAATAAAAAATATTTAAATTTTACTTTAAAAAATTATTGGCAATTTTGAGAACTATTTTATGACTAAAGTTATTAATATTTATAAATATTTAAAATAAATCTTTTCTTGGTAGTCGTTTTTTAATGTCGGCAGGTTAAATATTTTTAAATTTTACTCATATCACTAATTGTGAATTCTCCCCTGAGTTTTGGTTAACTTTTCGTAGAATTCGTTCTAATATTCCCATCTTTAATAAAATAGAAGTTTCAAATAGTAAGTATATTTCTAAATTGCTCAATAATTGCTTTAATGTGTAATTAGTAGTGAAAATTGTATAACTACCCAATGTAATAGTATAATTTTTAATAAATAGCCTGACTAATTTTTAATTTCACGCTTATTGCCCATGATCATAAAAAATCATTTAACAAAGAGGATTTCCCAGAAGTTTGCAAAAATTTAGTGATGTAACATTCAAAGGAATGCAATCAATTACCTTAATTGGGTTTTATTTTCATTTTAAGCAGGTATTTGTTACTTTTGCCGTTTCAAATACAGTTAGGGATTTGTCCTTCAGAAGCGTTTAATTGGGATGTTTATAATCATTGTTTCGTTGATTAAGAAATAATTTTTAAAAACATTTTGTCTCTTGTTATATAGGGGCAGAGTATAATTTACAAATATGATCATCCCCGTTTCTTATCTTGGACAGTTCGCGAAGGCTTAAAGCTTAAGTAGTTACATACCGTGGATGTCTTAAGTGAAATAAAGCCAGATTATTAACTTGATATTTGAAACCTCTGCAGTCTAGAGATTCTAGGGATAAGGAACACAAAAAGGGGAAAATTTGGGGAATCCCTAGATGAATTTTGAAAGCTGCTTAAGAAGGAATTATATGGGCTGATTCGTTGAAGCAGAAGCCGTGAAAATACATCTCAAAGAGCGATCTCCTACAGCTTGTAGGTGTGCCAGCGAAGGAATCAATGAGCAAGAGAATGAAGCTTTTATGTAAGGGTTGGGATAATAGGGCGAACGGTTCTTCTTTAAATGAAACAAAAATTCGTCAATCCCTAGACATAAAGGCAACATCTAATTTGTGATATATATATATATATATATATATATATATATATATATATATATATATATATATATATATATATATATATATATATATATATATATATATATATAGAAATTACAGGAATTAGGAAAAGAAAAATACGTGTTAGCTCACTAGAGAAATTCAACCTTTTCTCAAGCTGCTAAGGCTATGGGTATATGTTTGTGACAATTAATTTCGTTCTTAAATGTAACTCTTATAAAGTTAAATGGTTTTTTAACAGTATTATTAGGGTTTCTTCCACAGACAACATGATTGTGCGTTGAAGACATGAACTAAACAATATTTTTGGTTCCCTAGTCCAATATTAATTGGATGTCCCGTAACAGATATCGGGAGAAGTGAGGATTAGTTAATATGAATAATAAATAGAGCTGTGCCAGTACTGAGCAATGGGGTACCTAAAGATTAATTTGTGGAAAGCCAGAAGAGTAATAATCTACAATAACAGATATACGTCGGTTAAAAGAAACTAGCGAACCAAGAACGAAGTTTAAAGACCGTAGTTTAGAAGCACATCATAGGTCTGTTTGTTATTCAGAAATAGAGTACTCTATTTTACACTTTTTTGTCAGTACACCGTTTGTTATCGTCAGTATAATGTAGGACTAGGTGTTTGGTATGAGTTCTGGTGTAAACTAGTTTTCACTTAATTACTCTAACTCTCAAAGTAGTGAAGTTAGATTCATTTTTACTACGAGACTAAAAGTTGTTTGTTTATAAACATAACCATAAAGCCATTTTTAATTTCTGGAATAAGTCTAAAACGCGTTTGGTATAAAAATCAAATACGGAACTTATTTACACTTGGTTTTACTTTCTAGTCTTACACTTTTCTACTTTGTCCTACTCTGAACTTAATAACAAACAGACCTTATCTCAGACCTATTCAAAAGCCTTAGATATGTCAAGAGGTATGATCTGTCATCTACCAAGAAATTCAATAAACTTATTCTACTTGTATAAAACAAATAAAAGAAGATCTGCTGTGGGTCCTTATGTAGTCTGTCATGTAAAATGTTATGTTTACCCAATTAACTTAAAATTTAATAAATATTTTTATTGCCTGACTACTAATAGATATTGGTCTATAAAATGAAGGAAGAACTTCCAGCTATCCGAAAAACACCCGTGTTATAGCAGATTGGATTGCTGATTTTTCTTTTGTCAAATTGAAAAAACAATGGAGTATCTCGAAAACTGTTTTTACAAGATTTTTTAAAAACTAATGCAATATAAACCAGAGTATTGGAATTAAAACAAAAACCCTGAATTTTTGGATCATTTTTTCAAAAAGATATTGATTTTTGAAAGTTTACATGTGTTGTGTACAGTCTCCCACAAAAATAATATTTTTAAGCATTGAGAACCTCTAACTTTTGGTAGAGCATATTTGATCTTATTTGGAACAGCTCTAAATTTGGGGTCCATTCAAAATACTGTATCACTAATTAAATTTACTTGGAAAATAAATAATAATCCGTACTTTTACTAGTCCCGGCCCGTTCGACCATCAATTTTTGTTAGAGAAAGATGAACGAGTTCGGCGCGGATGACATGGAGGAGACGAAGATAAAAGATGTTTATCCCAATCTCGATTTGACTTGTGGACGGGCTTTACTTACCATAAGGCAATACTTTGGTCTATGACTGTCGCGAGTGTAAATAAATAACTATTTTTATTGCGTACTTCTATTATTATTTTTTTTATTTCGCTTAACATGAGTTAAATGTCTGCATATGTGTAAAAATATATAGTGTACAATAGTTTTGGTTTCGTTTTCGCCTAAATTGACATTAAGGCCGCATTTAATGTTTCTGTTTCGGCGTAAAATCCTGTTTCCATCGGACACTAACATTTATAAACCTGTTATATAGGGTGTCCCAGAATATGTGGACAATCTCTCAGAATCTAATAGAAAACCCAAAAATATTACGATAAGTTCCATAAACTTTTTTCCTACGAGCGTTCCCTACGTAGATACAGGTACATAACGGGCGACCTTGGAAATCGTTTTTGTTTAAATAACTTTTAAAACACTTGGCGTAATTTAATATTTTTTTTAATATAATGGCTACTCGATAAGTCTTCTTAATATGAACCAAATAAATTATATTTGGCCTATTTAGTTTGCCAGGGACGGACTAACTCTGACACAATAATACCAATTTTTTTTAAAATCCCGTAGGATAAAGGCTTAACAATATTATTTTTGGATAGCTTTGACCTTAAACAAAAAAAAAAGGAATTCTTGATTGAGATCGATAAAATCAACTGTTTACGAGAAATAAAATATCATGTTTTTTTTACATTATACAGAGTGTTTCCTAATTGTACGTCAATATTTAGGAAAGCAATTTTTGGGTCCATTTTAAGAAGAAAACTTCATATGAATGTATGTCCTAAACGTCTTAACTTTTGAGATACAGGGTGGTAAATTTTTAAAAATAAATCATTTATTAATAATATCTGTAATACCACTTTAGATATTTTAATGAAATTTGGCATACATGTACTATGTATCAAGGAGCATTTTTTAGTGTACCATATTTTTTTTTCCAAAATAGGCAGGTCAAATTTTGTACGAACGCCATTGGTGAAAAAAAATATGGTACACTAAAAAATGCTTCTTGATACATAGTACATTTATGTCAAATTTCATTAAAATATCTAAAGTGATATTACGGATATTAAAAATAAATGATTTATTTTTGAAAATTTTACCACCCTGTGTCTCAAAAGTTAAGACGTTTTGGACATACGTTTATATGAAGTTTTCTTCTTAAAATGGACCCAAAAATTGCTTCCCTAAATATTGACCTACAATTAAGAAACACCCTGTTTAATGTAAAAAAAAATTACCAACCATGATATTTTATTTCTCGTAAACAGTTAATTTTATTGATGTCAATCAAGAATACCTTTTTTTCAGTTTAAGGTTAAAGCTATCCAAAACTAATATTGATGGGCCTTTATGCTAGAGTTTTAAAAAAATTGCTATTATTGTGTCATAGCTAATCCGTCCCTGGCAAACTAAATCAGGCAAATATGATTTAATGGAATCATTTTAAGAAGACTTATCTAGTAACCATCATATTAAAAAAAATAAATTACGCCAAGTATTTTAAAAGTTATTTAAACAAAAACGATTTCCAAGGGCGTGCGTTAGGTAAATGTATCTCCGTATGGGAGGGTCATAGGAAAAAAGTTTATGGGAACTTGTCATAATATTTTTAGGTTTTCTATTAGATTCCGAGAGATTGCTCACATATTCTGGGACACCCTGTATAACTTTTTCTACCATTTTTAGCAAATGGAAAACCTGTGGATGCGACCCAAGAACTTCTAGCAATCGGTCTTGCCAACATCGCTAACTCTTTTGTGCAAGCCTTTCCGGGAGGTGGTGCTCTTGCCAGAAGTGCTGTCAACAACGCCAGCGGGGTAAAAACCCCAATGGGCGGATTATACACGGGCATATTGGTTATTTTGGCCCTTTTGTTTTTTACCCCATTCTTTTTTTACATTCCAAAGGCGGCGTTGGCTGCAATTATTATCGCAGCTGTTATTTTCATGGTGGAAGTAAAAGTAGTTAAGCCCATGTGGAGATCAAAAAGTAAGTATAGTATTATTTTTATGTCGTACAGTGGTCTTTGATTATATTTACGTGGCTTCTGGAGCCTTTATTTTTGAAGATAGAAAAAAATGTTTTATATAAAAATTGTAGGTTTTTTCCATATTATCTTTTAAAATTATTAGTACAAAAATATCGCATTAAAAAAATAAAAAAATATGAGCAACTTTTTTAAAGGGAACACCCTGTATATTATGGGCTGCAACAAATAATCTTTTTTTTCTGATTTAAAATATATATACACTGTTGATATGTTAGTGAACAGTTTTTGAGATATTTTAGTTTAAATTATAAATAAACTGAAAAAAAATCATATTAGTATCAAGATTGCCATGAAAACAATGATACTGTTATGATAAATTTGACGTCTCGATATTGTAAGAGGTTTAGGTTTATCATTTTAACTATTAAGAAAGAATAATAATTTTCTTCTCGATGGGCCATTTAGAAGAACAAAAAAATCGCTATTGTGCGTCTTTTTAATGGCAAAAATAATAATGTGACGACAGTGCAAAGGGAATATCGCTTATTATATCCTTAACAACGGATATCATCTACAGACACTATTAAATACAGATTAAGAAAGTTTAGTGACCAGCTTAAAAATAAAGTAAAGGACTGTAGCACGAAATTGAAATAAAGATTTGGCTTTAATCGTTTTTGCCAGGATAATTATTATACTTTTTTTATTGGACTAGCACTAACTACTTAAAATAATTTTAGAAAATCCTGAAACGTCAATCTTGAAAGCGGCATCTAAACTTAATAAAACAGATTATAAAATATATTTAACTTTAAAATTTTATAAATTACATTCTTGTAAAAATGTATGTCCGTCCAGAATCTTTCTGAACAAAACATGCGGGACCGACCTGAGTATGCACTGAAAATAGCTAGGCTTATGCGGCAGGATCTAGAGTTTTTAAATAAAATTCTATTCACCGACAATTCTTCCTGCACTTAGAAGGAATGTTTAATCGCAAGAATAAACATTATTGGTCCAAAGAGAACCCTCACCAAATTTAGCAACATAACAATTTTATTGTTTCCATGGCTTTCTTGATACTAATATGACTTTCTTTTCGATTTATTTAAAATTATTTAAAATTTAAGCTATGTATATATATATATATATATATATATATATATATATATATATATATATATATATATATATATATATATATATATATATATATACAGGGTGCCACAGATTCGAGTGCATGCATGGGGATCTCGGAAACCGTAAGAGATACGAAGTCGGTTAAATTATGGCAAAGTTGTGCATTTAGGTGCCTAACAACATGGCGATTAAAAAGTTGTAAAATTCCGAGTACTTCCGGAGATATCCGGAAAAAACCGAAATTTGCTGATTTCGTTTTAAATTTTTTCTGACGTTATTTAAAGAGATATGGAAAAACAAAAGACACTTTCTCATGGCCACTTTTTAAGCTCTACAAAACAGCGTTGAGAGATTTTTCGCACGATGTTTCGTTTTCGTTAGACCATCATCAACTTAATTTTTTTAAATACGAACCTGGGTTTTTTATTTAATTTTTTTGAACCTTTTATTATCCCAATTACAAAAATGTATAACACTTAATATTTATTTAGAAATATGGAACGCCCCTATAAGAAATGATGTGCGTTCCTTGTCTTACTCATTGCCTCTTATGAAAAATATGTTTATTTAACAGAAAAATATTAAGTGTTATACATCATTGTAATTGGGATTTTAACTGCTTCAAAAAAATGCAATTAACAATTGAGTGCCGCATTTAAAAAAATAAGTTAATGATGGTTTAACGAAAACGAAACGTCGTACGGAAAATCTCTCAACGCTGTGTTGTAGAGCTTAAAAAGTGGCCATGAGAAAGTGCTTGTTTTCCATATCTCTTTAAATAACGTCAGAAAATTAAAACGAAATCAGCAAATTTCGATTTTTTTAGGATATCTCCGGAAGTGCTCGGAATTTTACAACTTTCTACTCGGCATGTTGTTAGGCACCTAAATGCGCAACTTTGCCATAATTTAACCGACTTCGTATCTCTTACGGTTGTCCCATGCTTCGAATCTGTCACCGTATTATATATAATATATATATAAAATATATATATATATATATATATATATATATATATATATATATATATATATATATATATTTATAATCAGAAAAAAAGGATCTTTTGTTGTTGCCCATAATATATAGGGTGTTCCATTTAAAAAAGTTGAAATTGCTCATATTTTTTCATTTTTTTACTGCAATATTTATGTACTGATAATTTCAAAAGATAATATGAAAAAAAAAACTACAATATTATTAGATGCCACGTAAATATAATCAAAGACCCTGTACAATTTAAATATGAATTATATCATATTTTTTACAGCAAGTTAAGTTCTCTAGTTATAAGTTTGTAGGATTGTTATACGAAAATGGTTTTTAAAGGTTTTTAAATAATTGCCGAAATACCGGGTAACAACGAAACTACTGCCAAGCATATTTGTTTCTTGAACAAAATTTTCACGTTTTCAGATTTTAGGATGATAAATTGTGTCATTAGAAGCCGACTTTAGATATAATACCATCTGCCCAGCACTTCCGGTTTAAACGGAAATGGCGTAAATTTAATACTTTTAATGTAGCACCCTGTATAATTTTAGGATTTAAATTCCACAAGTCATTTTTCAAGCAAAATTTATATTATATCCTATAGTTTGGTTTTCGAGGAAATGGCGATTGAAAATGTTTAAACGACCATACAATATATCTACAGTTATATAAAAAAATAAAAGGGGTCAAATTAAAAAAAAAAAATAAAATTGGTAAAAGTCTTTATAAACGAAATTGTTTAGGAATATATGCCCAATTTAAATATGATGTTCATACACGGCGTAACATTAAAATAGTTAAAGTAACATTATTAGAAAAGTCAATTTTTGTATCACTTTGACACAATCCGGAAGTAGGATTATTATGACCTTGGCAGATAAAGATTTTAAGAAGAATATATTAATTTCTTAGGATATTCTTTTTGTTTTTTTATGTAACTGCATTATGTTCGGTAATGTGGACATTTATTTTATTTTTACTTGTTCAAAAATGCGCTATAGACATATTATTTCTGTTAAATATTATTTGTATGATCTGCAATTATAACATGTTGTGACAGGGTCATTATCTTTAAATTACCCAAAAAATATAACATAATGTTATTTAGCGGTCATTAAAAATAAAATGGGTTAAAAATTGTCTTAATATTAGTTAAATGTCAATGTTAATACAATGGCTTAAAAAACATAAATATTCTGTAACAGTTGCCTTTTAAAAGCCTGTCTTTTGGTTGCCGGTAACAAAAAGGCATATTTTATTTAGTCATAATTGCTAGACCCATGTTTTTCTGCTTGCCAGCAATACGCATTCATGTTGATTTTTAATGCGCAAAAGATGTTGACATAATATTACCATCAGTTGCCAAATCTTTACCATCAATACCAAAGTAAAGTATTTGCTGGGATGGGGCTTTATACCTAACACCTTAAAAATCATATTTTATGGTATTATAACTATCTTTTAGTGAAAGGGGTAAAATTTTAGTAATTTTAGTTAATTTGATTTAATACTTTTAAATTAATTTATATATATTTTTAGAAAGTGATCTCTTCCTGGGACTTGCTACCTTTATTGCTTGCCTTGTCCTGCCCTTAGAAATTGGTATTTTAGTCGGCATTGGCCTAAATCTACTTTTTATCCTGTACCATGCAGCTAGACCTAAAATAAGTGTGGAAAAACTAACGGTAAGTGTAAGACACATGTTTTTAAATAAAGCATTTAAAATGAAAATAAAATGGTACTTTCCTGCCAAGCTCTTTTCCATTGAGCAGAAGTGAGATAATAAAGCACTTTTTAAAAATAACGTATTAAAAATATAACGCCCAAAACATCAAACCTAATAACATCTTAACTCATTCCATCTTTTATAAACTTGATATTTTATTAAAAAAAAATCAAAATTTTATAACAATAAATAATAAAAGCGCAAAAAATACAGATTCAATAAAAATCGTTAAAATTAACCAGCCCATATACCTTTGTATATAATTATAAAATGGTGAGATAAACCAATAATAAGATTTCTTTATTTTCAGACCCAAGAAGGTACCGAGTACCTCATATTAACTCCAGACAGATGCCTTATCTTCCCTTCAACCGACTATGTTCGAAACTTGGTCACCAAACACTCCATTCGTCAAGGCATTCCCGTAGTTATAGACTGTTCACATATATACGGAGCTGATTTCACTGCCGCTACAGTTGTAGAGAGCCTTACCAAAGATTTTGCTGCTCGAGATCAGCCTTTGTTCTTTTACAACCTCAAGCCATCAGTAAGTGCTGTGTTCGAAGGGGTATCCCCTCAAGATTTCATAGTGTTCTACGATCATAATCAACTCGATGATCTACTGAGAAAGCAAGCTAGTAAAGGTGATGACGTTGTTTGATCTCGATAATATTGATCCTTTTAATACAGTTCCATAATGCCACGCTCTGTACCTAAATAACTAGATGAGCGCTTAAGACAGAAATTTGTAAATTGTATTTCCTAATAGTTTGGTATAATAGATTTCGAAACACAATTTTCCTTATTATAGGACGACGAGTTAGATTTCAAATACTTTAAGCAATTCTATTTGCCTAACATATAAAATAAATTTTTATTCAACAACAACATTTATTGTAACTTAAAGGTAAAACTTTAATGGGTTAACTAAAAGTAAACCATTAAATTGAATATGTAAATTTGTAATAACCATTAACTCTGTATTGGTGACCAATAACAATAACACCAGCAGTTATTACAAAGACTTGTTAAGCATTTCCTGTCGTATTACGGGCTACGTACTTAAATCCGCTCCGAGATAAGAGCTAGAAATAAGAGAGCTATATCAGATTTTACGTCACGTGACTCTTGGCTTTAGCCGTTTTACACATACGAGAATTATTCCGAAAATTATTGCCACGCTGAAAGCTTACAAAATAATTATTTTATGTTTTACACATTTAATAATACAGACTCACAAAACAAAGTGCTGGGTGTCGGACCAGGATTTTCTGATGTATTACCGACACGGTACAGGGTCTTTGATTATATTTACGTGGCTTCTGGAGCCTTTATTTTTGAAGACAGAAAAAAATGTTTTATTTAAAAATTTGGTTTTTTTTCCATATTATCTTTTGAAATTATCAGTAAAAAAAATACCAATAAAAAAATGGAAAAATATAGGCAACTTCAACTTTTTTAAATGAAACACCCTGTATATTATGTACGCTACAATAAAAGATATTTTTTTTCTGATTTCAAATATATATACATTGATGGTATTTAGATAAACCATTTTTGAGATATTTAAGCTTAAAATATAAATTGAAAAAAAAATCACATTAGTGTCAAGAAAGCTATGAAAACAATAAAATTGTTTAAATAAATTTGACGTATTGATATTGAAAAAAGTTGAAATTTATCATTTTAACTATTAAAAGTAGTTTGTATTGCTTTTTTTGTCGATGGGCTATTCAGAAGAATAGAAAATCGCTATTGTGCGTCTTTTTTATGGTAACAATAATAATGTGACGACAGTGCAAAGGGAATATTACTTATTATATCCTTAACAACGGGTATCATATATAGATACTATTAAATACATAGTAAGAAAATTTATTGAACAAAAAAGCTTTAAAATGAAAAAAAAAAGAACTGCAGCACGAAATGAAAACACAGTTTTTTATATCCTCGTTTTTTCAGTATAATTATTATACTTTTCTATTAAACTAGCACTAACTACTTTTAATAATTTTAGAAAATCCTGAAATATCAATCTCGGATGCGGCATTTGAACTTAATAAAACAGATTATAAAATTTATTTAACCTTTAAATTTTAAAAATTTTATCCTTATAAATTTATGTCCGTTCAGTCTCTTCCTGAACAAAACATGCAGGACCGACCTAAGTATGCATTGGAAATAGCTAGGTTTAGTTTTTAAAATTCTATTCACCGACAAGTCTTGCTTCACTTTAGTAGAAATGTTTAACCACAAAAATAAACATTATTGGTCCAGAGAAAACCCTCACCAAATTTAGCAACATAACAGTTTTATTGTTTCCATGGCTTTTTTGATAATAATATAAAACTTTTTTGTAATTTATTACTAATTTAACCTAAAATAACTCAAAAATGGTTTATCCAAATATAATCAATGTATATATATTTGATATCAGAAAAAAAGATCTTTCGTTGTAGCGCATAATATACCCTGTATATTATTACAGGGTGTTTCATTTAAAAAAATTAAAGTTGCCTATATTTATCCATTTTTTATTGCGATATTTTTTTACTGATAATTTCAAAAGATGATATGAAAAAAATCCTACAATTATTATATAATTTTTTTTCTGTCTTCAAAAATAAAGGCCTTAGAAGCCACGTAAATATAATCAAAGACCCTCTACATTTACCGGTAGAAACCTGCTAGCACGGAATGTTTGGACTACGACTACATAAACTACAAGAGATACAGAAAATTTCATAAAACAAAAAAGAGAGCTTTTTAAATTGTCTATAAAAAAGTTATGTAAATATTTTTGATAAGATAAATTATAAAGGAGACATAAAGGAAAATGTAATTTTGACAAAAAATTTTAGTCCAAAACAGGATTTTTTTTATTAATGTGATTTTTTTTTAATAATAAATCATTTAGTATATAAAATTGCAAATTACTTAAAATTTGCAGAAAAAAATAAGTCAAAATCTTTTTTTTTCTAGAGGTATACCTTGAAAAAATCCTGAAAATTCGGTTTTTTGATTATAACTCGAAAAATTGCATTTAGACAATAAGGTTATATAACTTAAATTAAAGGTCTTTTAAAAATACATTGTTTATGTCATATAAAGTTCCGTGTATCTTTTATAGTTTTTAAGATATTGACGTTTTAAATTAAAAAAAAAGAAATCGTTAATATTAATTTTGACTTCAGATTCGTGTTTAGCGTTATGCTCCAAAAAATCTTAGTCCGACACCCAGCACACACAACTTATTTTTTTTGTGGGCCTGTGTGATTTTAACCAAAATATTAGCAAAAGATACTGAACATGTTCCCTATTTAAAGTATGAGATTTAGAAAATGCACCAAAACCGACGCTGAGCAACTTTCGAGGTTTGTAATGTCGGTTCAGCTTAAGATAGGTGGCCAAATATCCCGGTTGTCCAGGATTGTCTCGGTGTCCCAAAAAATTGTCCCGGTTTTTTTAAATCATTTTAGTGCAATAAATTATTACATGACACATGTTTATTTACACACAAAAGAGACTGTTTGCCTCCAAACTTAATATCCGCGACAAGGCGTCGAAGTTGGCTCTATTATGCGGTGGTAGTTAGCCGCTGGACGTCCAACCATCGTACGTATTTATGTATTAACATTCACGTAATCGCTGTATCAGCAGGGCATGTTTGTTGTATTTAGATACATGTAAAATCGCTGAACGCTGAAATTTAAGTATTTGTACCGTAGAACCCAATGTGGCATAGATTAGCTTGTTCAAGTAATAGTAATTTAGGTTATAAGGCCGGGAAATGGTCTATTAAATGACATTTCACCGCCGTGTACCGTACAACGTTTTATTTCATACTGTTTTATCTTTTTTTTAATAAGTAAATTAAAGTGTGAATATTCGGATAATATGGAAGTGTCAGTATTGTCAAAATAAGGTATTTGAGGTAAACGTAGCTACAATAATATAAGTTGTTGATATAGTTGTCAGTATAGAAGGTAGGGAAACGTTTTACAGATTCTTCACTGTCAAAGCCAAGCTTCAATATCTTTTGTAGCCAATAGTAGTAAATCAGAAGATGCCTGCCCCCGTAAATATTTCAAATAATTCAAACCGCAGTAGTACCGTTAACGTTTATAAGTGATTTTATTGTAATTTGCAGAATAAAAATGGTTTAGAATTAACCCTAATAAAAATGCTAAATTTCAGTTTCAGTCCGGTAAAGTTACTTTACCGGCCTAGTGATGTAATGATTTCCCGGAGTTAAACTGTATATTAAGATACAGTATGAAATAAAAAAATGTACGTTTAAATTAAACATTAAAAAAAATCGCGCCTGATTCCCATTATGCCTTTTTAAAATAGTCAATATATTGACTATACGCTGATCATTCATTGATAAGTTTTACAGGATGACCGTAGTTAGTTCTGCATAAAACTAGAAAAAAGACCTAAAAAGTGCAGAAATAGCTATCTTGGGACAATTTATACTCAGTATGTCATCTAAACCAAACGACAACATCAAATTTTTTGAGATAATTTTTGCCATAATTTTACTAAAATTCTCGTATGTGTAAAACAGCAGAGCTCTAATGGTTCAGTTTCAGAAGATTTTTTGTTGTATCGGAATTTACACAGTATTTGTAAGCGCTACATGACAGAACTTCCTCTTACAAAATAAAATCTTCCTTACTGTAGATTGTAGCCATTTTTTCTTTTAATGGCACATCTGACAAGTCACAATATATAACCGGTTTTTTAAAACCATTAGGCGCATTCAGGGAAAATTTTGGCGGTCCAGTGGTGTAGCCCTTTTAAGGGCCCCACAGACTTCGATTATTTTCATTCATTCGTATCGCCGCGATTCGAAAGGGCCCACAGTGGTCCGAATTTTTTCATAAGCGGAAATAATTAATTTTTGCATTTAATCTCTATCATACTAACACAAGGAGCGTGAAAATTAAAAAAAAAATCTAGTCATGTTAGGTAAATTTGTACAGGGTGATTTTCTAAAAAAGTCAAAATTTAACCTTTTTTATTTCTGTTTCGATCTATTAATTTAAAAAATTAAATATCATTAAAAACCATGTATAAAACTTTATTTTGCATTTACTTTTATCTCATAGAGTCATATTTTCAATAATGATACTATAAAATAATATCAATAATAAAAAAAATCGATATTTTTCATTGTCGCTATCTGTATCCTTTAAAGATGTAAAAGGGTCATCTAAGTCCATAGTAAATTGAAAACTAAAACAATTCAAGCTATCAAAAAACTTACATCAAATTTTGGCGACATACCGCGTTGAACATTGTTAGGACAGTTAACACACCGGTTTATTTTCGCGAGAAGCGGTAACGTAGGGGAAGGTGTTCTGACGTCAGTATCTACGTCATTACTTTGTACCCAGTATCTACCGCTATCGCCACTAGTCAGGAGGAGCCTTAATAATGGTTATGTCAAGTTTCAATTTAAAATAATGGAGGATTCGCGGCTTTTCTATTGTTTTGGTCCTTGTGAAGTTTTTTTTGCTATGTTTTAACAACTATTTGGATTGCGGATTTTTTTATTTATTAGTTAATTCCCAAATGGATGAATTAGAGCAATTAATTTAAATCATAAAGGAAAAATTTACTTGTTATAGTTGACTTGGAAACAGCTAATATCTTATTAAATGAAAAATTTGGTTTATATATTATCTTTTCGACTTATTTCTTAACTCTCCAAAGACCATACATTTAAATTTAAACTTAAAAGTGTGTTAAAGATTAGTATGTAAATTGACATACGTAAACCGTTGCGTTTTTGCGAGGATAGGCGGGTTAAACACGGTTAGAATGGTGGGGGAAAGAACTGCTATCAACCAGTAGTTAAAAACGGTAATTCGCGAAAAAATCCTTTTATAAATATGCTATATAAAATAGATATTATTAAAGCTAAAGGATTTTGGGTTGGGGGGCTACGGCTATATTTTATAAGCGTTAAATTACCAATGGTTGTGCAAAATTGTGCAAAAATCAATCTATCATTTGATATAATCAAAGTTAAAAAACTTTGGGTGGGGGGCTACGAATATATTTTATAAGCATTATACCTCTTTTGGGACACTTTTGCAAAAATCGTCAATGGTTGTGCAAAATTGTGCAAAAATCAAGCTATCGATTGACATAGAAAAAAGTCAAAAAAATAAGTGGGGGGGGGCTGGCGTTAAGTTGGCCTCCACCACAATTACATAATCACAGTTATTTTTGCGCAGGTGTGCAAAAATTAAAATTGCCTGTGCAAATTGTGCAAAATGTGTGCAAAATTCACACGTAGAAAAAAATTGAAATTTATTAATGGGGGGGGGGCAACTTGATCGACCCCTTTAAAACTATTTTATTATAATCTACCTACCGATATTTTAGCTATAGTCAAATAAAAAACAATCAATTTTTACAAGACCCGGTCGATTCGTAAACTTTACGCACAAAACACATGTCTATAAAGTTGAAAATATTGCCAGAATTGGTATAACTTTAAAAAGCCGTAATAGTCCGGGAGGCCACCGCAAAAAACCAAACCTATAAGAAAACCGCATGAAACATTTTTTTTGTATTACTATGAACAATAGTCAATTCAAAGCCGCACTGCTGCCTCAGCTCAGCGGGTTCAAATTGATTTTTTTACCTTAAAAAAAATCGTGAAAAATCGATTTCTTTAATGTAACTTGAAAACTATTAATTTAAGGAAAAAAAGGTATGTAATCAAAATTGATGGCCTAATAAAACTACGTCAGTTTTTTATACAATATTTTTGTAGCCCTTTTAGTTTTTAAGATATTAAAGATTTAAATTCAAAATAAAAACGCAAATATCTCAAAAACTAAAAAAATTACGAAAAAGTGTAATAAACAAAAAATATACCTTTTAGTAAGCTCTATAAAAAAGGACATAAACACCTTTTTAATAAAATAAGTAATAAAGGGGATATAAGGAAAAAAGTGATTTTGGCCATTAAAAATTTCGCTAATAACAATAATTTTTTGGTACTAGTAAGTATACCAGCTCCAATCCATCTAAAAATTAATTTAAAATGTTCTCTTCATTGAACGAAACAAACTAATACACATGTGCCCCGAGGCAATGGGGGATAACTTAGTGGCACGATTTTTTTTTTTTTGGTCCAATAACTGTACCCATTCCGATCCACTTAAACCTTTTAACTAAAATAAAATTTAAAAAACGCGACATAGCCCTTTTTTGCTTAGTACTTTTCCGGTACGGGATATTTTTTTTTATTTAATATCTCCTGACTTATCCCGTTCTTGCCGGGGATTTTTTTAGATAAAAATTTAACAATATTTTTTATTGAATGACGTCAGTATCTCAATTTCGCTAAAAATTGACTTAGCCCGTTTTTCCCCTGTTCCCTTCAATTATAGTCTCGAAAACCAGGTCAATTTTTTGTAACTTGTTAAATATGTGGTAACAAAATTTTTGATGTTTTTAGTAATTATGGAATATCCCATGAAATATCCCATAAAAAAATAAAATTTTGAAAATAAGCAAAGGCTACATTCTTTAAGTAACATTATTATTTTGTTGCGGAAAGTCAGATTTTAGTCTAGGAGGAATCGGCGCATGAGTACCGAAAACTATTCCACCTCAATTTTTTTATACGATCCTCTTTAAATTGCTCTACTGATGAATCATCAGGATGCCTTATTGTTTAAACCGAAATTGTTTAAACAATTGCAAGAAATTGTTATTTTTTAACCGGACAATTTTTTTTCCTATTCTTTATTGAAACACAAATAAAAAAGGTCCTATGACTTTTAACAATAAAGTTATTATTTTTGAAGATATATATTGTTAAAAGTTCGAAAAATCTCAAATTGGGGTACTTTTGACCCATGAAAAATATATATTAAAAAAAAATAAAACATGAAATATATTTTTTTTAATTCTTTATGCAATAGTTAATAATATTCTTAATTGAGATTTGAATTTTTTTATTGTTTATATAGGTTTTTTAAATGTTTATTACGCGCGCTTACAAGTAAAAGAAAGCTCCGATAACTTTTGTAAAATTGATTTCAGGACAAAAACTTATAAAAACAAATTGTAGATAGTTAGAGAGACGGCAATACTTAAAGGTAAGGGACATACTTGTGAGCGCACTTAAAAAACAATCAAAAACCTTTATAAAGAAGATTTTGTTTTAAATCTCAATTAAGCATATTATTCAGTTCCTATTTGACCTCCGATCAGTGAAGTGTCGCAATAAAACTACATAGTTTCCGAAGGGTGAAGAGCTGTATCAACAGCTTTACCATCGGGGATCAAGAAGAAACAGCCAAAAGATGGAGTCCTTCTTCTGGCTAGCTGAGCGATGATTCCTATATCTGTTTTCTGGGAGCCCACGCACGAGGATTTTCCTAATGGCGGAAGATGGTTGGCGCTCAGCGGAAGAAGCAGTACTGACAGAAAACGTTATGCTACCGTAGCAGTCATCTGGTCATGTCCATTTTTTGTGCCTTTCATGACAATTGACATTGAAAAACTTTTTGATTTTATAAAATTTTCAGGAATTTCTGGGGCTTGAGCCGCATCCAGTTTTTCCACTACAAAGCCCTGGAAAGCAGAGTCTGAAAGGGAGACCTGGCGGAACGTTAAATACAGGCCAATGGGGTTGTTTTAACCCCAAACATGTTAAGAAAGAAAAACATATTATTAACTATTGTATGAAGAATAAAAAAATACATTTTTAATGTTTTATTATTTTTTAATATATATTTTTTTATGGGTCAAAAGTACCCAAATTTGAGATTTTTCGAACTTTCAAAAATTCATATCTCCAAAAATATTAACTTTATTGTAAAAAGTCAAAGGACCTTGTTTATTTGTATTTCAATAAATAATATGAGAAAATATTGTCCGAAAAAATTATAATTCCTAGCAATTGTTTAAACAATTTCGGTTGAAACAATAGGGCACCATGGCAACACGCATTTATGTGATCAGTAGAGCAATTTAAAGAGGATCGTATAAAAAATTTAGGTGGAATACTTTTTGGTACTTATGCGCCGATTCCTCCTAGACTATTTCGTAATAAGTCAATTTAATATTAATTTATAATATAGTTAGAATAATGTTACGTTAAACCAAAGATAATACTACTACGGATAAGATAAACCATTCAATGCTATATTTTTGATACCCCTAATGGACTTTGGCTAACGCGAGCCGATGCCCATCGAGAGATTTTCGCGCTATCCTTGAACGAAAGTTAAACAGTGTTGCCGGCAGGCCTTTACTATTGGCGCGATGAAACGCGACTAGAAAAAACACAATCCGTTTAGCCGCCCGCTTTCGCTACTTCGTGTTCCGAATAAGGTACAAGCGACAGACATTGGCAATGTCGCACGGTTTGTTTCGCTGGGGCAGGGGTTACCGACTTAATTTTATTCGCATTTTCGAACTGATTCAAAACGCCCCATTTAAATGAACCATCTATTCGTAGTAGTATTATCTTTGGTTAAACGCTGTTTGTAACCCAATAATTGATAATCAATAGAGCTAAGAGTACCGTACAAAATTTCTATTCATAAGGACTCTTTTAAAATTAGACCGTTAGAGTATTATTCCGATGGCAAAATTAAGCAAATGCACAAGTCGTAAGACCTTTTGATTAGAAAATTCTTGTGACCTGCTTTTTTTAACTGAAATATTTATATAAGTTTTAGAATTAATTACCTCTGCCAATTTAAGTATTATAAACAGATTTATTTATAAAATATAAAGGCCCCCATAGACCTGGTTCTTTTAAAGCAGTTTTAATCATGGCGATCAAAAGCGTCGATTAACATTGCCAGTTTGTGGGCGAAAACCAAGGAAGTTTAAAGGTGTATGGAAGCCCAATACTATAGAACAAATTTGTCCAGGCGTGCAGGGCAGCGGGAATAGGGGGGTTGGCCCCGCGGAGTTTGCGCAATGAATATTAGGTCAGAGCCGGACTTCCATAATTCTTTGTTACTATCTATAAAGTTGACATCATCAAATGTCAAATTTAAGCATTCACTGTTTTTTTTTTTTATTTTTGCACAAAATTGTTGGTTAGTAAACGATACTACCATAGAATATTTAAAATTATTGTGTAATATTGGATTTTATATCATCTGATATAATATAGAAAGAATACATGGCGCCAACTTACAGCCTTCTATTTAAAAGGTCGATATTTTTGGGAGTTTTGTATTTTTACCAAAAATCTTTGTAAATAAATAAAAACACGATTTTTTTAATAAATTTCAAACATTGTATGATAGTTTCATGTACTTATCACCAATCAAGATAGTGTAAATGAGCTTAATCTTATCCTAAGATTGTGGTTGTACATTAAAACTTGAAAATTTTTATAACTGCTTTTTAGGCTTATACTTTTCACTAATAACAAACATTCATGAGATAGAATAACAGTTGTTAAAAATGTTTAGTAACCTTTGGTACCTAGGTATCCATTGTAACAGTAACCGTTAATCCGTTAAATATTATGTGTCTACGGTATGTCGAGCTTAAAAAGTTGATAATGTAAGTTTAAGAAACCAAAAATCTAATTTCTTTTTAAACAAACACAGAAAAAGCAAAAAGGAACTTTAACATTAAATTGTACTTGCTTTCATTCAATTAGAGGGACCTGTATATATTAAAATTTGCCTGGTCAGCCCAGTAATTAATAATTTTGATCCTTTAAAAAAAATTACTTAATTATTAAATGAAATAAAAGTACCATAATGTTAACCTAATTTCTTTTTAATAATCCACAGAAATACACAAACATTGTGGAAATCATTTAAAAGATAGTTAAGATTGCCTTACTTTTCTCACTGCTATTTCCTATGAAATTTTCATTTTCTAATATTCATAATTGATATATTATTATTTATTCGGTTACCTAACGTTACGCGTCATAAGAAGCACCTAATTTAAATATAAGAAATACTTACCTAAAGTAAAAAATGCCGGGTATGTTACCCTTATATTTGCAAGACAAAACCATACAACCTCTAGTCATTTTGTTACGATATTATAAGTAACAAACAATAAACACAAAATTATAGTCACAATTTAATAAACACTGATTACTAAAATAAAAAGGTTTTTATCAATCCAAAAAACTTCTGCAACCACAAAATATAATCACACAAAGCAAAACAATCGAAACTACTACGGCTCTCATAAAAGTATAATGTGTTGCCTAACTACACACTGATTTATCAGTGTGTAAGTAGGCAACACATTAAATTATTTCGTGGAATTTCGTTATTGCGCATAATCGGCGGGGCCAACTCTGACAGTTATTTTCATACTGGGCTGGACATTTTTTTGATCGAAAGGGCATAGCATTGGGCTTCCATACACCTTTAAACTTCCTTGGCGAAAATCGAACATAACACCGTCGGTGACAATTTCTGGCCGCGCTTGAAATCTTAATCGTCGATTTGTCCGTGTTTATTGAAAACGAAGTGGGTGGTGCAGAAAGTTTTTAATTGTCATTCTTGTAACAAATAAACATGCTTCATTTACGTTTTTCGGTGTAAGACTCCAGCTTTCGGCAATAAGACGGTTTAAAATTAAATTAAGTGCTTTCGGCGATTGAGACGGTTTAAAATTAAATTAAGTGTGGGGAAATAAAAGTTTTAATCGTCCGACTGAGCGGTCTTAATCGGCGATTAAGAAGGTTAAAAAGAACGATAGTCTGTGGGGCCCTTAAGGCGGTAAGCCCTTATTTATGCTGTATATACTATTTTCTAGTTTATACCTATGTAGTTGATTATGTTCTGTGATATTAAAATAATAAATGTGTAAAAGAAAATATTTTTGTTTTTTTTTCATCAATTTCCCAAATAAACTGTTTTTATAATTTTTGAAATTATATTTCTAACAGCAGAGCTGGGACGGATCATTCAAAAAAGGAATCGATTAACGGATCCTGATCCTAATAAAGGAATCAAGTCACCAATACGAACCGCGATTCCTTTAAAAAAAAAAATCGAATCCAGGAAATCGATTTATATTTATCGAATCACGAAACCGAAATATCTTTAGTTTTTATACTTACGGATAGTAACTACGATACGAATGATACTACATAAAATTCAGATGATGAATCAAGCGTCAAAGATTTCAGCACGGCTCAGGAGCCGAAAGTTTAATTTTAGCCTCATTTAAGTGCTGTAACTCTTAAACAAATGAGTCTGCACACGTAGTATGGGGTTTTAGTTTTTGGTGAATTTTTTTTCAATTTGAGTATGGTAATTCTGAGATCAAGAGAAATAACATGGAACATTTTTCCGACCTATACTGGGTGAATCCGAAAAACGCACCTAAAATTTACATATCTTTAATCAAAAAACTTTCAATGCTAAATCTCCATAATTTTTCAAAATAATATGGTTCTTGAGATGACCTTAAGCAACTTATAAATGGAAGATGTTATGCAATTTTACAAGTAGTTTTAGAATTGCCGTTTAATAATTTATCTATTTGCGGAAAATTTTAAATTAGTTTTTGTGGACACCCTGTGTGTATTGTTATAATAAAATGTCCCATTTAGAATTTCCCCAAGAATAACATATTAAAAAATTATGAAGATCAAACAACCAAAAGTTTAAAGATCAAGTGTAAGAAGTAAAATTTATGCCCATTTTTAGGTACAACCTAAACAATTTAAGAAGGAATCGATTCCTTTTGAAATCGGATTCTTACAAAAAGGAATCGATTGCGGATCTCTTTAAAATTATATAACGAATCCGGGTCAGGGATCGTATTTTTAAAAGGTAATCGATTCCAGTTTTCAGATACTTAAAAAGAAATCGACGTGTGGATTCGTCTAACAATGATATTTTTGGCCCTTCTGAAATATAATTTTATAACTGAAATTATTATGTTATAATTATAAACTAAGGCTGGGTTTAGTGCTTGACATACATTCGTGACCAAGCATTTAGTGTTAATCTGACGGCAAACTTAGTCACGCGTGTACAGTTACGTACACGCGTGACGTAGCCGTAGCGCGTTATCCAATCGACGTACGTCGGACCGACGAGTTCGATCGATGATCCTCGTCAGCTCGACGTAGATAAACGCGCGACCACCCTTAAAATTGCATCACTGAGAAACTTACCTTGTGTTTTAGGGGAACTTAAAGAATATACAGGGTGATTCACGTTGAGTGTCCTATTAAAAGTTCTGGGAAACCAAGAAAAAGAACTTTTTGAAATTTGGCACACGGCCATAGCAGGTAATAAGCTACATTTTAAAAATATTTTGGCTAGTACAGTGTTGCCAGATCTAACCGAAACCAACGGCAACATTGTAATTTTAAATGGAACACCCTGTTTTTTATTGCATATTCGGTTTCTACACCAAATTCTAAGTAAGTTTTATTAACATCTTCCTATACCTATATCTTACCGTTTTTAAGAAAACAATTAAATACTATTTTTTTATAGGAAAATAACCATGTTAAAAAGGTTTAATATTTACGTGCCCAACCGCGCTGGATACTAGAAATTTTTTATGGGGTTAGCCAATGCATGTATTTAAAAGATCTACATGCCATTATAGCAATATATCCTACAGGGTGTCCCAAAAAAAATTAATTTTTACCGATAATAAATAATGATTAAAACTCAGTTTTTTCAAATACAACATACTGTATTTTATTCCATTTTTAAATAGACCAATAATTTACCTACAAAATGTCCATACATGTTTCTAAACCCATCTGCCACCGTTTTTTAAATACAAACGAATTTTAATTTTTTCCCTGTTTTTAAATACTATCTACAGTAAACCACCGCCGCGCGCCTTCTTAATTCACAATTTACTTAGGTAGGCCATGAAAGTTTGTATTTTAAATTTCCCTGACAACTATTTGACATATAAGGTAAAAATAATTTATTTTTTTTGATTAATAAGGAATAAATGCTTAAAAAATTAAAATTTGCTTATATTTAAAAAACGGTGGCAGATGGGTGTAGAAAGATGTATGGACATTTTGTAGGTAAATTATTGGTCTACTTAAAAATGGGATAAGATACAGTATGTTGTATTTAAAAAAATTGAGTTTTAATCATTATTTAATATCGGTAAAAATGCAAATTTTTGGGACACCCTGTAGGATATATTGCTATAATAGCATGTAGATCTTTTAAATACATGCACTGTCTAACCCAAAAAAAAATTCTAGTATCCAGCTCGGTTAGGCATGTAAATATTAAACCTTTTAAACATGATGACTTTCCTTAAAACAAATAGTAATTAATTATTTTCTTAAAAACGGTAAGATATAGGTATAGGAATATGTTAATAAAACTTACTTGAAATTTTGTGTAGAATCTAAATTTGCAATAAAAAATAGGGTGTTCCATTTAAAATTACAATGTTGCCGTTGGTTTCGGTTAGATCTGGCAACGCTGCAATTGCCAAAATATTTTGAAAATGTAGCTTATTACCTGTTATGGCCGTATGCCAAATTTCAAAAGGTTATTTTTTTTGGTTCCCCAGAACTTTTAATAGGACACTCAACGTGAATCACCCTGTATTTCATAGCGAATCTACAAAAAAAAGCACATGTCCAAAATATTTCCTTGCATCAAATTTATTTTGATATAAAAACATGTGAAATATCTTTCTTTGCCTATTAACCTATATACATGGTGATTCAAAAATCGATCACGAAACTAAAGAGGGTGATTCTACATGACAAAATAATGGTAGAGCCTCATAATTTTTTTTTCAAAATGTAACTAGTTTTCGAGTTACAATTACCTGGTATCTGGTGGTAATAAAATGAGAAAAATTAATTTACCATCTAATTTTTAAGGGCGATTTACGTCTAAACGGTTGGATTTAGCGAGTTTCACTTAACTCGAGCACCTTTTTTAAAGGCCTTGCATCAGTCTTTAAGAAAACATACTAAAAACTAGTATAGCCGTCAAAACTAAAAAATTATAACAAAAAAACAATTTTCAATGTAGATAAAGTGCCCTCTAGCGGTACACAATCAATGTGAATTGTTACTAAAATGACGAAGCGCAATGGACTTAGTCTATGTTGTAAATATTAGTGGAATCGGTTTATCCATAAGCAAACAATTTAAAAACAGAAAATAAAAAAAGAAACTTTGTCGGCTTGTTACTCGAAAACGAATGACATTTTGAAAAAAATTATATGAGGCTCTACCATTATTTTGTCATGTAGAATCACCCTCTTACGTTTCGTGATTAATTTTTGAATTACCCCCTATATAATATCTTTGCTAGGAAAAAATTAGTTTCGGCGTAATTTCGATTTAAAGCTTACGTCTGGCCCTTATAAGTTATCAGACCCAACCCAAACGTTGTGTGACGACACAAGTGTTGCCAAGTTCCAGTATTAGTATTTTTTGCCTTGTTAATTTATTTCATTTAGAGCCAAAACAGGAAATCCATCGCGTTCCTTTACTCCGATTCAATATAAATCTGTCCAATATCAATTAAATGTGCAACATATTAAGTGTATTAGGTAAGGGGCCATTAATTTATTACGTAAGCATAATTTTGACGATTTTCGACCCGCCCTACCCCCCTGTGAGGGTACATTAGATTTCTTGAACCCCCCTTCCCCTTCTTACGTAAGATTCAATCTCGTTTTTCTATATAATAAAAAGTTGTTAGATAAAGATCAGTTACAATAAAAGTCACAGTTCGACGTAAATCAAAGATTTTTTATTCTTTAGAAGAAAGAGAGTGGGCTTACAACCGCCGTTTTTTAAACATGGGAACTACGAGTGATTTAAAGTTATGAAATAATATTAGTTTGAATAAAATAAGATGCTGTAGAGACCGGAATTACTATTAAATAAAAAAATATCCAATCACTCAACGCTATTTTTGCTTCAAAATTTAAGAATAATTTTTTTTATTCCAAATGATTAAAATAAAATTAATATGTGTGAGGAATGAAACATAATATAATTATTATTTATAAAATTTAAAAAGGATTCATTTTGGATTTTAAAATTTTAATAAACACTAAAAAATTGTAAAATAGGATGTAAATCAAAGTGCACATTATAGAACGAAGAAAACCATTCAGGATCCGAAATACATCTAGATTTTTAATCATAAATTTCGACTTGTAAAATATTACGTAAGAATGGGTTTTACTCCCCTCCCTCAGACCAGACCACTTACGTAATTAATAAATGACCACTAATTACGTCAAAATTTATCGCAATTACCACAAAAAAAAATCAATTTACGAAAAACATGTTGAAGCTTTCCAACTGTTCATTATCGTTTGAAAAAATCTTCTGGTAAGTCATGATTACCGACTTTTTGAATTGTCAAACGAAAATGAACATATAAAGTATTCTACTTTTTAAATAAACAAATGAAAACAGCACTTATTCACTGACTGAAAATCAAAAGTGTTTTAAAATCCGGATTAGCTGCGCTTGGTATTTAATTTACTCCACTTTTATCCGAGATGTAATATTGGAACTTAGCCCCGGTGGTCTCTGTCGATCAGGCATTGTAAATATGTGTGGTAAGCGCGTTTTATAAAGTCACTTTCGATTAATTCCTATGGGGAAAAAAGCAGCCTGAAAGTTGGTACGAGCCCACATATCGAGAAGTGCACGTTTGAATTGATGCAAAACATTCAAAAACCCTGACCCTATTTAAAACTCTTAACTAGAAATCAGGCATCGCAGCCATACGTTCTAGGCAAGAGTGAACGAAAAAAATGGTTCAAAAACTGCCTGTTTTTCACAATTCACAAGGAAAATACATAGATACAAGTATGGACTATAGATGGAGTATGTGGGGGTGCAATTATCCCTTAAAAATATAAAGTCATATGCAACTTTAAAAATTCAAACAAAATCAGATTTTTCAAGACATGTCTAAAAAAATAAATGCGTATGATACTCAACGACCATTTTCTAAGGGTGAAATCACCCTTATCAATGGGAAAAATTGAATTAAATGCTAGCTTTTTCAAAAGTCTTAGCTTCGTAGTTTTTTATCCAAGTATATAAAGCAGGTGTATTTTTCGAATTTACTTTTAACAAACCACCACCTTAAAGGTGTATATTCATATTCCAAAATGTAAAAAAACATACAACACCACGACTTAAAATTGTAAAAAAATATTTGGATGTTTTAGGATATCTCAAATATAATATTAATTAACACAAAACCACGCCCACGGTTCAGAATAAGTTTTGATAATAAACGACACCTAAATTGAAGGGTAGACACCCGAATTATCAGGAAAATTAAATAAAATGTCAGCTTATCGAAAAAAAAATATGTTTTGCTTTGTATTTTTTTAATCCAAGAGTATAAAACAGCTATTCTTAGATTTTTTGAGTTCACTTTTAACCATACCACACTTAAAAGGGTTACATTCATCCCCTAAAATGTAAAAATCATATAACAATTTTAATTTTGTAAAAAAAAAATTAAAATATTTTAGGATATCTCAAATATAATATAAACATAACTTACTGTATAACTACGTAGAATAGATATACATTTATTTCATATTAAACATGTATTAAAACAAATTAATATATTTTTCCGATTTCTAAAGTTGCATATGATTCTATATATTTTAGGAAATGAATTTACCCCCTTGTTAGGGGAGCTTGGACCAGAATTGAACTCAAAAATCTAGGAACGCCTGTTTTAGACACTTGGGATAAAAAATATTATATTATAACATTTTATTCAATTTTCCTTATAATAAGGGTGGCTTTTGATCGAAACTCACTCTGAACGTTGGTTTTATATTAATATCATATTTCAGATATCCAAAAAAATCTGAATATTTTTTCTCCAACCGTCAACAAATGTTGACATTTTTGTACTATTTTCAGGTGCAAAAGCTATTAATTCTCATACCGTACAAAAATGTGCTAGTGGTCTAGCAACACTTTTAATCCTACGATTTAAAACGATTTTAAATAAATAACTAACGGCCGAGTGATGATCGCGTTGTTAAATTTAGCAATGGACTTAGCAATTGGTAAAAGTTAACAACGGTTTAGAATGTTTAACAAAATGTCAGATTTTGACAGGTTGCCTACTAAAATCATTGAATAACACTGACAATGACGCTTTGTCAAACATTCTAAACCGTTGTTAACTTTTAACAATTGCTAAGTCCATTGTAAATTTAACAACGCGATCATCACTCGGCCGTAAATGTATTAATTTTGATTTATTTGGAGAAAAATAGTATATATATATATATATATATATATATATATATATATATATATATATATATATATATATATATATATATATATATATATATATATATATATATATATATATATATATATATATATATCAAAGGACTAAAAGTGCTTATTTTTACTAGCAATTTTCCATTCGCTCGGCTGCGCTGCGCTCCGCCTCACAACTGCAAAAATTGCTCGTAAAAAAAGATGCATTTTTAATCCTTAAAATTTAAAATACTATTTTACAATTTTAAGTTCTATATACTTTTCTATATTTTAGAGGATGAATATACCTCGCTGCAAGGGTGCTTTTGGTTAAAAGTGAACTCGAAACATCTAGGTACACCTGCTTTATATACTTGGATCAAAAAAATACGAAGCTAAGACTGTTTTTAAGAAAGCATGCTGCTTTATTCAGTTTTTTCTATTGATAAGGGTGGTTTCACCCTTAGATAAGGGTGGTTAATTATCATAAACATTTATTTCCTATTAGACATTTCTTGCTATTTTTTAAGTTGCATACGGTTTTATATATCTTAGGGGATAATTGCACCCCTACATAGTCCATGGGGGTTGGTTTACAACCTTCTCAGAAATGAAATGTAAATTTTTCCAAGGTCCATTTGAAATAAAAATCGCAGTGAGAATAACTTTTAATACTACTGCTATTTTTGCAATTTTTCAGATTTGGCAACTTTTCAACCCCTAAATAGGGGTGATTTAGGAAAATTTGCAAAAAACGCAAAACAGTGCTCATCCTGATTTTTTGCGACAAGTAATTTGGTACATATCTGTATGTCTTTTCCTCACACCTCTGGGAATTGTGAACGCAGTTTTTGCGGTCACCCTTTAAAAAGCCTTTTTTATTGCCAGTTAATTAAAAAAAGTAGGTTAAAACAAAAAACAAAATATTTTTAAAAAATTTTAATATGTATAAACATTGGAATTATATTTGTTTAACTATTCAACACATAATAAATACAAGACGTTTAATATGGCAACAGTTTGGCCTCAAATGTTATCATATTTCTTAAAAATTGAGCACAAAATAAGGGAAATACAGGGAAGAATACATTTCTTTCTCGTATAGTAAAATACTGACATATTTTATAAGTAAATGCATTGCTATGAGATTTTGTGCCCAAAAAACGTACTAAGACTAACCTAAGATCTAAGAGATTTTGAGAAATATAAAGCTGAAAGAATCCAAATGCATGGCTGATGTACGTCTTTTAATTTAATTAAAATAATAAATTTGTTCTATTTACAAACTACAAGAAATTTTGATTATTATTAATATTAAAAAATGTCTAAAGAAAATACAATAACAAAAATCACATTTTGTGATAAGTCAATTTGACATTGATTTATAGTTATAACTAGAATAAGAGTGATACAGGAGAATGAAAAGATTTAAATTAGTCATTTATAGTATTATTTAAGAAGTCCACGTAAAAAATAGGGCATAATCAAAAAGTCGTGATATTTTCAACATGAGTTAACACATTCATTAAAAAACTACTTATAGGCATTGATTAACGTGTCTACAGAGTGTTTGGAGAATAGGTGTACTAAATTTGATGACTTGCTCCTGACATCAAAATTGGCTGCTTTAAGCCAAGTTAGCTATATTTACCCACCGCTGTGTTCGCACTTCGATATCGTGGTTGGGCCCAGTAGAATCTTTTGTAACATGCGCCGATAAACGGCAACTCCAACCCGCTGGGGTTACCGGTTATCGGCAACTGCAGCCGCTAGCGTATGGGACGGGATCCGAAAGACGAACACAAGGCTTAACTCAAGGTGTTAGCATACCGTGCTGATGAGTAAATGATATTCTGTGCCTTAAACACGTGTGTGCCTCTGGGATTTAGAGCGACCTCTTGGAGTATCTAGCCTTACTGCGGTAATGGGGGGCTCTGCCGTGGTGGGCTATTACTTCCCTAGCTCGAAACAGAAAGCGGACAGAACCGCTTTCATAGGAAAAAGTGACAAAGGTCACTAACAGACAAGGGTGCGCCGACCGAAACGGGTGAATCCGTTTCGTGCCCCTGAAGTCACAGGCGCCTGTTTCACGGGGAAGGGCTAATCCATCCCGAACAAGCAGGTACTTAGGAAGGGATCCCTGAATCCAAACAGAAGGCGGACAGAACCGATTTTATAGGGAAAAGGGTTCCCTGGCTTTAAACAGAAAGCGGATAGAACCGTTTTCATAGGAAAAGGCCGGATATACGGCCTCAGAAGGTACATCTGGTTTCTGTAACAAGGACCTGGTAGCTACCCACGTCACTATACCGGGAGAGGAGGGCATGACGGATCTAATCGTTTGCTGGTCATACTTTCCAGGAGACAGGGACACCAGAACACATAAATATTGTGCTCGTGTCCGGTAAAGGGAGATGAAAGAGCTCTCTCCCAGTTTGATATCGAAATCATTAAGTGTCTGATCCTATTGGGGGAAATATAAAAAGGTGTGCGCCACAAAAGACGCGGTGGAGGGCGTAAAAGTTCCACTCACTGTAAACCTAACCTAACCTAGCTATATCTAAAATTTCTTTGTTTAGTCTTTAGAAAGCGTCAAAAATTTTGAGAAATATTGGATTATTCTAAATATTTTAAAAACGTGCCTATTTGCCTAGTTTAGACCGCAAGGATCAATTAGGTCAGTGGATCAAATCGAGGACTTATTTTTCTTAGTACACAAGTGTTTACACCAACTTATTTTGTGGATCAATTTAATTCAAATTTAACTCTTATTTATATTATCAGAACCTAACCTTGTTTTTGTAAATATATATTTTTAAATTAAATATAAAAAAAGTTGCAGAAAAATACGTTAAAAAACTTTAAAAAACGTAAAAACGACAAAATATTTTGTGGGTTGACTGGAATTTGCCGTTTTTCTTGCGAAACGCGAACTGTCAAAGATCAAAGCTGTCACTTTTGTGCACCAAAAGGATCGACGAGTTCACACCAAAAAAAATCATATTTGATTTACCCAGTTAAGATGGTTTAAATTTGAGTAGCAAATTTTCGTACCCATTTGCTTACATCAGAAAAAAAGTACGCGTCATTTGGAACTCGAATTAAAAATTTTGCCCACCCCGTGCAAACAAGGCTATTGATTTTAATGTCCTTGGTGGTCAAATACTACAAAATTACGTTTCCTAGTAGTATAGTAAACAATGGAAGTAAATTTAATTTAAAAAAGTTAATACCAAGAAAACATTAATTAAGTAAATGTCCAAAATCATCGCTATTTTTCACAAAACACCTACCTATTTACATTCTACAATCTTTTTAATAATCATCCGGTATTAGACGAACTCCAAGTTCACTTCTTAAAGAGTGTTTATAAGTCTATAAATTATCGTCATTTTGCATACTTGCATAGGTTATGCCTGCTGTTTTAATTTTTTTAACTGAAGTTACTTCCAATATTTACTTACTGTTTTATTATTACAGCTAATTGATTGTAGCAAATAATTGACAATATCTTTTCTGACTTATCCAACAAAAAATATTTATAAGGTAAAAAATATTTCAAATTCATTTAGTCGCAGGATACAAAAATGCAAATGGGTTGTCAAAATGCCGATGATTCCCAAAATTAGAAAAATGTTTACTGATGTCACTTTTATAAACTTTAATTTTTTTATATTCATCTCTAAAAAACGCCAGTTTATAATATCCGATTGTATGCAAAAACATTAAAATGAATTAGCACGGTTTTAAGAAATTCGGAAAAGTTTTTCTTAAAACATTTGACGCTCTCTACATGTTAAACGAAGCAATTTCAGATATAAGCAAGTTAACTTAAATCGACCTCTTTTGACATTAAGAGTTTATCAAAAAAACTGTTAACGTTTTTTTCCAAACACTCTGAATATGAGGCGGTTGCATGGTAAAACAATTTTTTATTTTATAGTAAGGTAACCCAAGCGGGGATTTCGGGATTTACTAAAGCGCAGCAGGGGGATACCTTGTACCCAGTTAAGTACCTCCACCAAATATGATCCCCATATATATGGCCGCCCGTCAAGGATAAAGATTAGTAAAAAAAATGATCATCAGAAATTCTCGAGCGCGTCAGATTAAGGTAGGGTGAGTTAATTACATGCTAAAAAGTGTATATTTCACCAATCTGACAATTTTTGAGTAACGCAAAGTAGTGGGAGGGTTACGCATTTGTAAAAAAAACGTCATCTTGACATTCTCAAGCGTGGCCATTTTTTTTTACTTTGAAAAAAATAATTCAAGGATAACGGAAAATATATAATCTGACGATTTCCACAAGCCGAAGTGACAAAAATTCGTCGATAAAGTTAAATGCGTGCAGCTGCGTGATGTCTATATTCCCCACTCCGCGTTTCTATTCCTCTCTCATTCTTTCTCTATCTATTACTCTCTTACTCCGTCCCCACTCTGGATTCTGTTGACATGACGCCATCAAAGCTGATCACACAGAGTTGTTCGTGGCATGATATTAAGTTTGTTCTCACAGAAGTCAGGAACATTCCGAAACTGTCAGGATTCTGCGCAACCAACTGTCCGCGTTCACACAGGTTTTGCTGATGGTTTTCAAACTGTCAGGAGAGTTTGCGGATCCGTTACAAGTAAATTGTCGGAAGCATGCGCAGTACGCAGTAGAAATATTTTTTTTGCTAGTAGTGCAGAGTTTATTAAAAAAACTCTGCTAGTAGTGTTTGTTTGCTGTTCTTTGAGTTTTGCTGTTTCTATCTATATTTATTGGTATTAAAAAGACAAGACATAAAAAAATGAGTGATTTCATTTTTCGAATACTTCGGACTTTTTCGTTACAGAAACGGACTCGGACTCTGAAAATCTTGTAGAGCAAAGGATCAGGCTGAAAAAATATATTTTTTTAAGTGATTGTTTCTCAATATAACAAAAAAAAAATTATATGGTTATCCATTTCGAACCAAAACAAAATTCATGTCAAAAACGAACCTGAAGTTAACCGCTGAAAACTTTTTTATCTGTCAACTGTTCACACAACTGGTTTGAAACCGATCAGAAATGGACATGCGCATTCACGTCGGTTTGAAAACTGTCACAAACTTGTTATAGATTTTCTGTGAGAACAAACCTATTATTTACAACGTATTTCTAAAATGTTCAAAGAAATTAAATTTGTTATAATTATTTTCTCATAAATATATTTATTCTACTTAAAAAACATACACTTTTTTATTCGCATGCTATTTCCTGTGTTTTTCAATTAATTAAGTTTAATGGTTTAATCCATTTTTTTTCATTGTCAAATTAGGCTAATCCCTCCAGATAATTATCAGATTATGGGACATCTCGTCTAGGACATAAAGATAAACCATATATGTCTTGATATGACGCGCTTGAGTATTTCAAAATGGCGAATTTTTTTTCACATTCTAATAATGGCCGCGAGTTTGCGTCACATCCAAATCGTCAAACTATTGAATAAGAACTTTTTTTTAGGTTCACTCAACATCTCCTTAGAAAATCTGACGCGCTCTATTAAATCGTTTTCAATCCTTACGTATGACCCCACCATGCAAACGATCAGATTAACATACGTACAGTTACGGCCATAAAATTTCGGGTAACGATTTTACGTGTTGTAAAACAGCCTTCAGTTACCAGCTTACCTTTACTTTTGACACTAATTCGAAATCGGTCATTGTTCAAAAAATATTCGAACCATGCCACGCATATCAGTAGCAAAAAAAGTTCAAGTTGTTACATTGCTGGAGGAGGGCTACTCAGAAAAATCTGTTGCGGAGAGAGTCGAAGTGCCAAAGAGTTCGGTTCATGATATCAAACAAAAATTTCATGATAGAAATTCGCACGAGAGAAAGGAAGGTAGCAGTCGTCCACACATATCAACCGAGGAACAAAACGAAAACTTTATAAGCTACGTTCAAAGAAATCCTTTTAAAACAGCCTCTTCTGCAAAACTAGAAACAATTTTTCCTGACTCCGACAAAACAGCACGGCGCTGCATCAACAAATTTTCGGAGCTTCGATGCCGTCGAGCGGTCAAAAAACCCTTTTTAATACAGGCAAATAAACAAGAAAGGGTTGGATTTTGCCTAGAATACCTACCACGGGAAATCGTTTCTGCGAAAGGGTAATATTTAGTGATGAAAAAGTTTTCCAGTCAAGTTTTAATGGAAGTATGCGAGTATATAGACCCCAAATTAAAGATTTGAAGAGACATACAGCCAAAAGATAAAACAGAGTGGTAGGTTTTCGGTCATTGTTTGGGGATGTATCGGCGCAGGATGGGTGGGCGTTTGCCATCATATCCAGGGCAGACTTAACGCCAATTCTTATCAAGAAATACTCCAAAATATCATGCTGCCAGCGGCCTATAATGTCTATGGGAATTATTTTATCTATTAGCACGACAACTGTCCGGTCCAGCCCGAAGGGTCACCGACTGGTCAAGAAACAACCAGGTTAGAATACTTCCTGGCCATCGCGAAGTCCCAACGTCAACCCGATGGAAAATGTATGGGGACTGATAGTTAAAAAAATCCAGTCAACACATGTTCAGCCCGCAAATGAACAAGAGTTATGGGAACAAGTTCAAGAGGCGTGGAATAGTTTGACTGAGGATTACACTGGAATATTGTTCGCTTCGATTCCTAAAAGATTGGCATTGGTGATCGAAAAGAATGGAGCTATCATAAAATACTGATTTTTGTTTTATAGTTTATTAGTTGATATTCAATTTGATTTTAGTTTTCTGTATAAATTAATGGCATTTCGCTTACTTCAAGTCTTTGTTTGTTTTGTTTCAGCTAAGAAATTGATATTAAAAGGCCTGTGAACGTGACTGTGTACTTCAAATATACAATTATCAGGTGAAAGCCGAAAAATCAATGATTTTGACACGGATTGTCAAATTTTGCCCGAAATTTTATGGCCGCAACTGTACATTAATAAAAATACGTGGGACATGGATACTATCAATATTTAACGCGTTCGAGTATGTCCATGCAGCAGTTTTTTTTACATTTTTGAAAATCTATAGACGCTCCCCCAATGATGAAAAGGTATACATTATATAACATTTTTTTCTTTTTATCATATAAGCTTTGCAACCCAATAGGTTCCTATGACGCTCAAGTAAATCCCCATTTAGCATCGTGGGCTACCCTATTATTTGATTTAACTTGAAATTTAAAATAATAGTTCCTGAAGGTTGGATTTAGACCATTACACTATTATCTTCTTAAGTAATCCTACAAATAAATAAATTAAATACTTATCTAAGCCCTGTTATGACATTACACCTACATAAACGTGGCTACAATATAAAAATAGTTTGGATTGAGCACAATAAACTGAGAATGTGTTCAAAAGGTTGACTAACTAGCTCGGAACACAGACCGTAATCATTTTGTTCTATCATTAGCTAAACAGACAGAGCAAGTTGAAGCACCACCTTATTAAAAAAATAATCAGCCCAGACTATTATTTACAAAAATATCACAAACGAAACCGAAAAATCTCCGAAAATCTCAAAAGCGTGAAATTTTCCAAAAAAACACTACGTTAAAATTTAAGCTCGAATATGGTTTTTGCCTTACAAAAATACCACTACTACTTTGTAATTAGCTAAATAAAGTATAAACTCGGCTATTTTGTCTAAATAACAAATAAATGGAGAAATGAACATGAATCCTAAGATCAGTTTCAGTCTGTACATGTTTATCTCTTTCCAGAATAAATACATCTCAGTCGCGGTTCTTTACTGCTCCCTAAAAAAAAAATTAAACATAAGTACAGTACATATTTACGTGGCATCTGAAGCCTTTATTTTTAAAGATAAAAAAAAATGTTTTATACAAAAATTGTAGGTTTTTTCCATATTATCTTTTGAAATTATCAGTAAAAAAATCGCATTAAAAAATGAAAAAATATAGGCAACGTTAACTTTTTTAAATGGAACACCCTGTATATTATGCGCTACAACATAAGATATTTTTTTTTTAATATATTTTAAATATATATATATATATATATATATATATATATATATATATATATATATATATATATATATATATATATATATATATATATATATATATATATATATATATATATATATATATATATATATATATATATATATATATATATATATATATATATATATATATACAATACATTGATAATATTTGAGAAAACCATTTTTGAGATGTTTAAGCTTAAATTATAAAAAAAAATCATATTAGTATCAAGAAAGCCTTAGAAATAATCAAACTGTTATGATAAATTTGTCGTCTCGGTATTTTAACTATTAAGAATAGTTTATATTGCTTTTTCGTCGATAAGCTATTTGGAAGAACAAAAAAATTGCTATTGTGCGTCTTTTTAATGGCAACAATAATGCTGTGACGACAATGCAAAGGGAATATCACTTATTATACCCTTAACAACGGGTACCATCTATAGACACTATTAAATAGAGGTTAACAAAGTTTAGTGAACGGAAATGCTTAAAAATAAAGAAAAGGATTGTAGCACGAAATGAAAACGAAGATTTGACTATCCTCGTTTTTTCCAGGATAATTATTATATTTTTTCTCATGGGCTAGCACTAACTACTTTTAATAATTTTAGAAAATCCTCAAATATCAGTCTTTGATGCGGCATCTGAATTTTATAAAATAGTTTATAAAATTTACTTAACTTTAAAATTTTACAAAATTTATCCTTATAAATTTATGGCCGTCCAGAATCTTTCTGAACAAAACATGCAGGACCGACCTGAGTGAGCACTGGAAATAGCTAGGCATGTATCCAGAGTTTTTAAACAAAATTCTATTCACCGATGAGTCTTCATTCACTATAGCAGGAATGTTTAATCGCAAGAATAAACATTATTGGTCCAGAGAAAACCCTCTCCAAATTCAGCAACATAACAATTTTATTGTTTCCATGGCTTTCTTGATATGAATATGAAACTTTTTTGAAATGTATTTAGAATTTAAGCTAAAATATCTCAAAAATGTTTCACCCAAATATCATCAATGTATATATATATATATATATATATATATATATATATATATATATATATATATATATATATATATATATATATATATATATATATATATTTGAAATAAAAAACGTTGAATTGCATAATATATAAAAAAGTTAAAGTTGCCTATATTTTTCCATTTTTTTAATGGGATATTTTTTTAATAATAATTTTAAAAAATAATATGGAAAAAAACTAAAATTCTAATATAAAACATTTTTTTTAACTTTAAAAATGAAGGCTCCAAATGTCACATAAATATAATTAAAGACCCTGTACAGGGTTTTCCCGTATAATTCGCCTTTAAAATCTTTATTTTTATAAGATAGAAAAAATAGTTTATATGAAAAGATTGCAGATTTTTTATGAAACTTTATGGGTAAGATAGAAAAACAATGATGATCGGAAAATTAACAAATCACTATCAACTTCTTATTTAAATAAACACCCTTATATGATTAAAAATTCAAATTCTTTAATCCTTCTTTCAAATATATATATATATATATATATATATATATATATATATATATATATATATATATATATATATATATATATATATATATATATATATATATATAACTTATCTATGTTCGGATAAACGAGTTGCAAGTTATTTGAATTTAAAATCTGTTCTTATAAGCCATAGTTAGCCATGGATACAACCCAAAGTTTGGCAAAGTTAGTCGGTTAGCCATGGTTCGTCTTGGAAACCAAACAAAAATATAAATATTTGACAGAAGTCAATTTTGGGTTGTATCCATGGCTAACTATGGTTATAGAACAGATTTTAAATTCAAATAACTTCAATTCTTATCCGAACATAGATAAGTTATATATATTTGAAAAGAGGAAGATTAGCAGAATTTGAATTTTCAATCATATCAGGGTGTTTCATTTAAAATAACGAAGTTGATAGTGATTTGTTAATTTCCGATCATCATGTTTTTCTATCTTACCATGAAAGTCTTCATGAAAAATCGCAACTTTCATATAAACTTTTTTTTTATCTATAAAAATAAAGATTTTAAAGGGGAGCGCAATTATACGGGAAAACCCTGTACATAGGAACGTAAATAAATAAAGAAAAGTACTTTGCTTTTTATCAACGTATTTTTATAAAAAAATTGTGACTGCAGTTTTGTAGAATTACATTTTCAAACTAAATAACTAAAACTAAGGGATACATCTATTTATATTAGGAATTCAAATAGGAAATCTGCACATTAAACCAACCTTATTTATTTTCAATTAAATGTACAAGGTGGCAGGAATTTTTTTGCTAGAAACCCTTATTAAGAGTGCATTTACGCTACACCTTAGGGGTCGGGCAAAAGGACGCGGAGACGTTGGGCGGAGACTAACAAACTCCCACTACCACAATTTTCGTATAGCCGCATTAAAAATATATTTTATTTAGGTTCCTCCAATTTCGGTGTATCGATGCGATGTTATTTCCGATTGCAAGCCTACAGGAGATAACGTTTTCGGTAACCATTTTTCACTTAAATGACATAAATTATACACCATTTTAAAGGTAAGGAAATAATCTATGCCTCTGCTGTAACGGATTTTTGAAATATAAGCCGAGTTAAGAGAAAATAGTATCTAAACATAACCGATTTTAGGGTGACTTTCACTCAAGGAAATATTAAAAACTAAACCCAATCCCAATCCAGAAGCCTAGATTTAGGTGTTGTTGGCTTTAATATAGTTTTTAAAAATTATCGATAACTTATACCATCTTTGAGAAAAACATTATGCCCCAAACCCCAAATTGGATCCAATTTTCTCGGCGCGAATGGACTCTCAACAAGAATCCAAATACGCTTTCTGTCAGAAAGGTCCGGGACTTTTGTTAAAAAAACAAATGTAAGGAAAATAGAAAAAAACGCATTTTTTTACCTTTATTGCTTATAACCTCGTAAATATTGGTCGTAGGAAAAAATTGTAAGGGGAGCGGCTTTAATGACTCTAACACGCCTCCACATGGTCGGTCTAGATACTAATGTAGGCACTGGCTCAACTGGACGATGCCTGTGGAAGGATTTTTCAAAAGAACTTCTAATTCTACAGGCAAGGCGGGCTCAATGCAGCTAGATTTGTTTTCAACAAACCTTACATTATTAACACAAAAGAAACAATATTAAAAAAGAGCGAGTCTAAAAGAACTATTAACCTTTACACTGACGGATTAAAGATCAAGGAGGGCACAGGCTGTGGCATATACTAACCAACTATAAACTTTAAAATCGGATGGAGGATGGGTGCCGAACCCAGCGTGCTTTAATCCGAACTGACGGCCATAACCATAGCGGCTCACGAAAGTAAAAGCCGCAACATTACCAACAATCTTATCTGTATTTATACAGACAGTAGACAAGCACTACTAGCCCTGACGAGACCACGCATTACTTTAGGACTTGCCTTAGAGTGTCACCATGCCTTGACTAATATTTCATAAAATAACGTGGTCAACCTAAGCTGGATCAAGGGGCATGACATAATATCTAAAGGTAACTATACCGCTGACTCACTAACCAGGGCGGCTGCGGGACTAAAACTTGTCGGTCCGATCCCACCATTGGATTGACAACAGCAGCGGTAACAGAAATCAAAAAAGAATACTCGCATAGTTTGTTTAAAGAAAATTGGATGAAACTATGAACTTCAACCTTGCAAAAATACTGATGACCTATCCAGACAAGGTAATAGCGAAGAGATGCCTTACGATGTCCAGAAGCAACCTCCCAGTATTAACGGGCGTTCTAACTGGCCACTACGGGCTACAAGGACACCTATTTAAAATGGGTTTAATTGACACAGAAATATGCAGTGGCTGTGAACAAGAAAATGGGATCGTGGAACATATTCTTTGCGATTGTCCCGCCCTCACATTTAAACGATACTTCATGCTGGGTACAAACTGGAGTCCCTTTGCCGAAATTAGAGAAATTCCACATAAAGACAAAGTTTGTTTAAAAAAAAGACAATTTTGCAATAAACTCGGTAGGAGTGTAAGATGTTGGACTTGAATATTTGATTTTTTTTTTGGTTACATATACAGGGTGTCCCATAATGTTTTGCTGTTTTTACAGAGCGCTAGTTTGGCAACGCTGTATAGAACCGCCACAACACTGTATTTGTCAGGTCGAGGAAGGTTGCGGATTAATTAGTAACAATGGAAAGATTATCGGGTGAACATCGCGCGCTTTTTGTAGAGCTTTATTTTAAAAACCAAGAATCGTACGTGGTGGCACGTCGCCTTTTTCGCAATCGTTTAAATATTTGCAGTGTGGCCGATTTACCGACTCGTAGTTTAGTGTCGTCATGGTTAAAGTTCAGGGCAACAAGTTCGTGTGAAAGCAAGAAGCGTTCTGTAAACATAGCTGAGAACGTAGCTGCTGTTCGGTTTGCAACCAGGCGAAATCCACGCAGATCGGTAAGAAAACATGCACAAGCGTCGAGTTTCTCCAAATCATCTGTGCAGCGCTTTAATAATTTGTAAGGTTTGATGACAGTACTACTCGGTTTCAGCAAGACGGGGCCACAGCCCACACTGTCAGAGGATTTTTGGCCCCCGAGAAGTGCTGACTTGACTCTCCTGGACTTCCTTTGTGGGGCCACCTAAAGTCCAGGTGCCTATTCGGGCTAAACTAAACGCTATTTCAAACAAAATGATACGAGCTGTTTTTGTAAATTTAAGGTCCAGACTTCAAGAATACGTGGCGCGGAAAGGAAGGCGCCTGGAGGATATTATTAAAAAAAAATAAAGATCCGCAATCTTTGTTAATATTTTAACAAAAAAAAGCAAAAACATTTGTTTTATTTCAGTTGAAAAACAGCAAAACATTATAGTACACCCTGTACTAGAGATCTCAAGCTTTAAAATGAATAAAAAAAATATCGGATAATTTGGTAGCTCTCGGCAACGTCAAAAATAAATCACCAATTAATAAATTTGCAGCTGATGCAATCATTACCTTATACATAGGCCGTATGGGAAGAAATTTTAATGTAAGGTTTAACAACATGAAATCCCTAAATTTTACATAACACACTAAAAACAAAAAACTTCTTACATCTTAGAGTAAATTAAAATTTTAAAACATAACAAAAATCCCACAATAAACTTAATAAATGCCCGAATCGACCAAAAGTAACGAGTTGATAAGAGTTCTTTAAATTAGACTTATTATTAACAAACGGAGATCCCTTAGTTCGTTTAATTAAATACACCCAATTATAAAAAAGCGACCGCTACAATTTTTGGCTTCCTCGCAAACCGCTCCTTAGATTTTAATATCCTTTTTTTAAATTGTAGACTAATTCCTCAGTAAAGATGCTATGTCAAAAAATTTTATCTAGAATTTAATACACCCTGTGGGGAGCAGCAGCTACAGGACCTGTTATCCACATGGATCACACTGTAACCTTATCCCTTGAACATTTTGTTTCTTTTCATTATGACATTATTTCTGTCTTTATTGGAGATACACTGTTTAAAAATTAATACCGGGAAAGAAACTTCTTCTCATTGTAGCCACCCGTATATACGGGGTGCTACAATTTAATCAAGGCATATGCTTTGATTAAATTTCGAATAAAAATGTATGACACTTAAAATTACATTAGGAAATTAAATATATGCAAAGTGTTGATAAATTTATAACTGCATTATCTATACATAATTACATTTTTAATCTAAATATCTAAATCTAATTCTGTTTCACTATTGGAGTCATCATTGAGATTAATTACAATATGATTTATGTTGTTTTGGATAGAAATGTAAGAGTCCTCAATTTTTGTAATGTGCTGTAGTGAATTTATGGGAACTTGTCATAATATTTTTAGGTTTTCTATTAGATTCCGAGAGATTGCCCACATATTCTGGGACACCCTGATATATATATATATATATATATATATATATATATATATATATATATATATATATATATATATATATATATATATATATATATATATATATATATATATTTCAAGCTCTCAACTGGTATGTTAGTAATTACATTTTTTATCAAATATATAACACTGGGACTTAAAGTAGGTGTAACATTTTCTGCTCTGATCTTTGATTTTACTTGGTTCCACAAATGCTCTATGGGGTTAAATACACAGTGATTCGGAGGAAGCCGTAAGACAGTATGCCCAGAATGTTCAGCCAAATTATCACATACATATTGTTTTTTAATTGCATATGAATTTAGGACTTCCAAAAGATGCGTTTTTTTGTAACTGAATTCAAAATAAATATCATTTTGTAACAAATATTCCTGGATTTCAGTTTTTGAACTTGATGAAGCTGGTGCTTTGTGTAGCAGGCGGCTGTGGTAGCTTGCGTTATCCATGACAATAACACTGTTGTTTGGAATATTTTTTAAAAGATAATTTTGAAACCAGTTTTCAAAAAGTTCTGCACTTGTATCTTCATGATAATCCAAGCTAGAATCCTTAATATTCTTTGCAGAAAACGGCAAGCAGTTTGGGACAAATCCGTCTTCTGAACCAGCGTATATTATGGTAATGCGTTTTCCTTTAGGCGGCCGCATACATGCAACTTTTAGTCGAGCAACTGTTTAGTCGCACGTTAAAAGTATATGGAAATGTATGTAGGTGCGCATATTAGCAACTAGATAGTTGTTTGACTAAATAGTCGTAAAACCACATCGATCGCCTTTTGATTAATCAGTCGCGCAACTATCGCGAGTATTGCCATGTATTGGAGTGCGCATACGCTCAAGTAAACAGTCGTCCAGCGGCTATTCAAACAAGTACATACATCGATAGCGACTGAATTGACTGTATGCGCACCTTCGGCGACTGAACTGTTTGGTCGTCATAAAAATCGCACAAGCACGCAACTCGACTAAACAGTTGCTAAACTAAAAAGTTGTATGTATGCGGCCGGCCTTATTTGAAGGTGCTTTTGTCTGACAGTTTTGACTGGAATCAACCCATCCTTTGGACACTGTGTTGTGTGTATCGAACCATGTTTCATCAAGGTCAATTATGGATCTGTTTTCTAACCTATATCTTTTAATTTCTTGAAGGTAATTAAATCTCCAAGTGCGTAATCTGTGCCATTCCATTACTACTCGTCTTTTGTCTATTTTGCGGTATTTAAATCCTCTTTTACAAACAACTCTATGGAGGGTGGCACGGCTAATATTTATATTGGTTTCTTCTTCGTGTAGCTTCTTTTTCAGTTTATCCAAGGTAGGAATAACTTCGCTTTCATAAAGACAATATATTTTCCTTCTTATTAGGTCCTGATCACTATTGTCTATACGGTGAGATTGAAAATCACTACGTTTTATTCTTTTGTTCAATTCTTCACTAATAATAATATCCCTTATCGATAATATTGGAGTTTTTGTAAGTAGACAGGTTTCTTTTAAAGCTTCTTGTTTTATTAGACCTCTACTAATTAAAGTTTCATACACATTTTTCACAACCTGTTTTGCATCTGATGACAAATGATTTCGACGCGACATAATTACATTCTCGTAAAACAACTTTTTCGAAACGCACAGTAAAAAACGGTTATTCAACACTGCCACAAAAATATTAGCCAAAATATTTATATGCCTGATGGTTAATACTCAAGAAATACCTGGCCCACCCCTGCCCTTATGAACAAATGTGTTTACCCAATAACAATAGGTAATAAAATCGTTAAAGGTTTATTGGGGTATGGTCCGTCAAAAGCCATAACGATATACTTTGAGACAGACGATACTAAGAAATCGACATATAATTCAAAGAAAAAAAAATCAAAATCAAATAAGCGGTTGGAGAGGAAGCCAACTTTGAAATTGGAGCCAGCTTGTAGTGCTCGGTTTTTTGAGGAGATGAGTGAAGATGTACCCTGTAGTTTAAGTTATTTAGTTTTAAAATGTAGTTATTCTACAAAACTTCATGACATTTTTTTTTTATAAAAATACAGTGACAAAAAACAAAATAATATGTTTCATTTATCTAGGATAATGTGTTATCATATCAATTAAACTATTTTGTCTTGTCTTGATTCGATAATAAATCATTTTTATTCTAACAGCGACCACGTTTTGCCGTGTGCTCATCTTTATCAGTTAATATTTAGATGAATCACTTTATACAACTAAAATAAAATAGCAGCACATATAAAAAGAATATTATAGCAAAGTAGGCATATAGTGGAAAGATAAGATGCGGAAAGAAATTACATAAATTGCAACTCAAAACAACTAAGGTTTATGGAACGTAACATTTTATTGTTGGCAATGACAAGCTGTAAAAATCTGAAAAAAAGTCTCAAACATTAACATTCGTTTTTGGCATTTTAGAAATTTTAGTATGATTAATACGTTTTCAAAAAACTACATAAAAACATGTCCAAATTATTAAATATACTAGGTGACAAAGAAAGGTAAACACAAGTTTTAAAATATTACATTTTATTAATTTGCTTACGAGTATAGAAGACTAGCGGCCGAGTGATGATCGCGTTGTTAAATTTAGCAATGGACTTAGCAATTGTTAAAAGTTAACAACGGTTTAGAATGTTTAACAAAATGTCAGATTTTGACAGGTTGCCTACCAAAATCATTGAATAACACTGACAGTGACGTTTTGTTAAACATTCTAAACCGTTGTTAACTTTTAACAATCGTTAAGTCCATTGCTAAATTTAACAACGCGATCATCACTCGGCCGTATATATAATAAATGGTTAAGTGTTAAGCTTGATAATATGTTGAAAACTCTCCATTTCCAATACACTTATTAACAAGTCTGGGATTTGATCTGGACAACATCCTTTTTAACCGACTTAAAAAAGGAAGTTGTCAATTTAATATACAGCGTGATTCACGTTGAGTGTCCTATTAAAATTTCTCGAGAAACAAAGAGAACTTTTTAAAATTTGGCATACGGCCATAATGGGTAATAATCTACCATCTAAAAATATTTTGGCAAGTGCTGCGTTGCCAGATCTACCCGAAACCAATGGCAACATTGTCATTTCAAATAGAACACCCTATGTTTTATTACATATTTAAATTTTGATTTCGTTTTTGTTGTATAATTAAGTGTATGTATAAAATTAATTTTATTATTATTTTAATTATTTCATAATTTTAAATTAATTTTTTTAAAGTTGATTTAATTTTTTTAAATTACCATTTTGGGGTATCCATTTCACTCTACCCATAGCTCATATCTAAAAGCTGCGAGAGCCGGGGAAAATTCTGTAAGTTCAGAAATCTGCGACCTAGGAGGCCATGGCAAGCGGTTTATGTTTTATTGATCTATAAAGTCTACCCTTACTCCGGATACATGTGGTATGACATTGTCTTGGTAAAAAAGGAGTTTTTGATCATAATTTCCTAAATATACCAAAGGGCCCTTAGGCTACGTCTTATTAAGACTAGAGGTATGCTGCTACCATATCCGATGGCACCCTATTCCATTACACCCACGGTGTGATGAACAAGATTAACTGGTTCCATTCCGATCCTAAAAGTATGTCTCTGCACCATTGCAGTCGGTTGCGTCAATGTTTTGAAGTTAGTATAACACCCAATAGAAAAGGTAAGAAAAAAAGCCAAAAACTTATTCGAACATACAATGTAAGCATCTCGAATACCGTTTCGTCTTCTAAAACCACTAATTCACAATCGTCCCAGTCGAACTACAGCGATCTCTAAGAGCCAATAGTGTTAGTTGGCGATTGTGCACTATTGTTTTGCTACTACGTCTGGTGTCCCCAGATCTGGCCAGTCACCAGGCTAACGAATATGACCAGTAAAAATTCGCACCAATTCCTTTTCGACTCTTACCAAGTACAGTAACGCGTTTGGAAGCTGAGGGTTTTTCGTGGGAATCGACGGCAGTGCCGCGGAAAACCGTATTTTTGCCCGTGAAAATCGAAGGGGAACTCGCCGCCAAATAATAAAGGGGTCTTTCTTCTAGGGCTAAGCGCTGAGAGCAGTTAAGGCCTAGTTTCTGATGGATTTCCGTTTTGTGTAGTGCACGAGGTTGTAGTCTTATGGCGGAGGATTTCTTGCGCGCGCAGCGTCGGACGTCAGACTGACAGTAAGCTAGTTGTAGTAGACAGGGATTATCCCCACCATAATTTGGACCAGGACCTGCCCTTGGAGAGACCACAACCACAACACGGGGGCAAACCAAGAAATGAATCCAAAACAAACAGGAGGAAGTACGGTGGGAGCATCAGTAGAATAAGACATGCAAAAGGCTTCACAAGGGGCATATCCAAAAGGACGAAGAAAAACTACTCAGACAAAGTAGAAAAGGGCTTCGCATAACAGTAGGGCTGCTAGCGACATGATAACTTAAGAGGGCAGCTACACAAGATAGGTTTATTCAAGGAGAAGCAATGTTGCAGAATGTGCGACGAGGGGAAAGAAATAGCCTACCATATCCTGTGCGAATGTTAAGCGTTAAATTACAAAAGACAGGCATTATTTGGGCAACCGAAAATGAGCCCACAGGAATATATCAACCAACAAGTTTCGGGGTTATACAGACTTGTAGAAGGAACAAGACTAATGGGAGAATTGGTATAAAAGATAATGGGAGATTAGGCACAAAACGCCCAAGAGGCTGCGCTGCCTCCGGTAGTAAATCAAGACGGCTCCCAGGGAAGTGAAAAAGAACAAGCTGGTTGTACGCATTACCAGTAGTAGTCCTTGGTTTGACCACCATTAATTGTGCTCTTCATCGATAAAAAATCATTTAGAAGGATTGATGAAATTTCTGACGGCTACAGAGCCCGACTCTCTAGAAGTTCTACCGACGAAGCCCGGGAAATCTCACGTTGCCACATCGCTACGTGTGTCTGGAAAGGGAGAACTGGCTAATTGATTAGCATCAAAGGCCGACGGGAGTTGTTTAATCCCCAAGCAAGCAAGCAAGCAAGTATTCGCACTCGAGGCAGATTATCTGGTAGAATAGAGTACTTTAAAACGCTGTAAATATTAACCCACAAATTGAAGCAAAAATGACAGAACCAAAAACAATTTAAAAACATCGGAAAGATAAGCCGTAAATAAGGCTGAAAATTGCAATTAAAAAATATTATTAGTTGTTTGTTCCCCTTCTTTTGCCACTTAGTGTATAATTAAAGAATAAAAGACATAGCTGTCCAAAGTAAGTATTTTGTAAACTTTATTTTTAAGGAATTAATTTTCGTAAGCGTTGCCAACAAAAAAGAATGCTAGGTTACCTAAACTTAGTTTTTTTTTACTTACCCTCCACTTCCAGGATAGTAGTACGGTGGTGGTCTCTCGTATTCTGTCGGTGCTCTTTGGTAATGCGGAGGACCTCCATTTGGAAACTCCTCCCAGTGCCTACCCAAAATCACAGAAAAGCAACAATTAACATAAAGCAAACGATATCACATTAAAGGCTAGGCTAGGGAAAATCCTAAAAATAAGACACTGACATGGAAAAGACAATATTAAGGCCATCGACAAAACAATCAGTCCCAAGATTAAGATATCTTACAGAATAAACTCATATTTCATTTATTATTTTACCTTAACTTAAATTTTTTAACCAAAACTAAATTAGGTACTTATGCAATACGTGCACGGTACTCAGAAAAAAGCTTAAATGTTAGAAAAAATGAATATGTAATCTGGAAATAAAGACACACATATACACTGATTACAAAAGCACAGCACTACAAAGACAATCCAAATGTTGTCGCATAATAAAAATTACTTTTGAAAACTAAATAACTTTAATTTGCTTACATAAAGTTAAAAATGGAAAAAAACTAGAATATTATGTTGTACCAATAAATAAAAAGAAGAATGTTTTTTAAAATCTTGTTTTCATTTCATACTGCTTTTGAGGGGCGCCATATGAATTTTGTCCGTTGGCATAAGGATTAAATGGATATTGTCGGTCACCATAAAGGTTTGGTCGGCCACTTTGATTGCCTAATCTGTAATTACTTTTAAAAAATAAACAAAAGATATTGTTAAAAATTATTGATAAGCAAATAAATTTTAAGATGTGATAAAAGAAACGATGGATGAAATTATAAAAATGTGATAACAAATAAGATACAATAGGAATGTAGTAGGTTCTGCGAAATGGGTAATTTGGTAATTTTATTCATTAAAATGTGTTTTGTTAGTTCTCATTTAAAACTAGATAAAAAGTGTGGCATTTTATTAAAAAACATGTATAGGAGCCGTCTTACATATATGAGAAGTTTAGTATTTATGCTGAAAATTATTCCCAAATTTTAATGAATTTTCATTGGATTTTCGACATTAATTTGGGTTTGATACAAATAATAAATTTCAGCAAAACTATTGCTATAATTTAAGTGATACTCCTGCGCAACACGCTAATTTGTAAACAGCTATCAATGGATTGACCTAACATAACCTGGAAAGGAGTAACACGTATAAATAAAAAAAAAAACTTTTGTGATCTTTCAATTATGGCAAATGTAGGTGGATAAAAGAAAGTTGTTACTAATGGGTATTGCAAGAGTTTGTTGTTTTTAGTATTACATTTATGGAAAAAAATATTAAGTAATGAGAGAGATCGCAATGGACAAAAAAAGCGGAAAGATGTACATAAGCTCTACCATACAGGGTGTCCCATAAGTAATGAGACACAGAGCAACAGCACATTCCTTAGATCGAAATAATGCAATTAACGTAAACTTGCCTTATCCCAAAGTTCATAATAACTAAGATACAGGTTGTCAAACTTTTAATTTTGTTTTCGTTTTTTCGTAATAATTTTTTAACTAAATGACATAGCGGTACAAAATTAGGAATTTGGGGGTACTTTGAAGCGAGAAATTTAAATTGGTCCATACTTTTAATGTGGCTGGTAGAGGGCGCCAGCTACGGACTACCCCACTTATTTTAGATGGCATAATTTTTTTTAAGCTTAGTATATTGACCTGTTTGTTAAAAAAAGAAGTTTCTATAATTCCCTCTGCGTCAAAAATGTATACCTCATTAAAGTCTCTACGAGCAACTGTTTTCGGCCAATTGTTTTTAAAGTTTGCAAGGTAATAGTTTTCAACACGCTGATCAAAAGTCTTCACGGGCACAAAACCCAAAAACCCCCCCTAACCCCTAAAATCAGCCTTAAAGGTCACTAGGGATTTGGAGAATTTTGGGGATGATTTTGGGAGGGTTAGAGGGGTTTTTGGGTTTTGTGCCCGTGGAGACTTTTGATCAGCGTGTTGAAAACTATTACTTTGCAAAGTTTAAAAACAATTGACCGAAACCCATTTTCCATGGGAAAATTGCGGGGTTCCTTTAAAGTGCGTTTATCTCGAAAACAGTTGCTTCTAGAGACCTAAATGAGGTATACATTTTTGACGCAGTGGAAATTATAGTAACTTCTTTTTTAATTAGCGGGTCAATATACTAAGCCCAAAAAAAGTTATGCCTTCTAAAAGAAGTGGGGTAGACCGTAGCTAGCGCCCTCTATTAGCAACATCAAAAGTATGAACGAATTTGAATTTCTCGTCTCAAAAAACCCCCAAATCCCCAGTTTTGTACCGCTATGTCTTTTAGTTAAGAAATTATTACGAAAAAACGAAAACAAAATTAAAAGTTTGACACCCTTTATCTTAGTTATTATCAACTTTGTGATAAGGCAAGTTTACGTTAATTGCATTATTTCCGACCTAAGGAATCTGCTATTGCTCTGTGTCCCATTACTTCTGGGACACCCTGTATATCCGGTCAAAATAGACATTTACCCTTGCATAAATTTCCAAGAAGCTGCAAATTTGCACGAACGTTAGGAATATCATTATAAGGAAATTTTAAAAAGTCGCCATTGATCCCATGTGTGCAAGAAATTTTATACAAAGTCAAAATTCACAAAAATGGGTTTTTGAGATTTTTTTGCGAAACGGTTAATTTTATATAAAAGTAGCTTAGACAAAAATTGTAGATCATGCAGTTGTCTAGAGACAGTGTTCCCGGATTTTCCCCTAAATTTCACCATTTTTAGAAAAAAAAACGATTCCAAAATTTACTTAAATTGTATTCCCTATACTATGCACACGTTTCCACGCCACCTGTGAGGTGGTGTACTTGATGCGTTTTTTTAACGTGGTTTCCCCAGTGGGCCTACACACGGTCTATTTTTATAAATCCTCGTGAAATAAAAGGTCTTCTTATTCAATATCTTCTTTTTTTTTTCTTTTTCTCTTTTTCCATATTCTTTTTTTTTCTTTCTGAATTGATGTAAATTTTCAAACAGCGATGCATCAGTTGTTTTTTTCGTCGTTGATGTTAGGATCTTCTTCTGTTGGAGGTTCAACATATAAACACGACTGGCCTTGACAACCGGTGCATGCTGGTAAACAAAATAAACCAACTTTTTGGCAGCCGCATTTCGAATTATACCCCTTTTTGCAGTTGCAAAATACAGTATTAAGAAGCTTCTCTGGTGCAGGTGGAAGTAGTGTGTGGATTGGTTCCAATACATTATCAATTAGCTTTCAACCACACATTCTTCTGGGTTTATTTGATTACCAAGCCATACTTGAACCTGATAATATACCCGATAAACATTTTGTTGAGGAGAAGCCGAAGTTGAAGGAAGTCAAGCCAATTCGCACACGTTTTTTTGTTTTGAGTAAGTTTGCCAAAAGATAAGTAACGAAAATTATTTTGGAGCTCCATATACTGTAAGAAAAAACCGAATTCCGTGGGTAATTATATTTTCTAGAGTAAAGGTGATATATTTAAAAACTTTAGCAGAAGTAACTAAGTCTTGATTTTCAAATAATTTAAAAGCTGTTGTTTTACCCCTCCGGAACATTGCAGAGGCTGTAGTCCGGGAGGCCACCCCAAAAAAGCTGGCCAATAAGAGATACGCATAAAACATTTTTTTTATATTACTATGAACTATAGTCAATTCAAAGCCGCGCTGCTGGCTCAGCTCAGCGGGTTTAAAATAATTTTTTTTTACCTAAATAAAATCGCGAAAAATAGTTTTTTTTTTATAAATCGTAAATTATTGACTTTAGAAAAAAAAGGTATATAATTAAAATTATTGATCTAATAAAACTACGTATTTTTTTTGTTTTTGAAATACTAACTATTTAAATTTAAAATAAAAACGCAAATATCTCAAAAAATAAATGAGTTATGAAAAAATATATAAAACAAAAAATATACACATTTTTTATAGAATATGTAATAAAGGAGATATAAGCAAAAAAGTAATTTTGGCCATTAAAAATTTTGCTAATAACAATATTTTTTGGTACAAGTAAGTATACTAACTCCGATTCATCCAAAAATTGTTTTAAAAGGTTCTATTTATAAATGAAACAAACTAATACACATGTATCTTGAGGCAATGGGGAATAATATGGTGGCACGGATATTTTTTTTTCCGATAATAATAAAAAGAAAATTTAAACTCTTTTTTATTGAAATAAATAAATAAATAAATAAGTGCCTCCATACCTGGCAGGACGCTTAACATTTTTCGATCTCCTATGCCACTATGTATGTAGTTCATCGTTCAAATATTTATAGATATCGATTTAAATAATATTAATAATTTTGTTCAGAATGATCTGGAGAAAATTTTAATCATATAATTTTTTTGCGACATTAGAAAAAAAAACTGGTACAAACGGGCACGGTCGCGTAGAAAATTGAGTAGTACACAGATGTTGCTCAAGGCCACATGGCCACATTAAATGAGGGACTAAGTTTCTTTTCAGTTCATATTCTCAAAATTATTATTCAATATTAATGTATTAGTCACTCAGACTAATAGTTTTACTTGTAATATGCGTCCAATGATGTATATAGGTAGCGAAGTCATAGTATAGGGAATACAACTTTAGTAAATTTTAGAATAGCTTCTTCTCAGAAATGGTAAATTTTAGAAGAAGAAGTGTAAGAACAATTTTTATAGACAATTGCATGATCTACTACAGACATGTCTAAACTACTTTAATCGTAGAAACTTACCGTTTATAATTCCAAAAAATCCATTTTCGCGAAATCTGACATTGTGTAAATTTTTTGCATACATGGGATCGATGGGGACTTTTTACAATTTTATTATAATATTATCCCTAATCTTCAAGTACATTTTCAGCTTCTTGGCAATTTATGCAACGAGCTAACCAGACCGGATAATATTTTAAGAAATAAAACAATATAAGGAAGTTTTTACTTTCGAGTGTTACAACAGTTGGTTGTTTTTTAATTCCATTTTTATGAAAAAAAAAAAAAAAATACCAAAAAATGGCTACAAAAAAGAACGGAATGGAATACAATAGTTCTCCTACTCAAAAGAGTAAACATCAGCGATCGGCACATGTTAGTTTTAATAGACTTATAGATAATCATTTATTTATTGTTAATCTTAAATGTTTTTAAAACTTTTTTTTTATTAAACGGCCTTATGTTTTTACTAAATATTGAATTTAAAATACGAAATTTCAGAAAAAAAAATGATGAATGGGAAACCTAGCTGAATTAAAACTTAGGTTGAAACGACATTATCGACCCAGAAAATCGTCCTGTTTTGATTCTCACGAATTTTCTTAATTTGCTCGATTAAAATATGAAACACATTTATGGCAAATATTTTGATTGGATTATTACACGGGTAAAACACAATAAATATTGTGTGAATTTTCGGCGTAATTATGGCAATAATTTTCGAAATAATTCTTGTATGTGTAAAACGACTCATAATCAATTAAGGTATCTAAACCAGCTTGATATGTAGTGTTGGGTAGAAAGTGTTTGTGTGTGGCGTGTAGTAACCGTAGATTCCTAAAATAAACTAACTAAATTAAGCTCAAGAGCATCCGCCCTGCAGCTCTTAGAATCAAAATAAAATTATATGATCAACTACTGCGTGAGGTGTGGTGTCGGTGATCAATAGAATGAACTATGAATAGAGCAGCAAAAGGTCAGGTTTTGCCTTTAAAATTCCCTGTCAAATATAGAATACTTTTTTGACCAAAAATTTAATTTTCCATGATACAATAAAAATGTAAGTTATGTAGCTTCCTTTAATATTTTTTGTATTTCTTGCCTTTTGAAAAAGCAATTTAAATTTCCGATGCTATCAACGATTTTTCATAGCATTTTGTAGATTTTAAAAATAATCCCTGAAATTTGTATAACATATTTGAAAGTCCTGAATTTCTTGACAAATCCAGATTTTCCAAGTTATAATCTATACAGGGTGATTCATGAGAAAATGTCAATACTTCAGGTACGTAGTCATGGTCCAAAAATAAATACAAAAGTCTATACAAATATGGGTCCGCAAGGCCTTCGTTTCCGAAATACAGGGTGTTAAAGTTTTTATTTTATTTTATTTTATTTTTTTTGTTTTGCTGAAAATAATTTTAAAACAATAATTTTATTGAAAATTAAAATACATATTGTTTAATTATACATTTTATTTTTTTTTTAATTTTGCTATAATTAGATCATATGCGTCGTATTTTTTTTAAATATTTCGAAAACGGTTGCTCATATCAATTTTTAACAGATATACCTTTTTGACGTAAAAATAACAAAACAATTATTTTATTTACTTAACAATGTAATACAGGGCCGTACCAAAAAGTTGTTATTGTTCAAAATAGTAAAAGGACATGTAGGTGGCACCCCCTACAAGAGCCGTACTAAGATTAGGTTCGAATCCGTCATACCAAAAAACCCCCGGATACCAATTTTTAGTTCAATATTCACATTATCATAGATTCTATTTAAAAATTAGAAAAATTAACTAAAAACTTTAACACCCTGTATTTCCGAAACGAAGGTGTTGCAGACCCACATTTGTATAGACTTTTATGTTTATTTTTGAACCCCGACTACATACCTAAAGTATTGACATTTCCTCATGAATCACCCTGTATAAACTGTCTTTTAATTATCCAATCAAACCCTTATAAGATACATTATAAATGGCCGAATCGGTTTATAAACCCCAAAATGAAATGAGCTATTTCAGTGTGTACTTTTCACTACTTACTTTGGTGCCATATCAGCATATCGACCATCAGGCGGACGAGATCCAGCAGCATATTCTCTTGCTACCTCATTTCCAACATTAGGTCTTTCCTCGTATCGCTTGGATTTTTTTCCCTTCTTCTTGCCTCTTTTAGCACCTCGACTGAAACCAAATTGGGAAGTAGCAATAAAGAAAATATTTCGATGTTCAGTGCTACTTATTTTTATAGTTAGTAATAACAAACTCATTTATGTATGGTGTTAATATCAGATAAACGATGACAGCATAAAGAGATGAGCAAGGAAACACACAAAATTGTTTATTAATCTAAAACTAATAAACAATTAAAACTATTTTTCCAGGACCCGAAAGAAGCCAGTATGCCTACAACAGGCCATGCACTATTTTCTTTTCATGCTAAAACTGCCTTTTAAAACACAATATATCTGCTTAAAATCTAAAGCCATTAAGGTATTTTCTTGCATTTTGAAATTTGCTCTAGGGTCAATCCATTAGAAATCACCCAAAAAAAAAATAAGTTTGTTGCTCAACATTTTTTATTTTTCTAATTTTTTTATATGTTTTTGTCAACTATTAGGGCAGTCCAAAACTGTTTTTTAAAATTTTTTTAGACTTATACTTTTTTTTTGGCGGACATATTTATTTTGCCTCGGAACCGCTTTTTGGCTGAAAACAAGTTTTGCGTAAATGGTTATAACTCAGGCAATTTTTAAGATATCAAAACCAAATAAAAACTAAAATTACCAGAATTAAATTATCTAGATTTTTTGTTAAACACAATATATTTTAAGTTGTAAGGTAAGTGGAGAAAAAAATGTTTAAGCATAAAGTTTAAATTTTCTAAAAACGTAAAGTTCAGTGCTGAAAAATTATTATAAGGAATGAAGACTCACACTTGATATTTTTTTGTAAATACCTACAATAGAACTACTTTCTGTAAAAGTTTCAAGTTTGAGAAATTTGTCCTCCCTGAGATATAATTTTTCAAAACTGCATTAAAACCGTATTTCGACAACTTTCAAAGTAGAGTATCCCAAAAGGGACTGAGTGAAAAATTCTGAAATTTATTCAGAGATTACCTCTCTATAAAACAAACATCTGATAAAAATTTGGTGACTGAGACTCAATTGGTTCCAGAGTTATAGTACATCAAATTCGGCTGAAAAAGCAGTTTTGCGCGTAACGTTTTTCAATGGTAAATCAGTGTTTTTAACCAATATTTAGTAAAAAATTGTATGTAAAATGTAAAATTTGTATTAAAGTTATTTAATAAAATATTCTTGCTGTAAAAATGCACTAAACATGTCTTCGAATATTAATTATTAAAATATTAAGATTGGGTTAATAATTTTAATTTTTAAGGTGGGTTCAAACAGAAATTTATTTTAATTTTAATTTAACCTAATTTATGGTTTAATTTTATTTTTGACCACCCTCGTTCATACAAAAATTTATGAAACTTAAAAATATTAAATTTAACAATAAAATATGTCTATTTGCGTCTGAGCAAAACAAACATGTCATTTTGATTTTATTTAAATCAAAATTCACAACCGAACTAACAAAAAACAGGTAAACCAACAGCTGATTATTATTTGTGCTGCTAATTAAAATATTGCAAAAACTTCAAAAGTTAAAAAATTCGGTATTAATTGCCACCTGATTTCTCAAGCATGCGCATTACCGATCATTTAATTTAATTTAATTTTAAAAGATAAAAGTTGGCCAACTTTTAAATTACATTTTAAATTCGGTCATCTGTATGAACGTCTCAATATGAAACCGTTGATTTTTAACTTTTTAAATTAAGTAAAATTAAATGCTAAATTAAATTAAATTTCTGTTTGAACCCACCTTTAAAGACAAATTTTTAAATTTGTTATTAAAATGCATAATAAATTTTATTTATTAATAATAAAGGCAAAGTAAACTTAAATTTCTATTTCAGTGAATATTTAGTATTGTGTTTTACAAAGTTTCATGTTTGTTAAGACAAGAAAGCTGCAGGCACAGACTGGAACAACCCCTACACTGATTAAAGTAGAAATTGTGCTCTGTATATCTTAGTTACTTCCTGTGTTTTACTTGTGGTTAGAGCAGTGTATGTTAGTTTTTTTTGTTTGTTTAATAATTTTTTTTCAATATGAATTATTTTGTGGGAGAACTTGTTAGTGAACAGTGCCACAAACAAGACTATTAAACTGTACCACTCGAAATACTTTTAGTGAGTGACCTTCCTTTGGACAAGCAAAATGTGTTAAAATTGAGGATTGGAAAAGACATTAATAATATTTGTCACTATCACAAAATTAAATACTTAGAAAAATTTTACCACATTTTTCAGTTGGCAAAAAATGTTATGATCCTTTAAATATACACAAAAAGCCAATTAAAAATGGATCGAGAAAAATTCTTTTTAACATCTTTCCAAGCAAAAAAACTTTGAAGTGGTTTTAATACCTCGAAAAGCTCTATGTCCAACATGCTTTTCCAAAATATTTATACCAAACAAAGGTATGTAAAAAGCTTAATTGATCAATAAAAACCATACTTCGAATTACAATTTGTTTCTTTGTTTTTTGACGAAGTAATTCCTGTGTGTAAGGCATACTTTTTTTAATTAGTACCTGGTAAAAAAATTATTTTGCTGTATTTTGTTGCACTGTGAACTTAAAAAAATAAAATCTTACATTTATTAATAAAGTACATTTTTACTTATACTTTACGTTAAACTTTGGGTGTAACACAATTTTCAGCCGACTTTGATGTACTATAACTCTGGAACAACACTGAATATTCACTAAAATAGAAATTTAAGTTTACTTTGCCTTTATTTTAAATGAATAAAATTTATTATGCATTTTAATAACAAATTTAAAAATTTGTCTTTAAAAATTAAAATTATTAACCTAATCATAATATTTTAATTTTTAAAGACATGATTTGTGCATATTTACGGCATGAATAATTTATTAAATAACTTTAATACATATTTTACATTTTACATACAATTTTTTACTAAATATATGTTAAATACACAGACTTACCATTGAAAAACGTTACGCGCGATACTGCTTTTTCAGCCGAATTTGATGTACTATAACTCTGGAACCAATTAAGTATTAGTCACCAAATTTTTATCATATGTTTATATTATAGAGGGGTTTTGAGATATTCTACTTTGAAAGTTGTCAAAATACGGTTTTAATGCAGTTTTGAAAAATTATATAGGAAGACAAATTTCCCAAACTTGAAACTTTTACAGAAATGGTAGGTCTTTACAAGAAAAAAATATCATGTGCGAGTCTTCATTCCTTATAATAATTTTTCAGCACTGAACTTTACGCTTTTAGAAAATTTAAAATTTATATTTAAACATTTTTTTCTCCACTTACCTTACAACTTAGAATGTATTGTGTTTAACAAAAAAACCTAGAGAATTTTATTCTGGTGATTTGAGTTTTTATTTGGTCTTGATATCTTAAAAATTACCTGACTTATAACCATTTACGCAATACTTGTTTTCAGCCAAAAAGCGGTTCCGAGGCAAACTAAAATTGGCCGCCAAAAAAAATGTATGTCTAAAAAAAAATTAAAAAACAGTTTTGGACTCTCCTAATAGTTGACAAAAACATATAAAAAAATTGGTAAAATAAAAAATGTTGAGCAATATGGTCTGGGTGATTTCTATTGGATTGACCCTCTATCGATTATCAGACCAATCCTCATCTGTTTTTAGTTGGATGCACGAGGTGGCAGGCAGTAGTCGGCATTTTTTTTTAAATTTTAAATATTTATTATTTATAAAATTAATAATTTTAGTTTTAACATTAATGTAAAGTTTAACAAGTAATTATTCTAATAATTAGTAATTAAATAACTTAAATTATTAACTGTTAAAACATTCAGTAATTTAATAATTATTATTTGTGATTATTTAAATAATTAGTAATTAAATTAATAAAATTCTCAATTATTTGAACGATATAATTAAATACTTTAAATTTTTAATTATTTTAACAATTCGTAACTAAATCACAAAAATATATTATAATTTAAAAGATTTTTTTATGAAATTCAATTTTATGGCAATTGATTCAATTACACAGGCGCACAAAAAAAAGTTCTGAACCAGATATGTGAAGTACCTTCCGGTATGTTTTTCTGTGCTCTAAAAACGAATAAGTCAGAATTTACCTATCACCAGTAGATTTTGCCCCAGCAATCCCCAGCACTCCCCCGAAGGGTCAAAATTTTATTCATTTGGAAAAGAAATACTAAATATTTGACAATACGTTTTGTGATGTTGTACAAAACGAATATAAAGTTAAAATTTACCCATAACAATTGAATTTAACCTTAGCAACCCCCAGCAACCTCTAGCATCACCCAGAAACCATCCTAAAAGGCAAAAATGTTATTTTATTAGAAGAATTAAAATAAATATCTGACAATACGTTTTTTGGTTTGCTAAAAATGAACATAAAGTCAGAATTTACCCATCACCCTCACATTTTGCTCCAGCAACCCCCAGCAACTCCCCCTCCTTAATGGGTAAAACTTTATTCACTTAGAATAGTTGTAATAAATATCGGACAACACGTTTGGTGTACTAAAAACGTTGGATATTTATTTTAATTCTTTAAATAAAATACAATTTTAGCCCTTTGGGTGGTTGCTGGGTGATGCTGGGGGTTGCTGGGGATTGCTAGGTTAAATTCAAGGGCTATGGGTAAATTCCAATTTCATATTCGTCTTTAGCACGCCAAAAAACGTATTGTCAGATATTTATTATTAAAATTTTGACCCTTTGGGATGGGGGGTGCTGGGGGGTTTCTGGGGCAAAATGTAAGGGTGATGGGTAAATTCTGACTTTATGTTCATTTTTAGCACACCAAAAAACGTATTGTCAAATATTTATTTTAATTCTTCCAATAAAATAAAATTTTTGACCTAAGGGTGGATTCTGGGTGATGCTAGGGGTTGCTGGGGTTTGCTAGGGTTAAACTCAAGGGTTATGGGTAAATTCTAACTTCATATTCGTTTTTACTACACCAAAAACGTATTGTCAGATATTTTTGTTATATTTTTTCCAAATGAATAAAATTTTGACCCTTCGGGGGAGTGCTGGGGTGTGCTGGGGCAAAATCTAAGGATGAGGGGTAAATTCTAACTTCATATTCGTTTTAAACACGCCAAAAAACATATTGTCAGATATTTATTGTATATTTTCCAAATGAGTAAAATTTTGACCCTCCGGGGGGGTGCTGGGGGTTGTTGGCGCAAAATCTAAGGTTGATGGGTAAATTCTGACTTCGGATTCGTTTTTAGCGCACCGTAAAACATACAGGAAGGTACTTCACATATCTGGTACAGAACATTTTTTTGTGTGCCTGTGTTATTTATGTTAATAATCCGTCAAAGAGTGGGAAAAAATGCAGATAACTCTATTTTTTACCGCCAAAAATAGGTGGAGCCCCACTTGTTTATTGTCTTGTAAATCCTAAACCAATTCTGAAAGATTGATTCAATAAGAATGATTATATTATTAAGAAAAGTTTTCATTTGGATTTTCCTATAACGATACCTCGCGAACGAATAACCGTAAATTTTAACTAATTTTTTTAAATATTTATAATCTATTTTGATAGTGGTGTACTTTTTAACTTAACTGAATATTTATTTGCATTTTTTTTCTTTTATTGAAAAACAAAAAAATGGTCATAACTTTAAACAATTGCTAAGGGCCTTCAAATGATTCAATTTTCATTTTTAACAAAGCCTGAGATCTCTAGTATAAGCAAAAAAAATCTAAATCCCATATTCTGGACTCTACAAAATTTGGAAAATTGTCCATTTTTTCGAACGAAATTAAATTGCAAAGTTATTGTGCAATTACTATCAAAACGATTTTAACGAAATTTGGTATATGTTTCAATATATCATAAAGTTTTTTTGGCTGAATTCCACATTCAGCTGACTACTTCATTAATAGTAGGAGAGCTAGTGAACCATCCGACTAACCCATTTCCCACAGAGCTAGAAACTTTTTAAATATTATTTTACTATCGGTCAATTATGAAAGTACCGTTCTGGCAGGCATCCGGTTACTTCATCATACCTTAAAATTTTGAAAATCTCAAAAAAAAATTAACCTGCTTTCACAAAGAAACAATTTTGATATGATGTAATTTACATATGTGTGAGTCGAAAAAAAAATTGACAACCTATTTTGACGGTTACAAGTATGTGCCAGACGATAGTAAAGTTGTCGTCGGGATGGCAATTTATAACCTGCTCCCACAAGGCTAAAGTTTTAAGGTCATATTCTTTCCATAGTTGAAAAAGTATAATTAAAATGCCAGACTATTCTGATGGTTGCAAGGGTCTTCCAGAGCAGTATATAATAGTCTGGGCGCTCGACGAGAGTGCGAGCGCAACAGACTCATATGAGCTTTCATGTGAGAAAGAGAGGATATACCTCTTGTGTATTTTAACGGAAGGCGTATTTATGTGAGTCAGTGAGATGAAAGTACTGTTAGTAAGATTTGCGTACGCACCTAAACCAACAAACTGAATAAAACTAAAGAATTTAGGAAACACATTCTAACTTATCAACATTTTTTTACCACAATTTATGCTTTTGTATACTCGAAAAATACTTGATTTTTTTTGCCTAGCAACGAAAAAGTATATATTTGTTAACACAAATAAAAACCTAAACTTCACATGTAACTTTGACTTTCATTTAAGTAATCTTTTATCATATCTTTACAATACACAATAAATATATTATTTCTTTCTGACAATGAAGCTCATACGAGTCTGTTTCGCCCGCACTTTGGTCGAGGGCCCTGACTATTATACAGGGTCCTAATAAGGTCGTCCTCCGGCGATATCTCAAGAACCCTTCATCGCATAGCTTTCGGAAAAAAATATTTATAATAAAATCGGCTTCGAGAAAATGCTGGAAATTATTTTAAAATTTTAAATTCTGCCTCTAGAGGGCGTAAAACTAATAACAAAATTAAAAACACGGATAATTTAAAAATATGCCATATTAACTTATGTCGTTGATAGCTTTCTTACAAACTATGTAAAATAAGGAAACTTTTTTCTCTTAAGCGTTTTTGCGTATCCTGTCAAATATAGAGAGGGGGGAAGAGCGAATATACATTTGAAAAAAATTGAATAACTTTGTTTCGGCTTAACCGATTTTAACGAACAAGGTTTCGTTTAAAAGAGCTTTTACCAGGGCTTAAGATAAAATATTGGTATAATAAATTTATTTTTTTGTTTTATCCCCAGAGACTGATTTGTGTCAAAGTTATAAATTTTGTCATTTTTTTTTATAAAAATTTAAATACAATGATATTATTTTTATAAGCCCATTAAAAAGAGTAAGAAAAAAGTAAAGAAACTGGCGAAAACCGCATTTCGATATCTTAATTAGTTCTCGAGTTATTGCCGAAAAACTGCATTACTCATATCCTTACCTATTTTAAGCTGTCAGATAAACAACGGGGCATTTTAATCGAGAGTGCCGGGACGCCAAAAATTACAGAAAACTGAGATGTCGAAAAACGACAAGTGCATTGTTTGTCAAACCTGATAATTTTAAATTTAGTTCTTGTTTAACGCAGTTTATCGTTATTATTATTAGTAATAGTGTTGTTAATCGGGATTAAATAATTTTAAATTATGTCTTATTCCAACATCGAGGCATACGATCAGCTCGCCGTTTATTTTGAAAATTTTTCAAATTCCTCTTTTGCGGCGAAACAATATGCCATAAGGTATTACGAATAACGGCATTTTAATAAAAAAGTGTTTAGACGTTTGACAAACGGTTTAAGAGGAATGTGCATCCTATTCCAGCACAATGAAGGTTCAATTAGCCAAAGCCCGTAGATAATAATCAGCTATTATTATCCACGAGCTGTGTAATTATGAATGCTGGTATTAAATTGATAATAAACAAATAATAAGGATATTATTGATATTATTTAATATTTTCAGAGAAACAAATGGTTTTTGTTGTCATGGCACTCTCGATTAAAAGGCCGAGTTGTATATCTGACAGCTTAAAATAGGTAAGGATACGAGTAAATCAGTCTCTGGGCATAAAACAAAAAATAAATTTATTATACCAATATTTTATCTTAAGCCCTGGTAAAAGCTCTTTTAAACAAAACCTAGTTCATCAGAATCGGTTTAGCCGAAACAAAGTTATTCAATTTTTATCAAATGTTTATTCGCCCTTCTCCCCTCCCTATATTTGACGGGTTACGGAAAAACGCCTAAAAGAAAAAAGTTCCATTATTTTACATAGTTTGTAAAAAAAAACTATCAACGACACAAGTTAATAGGACATATTTTTAAATATTCTGTGTTTTTAATTTTGTTCTTAGTTTTAAGCCCTCTAGCGGCATAATTAGAAACTTGAGAATATTTTCCGGCATTTCTCGAAGCCGATTTTATTATAAATATAGTTTTCCAAAACCTAAGCGATAAACGGTTCTCGAGATATCGCCGGAGGACGACCTTATCAGGACACCCTGTATACTGGTCTGGAAGACCCTTGAAACCATTAGAATAGTCTGACAGTGGGAGCAGGTTATGAATTGCCATCCCGACGACAGCTTTACTATCGTCTGGCACATACTTGTAACCATTAAAATAGGTTGTCAATTTTTTTTTCAACGGACACATATGTAAATTACATCATATCAAAATTTTAGCTTTGTGAAAGAAGGTTAAAAAAAATTTTTTGTTATTTTTAAAATTTTAAGGGATGATCACACAAAAGGATACCTGTCAGAACGGTATTTTCATAATTGGCCGATGATAAATTAATATTTAAAATTTTTTATGACTAGAAAATGGGTTAGTCGGATGATTCACTGGTTCTTAGACTATGAAGTGTTTTACACTTTCAAAATGTCGTACAAAAGACCTGTTTTCTACTGGCAAAACCCTTACCTACACTTATCTGGACCAAACCAACCTGATGGTTTCTCAGCGACAAAATTTTGTTAGGTTAAAGAAAAAACTATTGTCAGTCTGACAATAAACACAGTGTTTCTAGCTAAAATTTGGCTGGTTTTCTAGGCAAAATATTCCTCTTGTTTTATTCAAGTTGATTGCTTTTATGGTAATTTTGTTAATGACTTTCATAAAATTGCCAAGCGACAAACTTTCATACAATCGAAATATTTTGCTGACACATTTTTTTCTCTTATGATATTATATACGAAAAAACTTTATGATATTATGTAGTCATCAATAAAATTTAAGGCGTCTAAAAAAATAATGCAAGAAAATAAGTTTTTTTTATTGCTGTTTTCAAGTTTAATGCATTTTGCGATTTCTAACCATTTCTATATAGAAAATTAAAAAACGAAACTTTTCTTTTTTACATTTTTTTTATAAGACGAACACTTTCTATGTTATGAGCGGTTGGAGTAGAAAAAAAGGAGTTTTTTTTCACATTTTGTATATTTAACAAATGTTCCTGGCGTTTCTGAGAGGAACCATATCCCGATTTTTGTTACAAACATTTTTTTGAAGAGTTTTTAACAAAAACATGCCGGCCACCTCGTACACTAGCAACTCGTTTTCTGACAAATAAGGCGTGATCTAATAATTGTAAACCAGTAAAAGAAAGTGAGTATCTGTCAAAGCATATTTAACCATTAATTTTATACATAATTATACCGGGTGTTCAAAAAATGCAGGGCCAAATTTCAGGAGGTGATTCTTCATGAAAAAATACATATTTTTTTTATAAATATGGGTCCGAAAATGAAAAGTTTCAGAGATACAAATTTTTTTAAAAAATAGGTTTTTTTTGCAATTATCTTAAATACCCTGTAGCCGTCTTGAAATTTGTTAGTGTTATTTTTATTATTAAGGGCCTAATTTAGACCTAATTAAATTAAAATTATTAGGTTTAGTTGCGTCTCAGCGGGACAACCTTATCAAAATCAATCCTAAAAAATGCACGCCACTGACTTTTGCACTTATGTTTTATATATATATATATATATATATATATATATATATATATATATATATATATATATATATATATATATATATATATATATATATATATATATATATATATATATATATATAAAAAATTTTCAGGGGCCGTAGATTCGAGTGCATGCATGGGGATCTCGGAAACCATAAGAGATACGAAGTCGGTTAAATTATGGCAAAGTTGTGTATTTGCGTAACTAACCATGTCCACTTTAGAAAGTTGCAAAATTCCTAGTAGTTCCGAAGATACTTTTAAGGCCACTTTTTAAGCTCTACAAAACAGCGTTAAGAGAATTTTCCGCACGACGTTTTGTTTTCTAAACCTCATCCCTTATTTTTAAATACGAACCTGAGTTTTTTATTTAATTTTTTTGAACCCCTTATTATCCCAATTACAAAAATGTATAACACTTAATATTTATTAACAAATATGGAATGCCCCTATAAGAAATGATGTGCGTTCCTTGTCTCTTATAAAAAATATGTTTATTTAACAGAAAAATATTAAGTGTTATACATTATTGTAATTGGTATTATAACTGCTTCAAAAAAATGCAATAAACAAGTAAGTGCCGTATTTAAAAAAATGAAGTTGATGATGGTTTAAGGAAAACGAAACGTCGTAAGGAAAATCTTTCAAGGCTGTTTTGTAGAGCTTAAAAAGTGGCTATAAGAAAGTGTCTTTTGTTTTTTCATATCTCTTTAAATAACGTCCTAAAAAAATAAAAACGAAATCGGCAAATTTTGGTTATATAAAATATATATTTTAATGAGAAATCACCTCCTGAAATTGGGCCATGCATCTTTCGAACACCCTATATATGATAATATACAATAACAAATATGGATAAATATTATGGACTCTTACCACAAAACTTTACAAAATAATGTAAATATCATTTCAAAAACCAAAGTGTCATAAATAAGGGCATTAAAAAATGGCTCTATATATATTTAAATGTAAAAACTATCGAAAAAACTAACAAACGGGTGAAAAGTGCAATTCCTTATATTTACATCGACTACCGACCTTCTACAACATGCACAACTCACCTGTTCAAGGGAATACTATCCCCTCGATCAGCATATGCGTCATACAAATATTCGCTGCAAAATAACATAAAACAATGCACTTTAACAAAAAATCTTAACGCTTACAGAAACTACACAGTACAAAAAGCAATATAAATTAAACCTTGCAAAATACTTCGTATAATTAACAAAATACATCAATTCTTATAAATGCAAATATCCTATTAAAACTATTATTCTATATTTGGAAATTAATTTCTATTATGTCCACTGATGGGGTTTACAAAAGGACGAATGAACCAAAAAAGTGAAAGCTACGAAAAATGTCTCTTATTTAGAACATGGTACCCAGTTAAAATAGTCCAGGCAACAATAGCTTAGGCTATAAAGCTCCGACAAAATAGTCATTGCACAGAATAGTTCCGTCAAAATAGCCAGAACCAAAAACTAATCGGAATCAACCTCTGAGCTCTCGTCGCCAAACAGGTACCCAGGCAATAAATATGTATTATTCGTTTTAAAATAAGGTAGACTGACTTTTGTAAAGATAATTTCTTTATATAGCCTCCCAAAGTATTTTATTACCCTAGTACATTGTGTTCTTACCGACACATAGAAATTTGGGCGATTTGAAACTTGCACGTCATAATTCAGTTTCAATAAAACTAAAAATCTAAAGATATAATATATATATATATATATATATATATATATATATATATATATATATATATATATATATATATATATATAATAAATATTATAATATATCGATGAAATATCAAAAAAGGACAACTATAATAATTAAAGAAATAGTTTATAAAATAATAATCAGAAATGGAGAATACGGGCCTGCTAAATTTATTCAATATCTAGTTTTCCCTTTTGATGAAGCTTACAATCGTAGGCGAAAGCTAGATATTGGAAATAAAATAGTTAGGAACTGAGCCTTAACATCTTTACTGCTCCCTCTATTTAGATAATTTCTGGGGGATCCCTTGTGATTCTACTGTGTAAATTTATATATATATTGATATATATATATATATATATATATATATATATATATATATATATATATATATATATATATACCGGGTGTTGCTCCGTCGAGCGGGACATAGGGAATCCCATGTAAATTTTGAAGTGGTCCAATATTGGCTCCCCCAATTATTTTAGGGAAAAAAATATTATAAGGATTTTTTAAAGAGCACGAAAAGTTGTACCCAGTGTACAAATTTCAGCTCTTCTCAGTCTGCCAGCTAAGAGATAAATGCTAAAATAAGTTACGAATCTCCTATCTTCTTACGCGCCCTGTATTATTAGAAGTTTATAATAAAATACCAGAAAAATTATTTAACCTCTTACTCTCAAGTTGTCAGATCAATGTCACATCATTTTTAAATAATCAACGGCATGTAATCAATAATTGCAAATGTGAAGAAAATCGACGTGAAAATCAGACACAAATTGTACAAGACGAGAGGGATTTAGACGTGATGCTATGTGTAGAGGAGGCCGAAGAAAACATTAGCACGAGACAACTGGAGGCCATTACTGGACAAGACCACACCACAATATTTTGATTTTTAAAAAGATGTAAATACCACGCTTACAAGTACGAAAGACACCAAGAATTAAGAGACGGAGACGAAATACGACGACAGGACTTTTGCTTTGAGATGATGGAGAGGACAAACACTGACAGAGGTTTTTACAAATATTTGCTTTATGACGAATGCCTTTTCATTGAACAACGAACCCAACATTCAAAATTGCCGGTACTGGAGTAACGAAAACCAAAATCGATTTGTTGAGACAAGGACTCAATATCCACAAAAAATTAATGTTTTGGCGGGAATTTTTGGCCACCATATCCTTGGACCATTTTTCCTTGACCGAAATTTGAATGCGGAGTACTTTCTGGAACTTTTAGAGGAACAAATTTTGCCTGCTTTGAACCGTTTGCCCGTGAAAATCAAGAGATTTGGTATTAAATGGATGGCTGCCCAGCACACAGTACCAGAGCTGTGCGCGAATACTTGAACAACGCATTTAATAACGACATCATAGGCCCGAACCACGCAATATCTTGGCCAGCCAGGTCTCCGGATCTTTCGCCAAACGATTTTTTTTTCTATGGGGACATTTAAAAACTAAGCTTTATACCAATACAAAATATGAAAATTTAGACCAGCTAAGGAATGCTATTTCCGCTGAATGTGCCAGAATATCGATGTACCAACTAGCCAACGTAAGAAATGAGTTTTATAATCGTTTGGGTTATTGTCTGGCAGTTAATGGAGGAATATTTGAGCATTTGATTAAATCCTGATATTTTCGTCATAAATTGATTTCTAAATGTAGACAAATTTGTTTTATTGTCTTGCGTAACTGCGAGTGCCTGTGTTGGAATTAGCTGTAAACTAAAATGAAATGCGAGGATTCTTTTGGAAATTCCCGTATAAAATTGTTTAGTTTTGGCAATGACATTATAAATTAATGATCTAAATTGTCACTGATAAATCGATATGGTGTTTTTATTATTGATTTCTAGAGTACAGGGTGCATAATGAGATACTACGTTGCAGAAGTATTTAAGCAGTTTACTCTTTATTGGTTGGTTAAAAAATGCTCAAATTTTTATTTTGGGTGGAACCTATTGTGCTCTTTAATAAATCCTAATAGCATTTTTTTCTAAAATAATTAGGGGAGCCAATACTTGACTACTTCAAAATTTACATGGGTTTCCCCTATGTCCCGCTCGGCGGAGCAACACCCGTATATATATATATATATATATATATATATATATATATAATATATATATATATATATATATATATATATATATATATATATATATATATATAATATATATTTATATATATATATATATATATATATATATATATATATATATATATAAAAATATATATATATATATATATATATATATATATATATATATATATATATATATATATATATATATATATATATATATATATATATATATATATATTAAAAGAAATAAAACACAAAAACTATAATAGTTGGATGTAAGTATGGGTTAGTTTAACAGTTAGTAAAACAATTACATCGTACAAAATCGAACAACTCAACTTACATTTGACTATAATAGTGTGATGTAAGTTTAATAAATTGTAAAATACCAGTCTTTCCTGCTTGATAATCACAAATGTGTTTACCAAGTAAATTTGATTTTTTTGAACGTACTGTTTTGGAACTTATAGGGCGTGTTAATACTATTTATTTTTATATAAACTTGCATTTGAAACTTTAACAAAGTGTCAATAAACAAAAATAGTGATAGATGTGGCTGATAAAAAGAGTTATTAAAATGCGAATGAAATGACTTACATGCATTAGTCGTTTGAGTTAATGATGTACTATTTTCGGCCCATAGTTGTGAAGGAAAATGTGCATTCCGATATATAATTATAGACCAAATAGTCTGCAAACTTTTGTACTTTTCACTTTGCTGTTGAATTGTACATAGTTCAAAAACACAAGCCACTGTCCAATTTCAGAGGTTTTGTCTTTATATCATGCAGTTAAGGTTAGGTGCTGTATTTTCCGCCACCAGGCTTGCGTCAAATGGAACTTGCATCCAACTATTTGGGTTTCTGACCATACATCTTTCACGGCCTTTTGGATAGCTTTTTCGAAATACGTTACAATATACTTCGGCATCAGTTGTAAGTCATTTTTCGCGGCATGAGAAACAAGGCGTTCAAGGCACTTCCTGTAAGTACACTCGTTTTTTTGTTTTAAGTAAGCAAAAAGTCAATGGTATGTAATTTCCCTTTAAATAACCATGAACGGTAAAAAGTTAAGTGAAAAATTTGGTGCAGAAATTGAAAGTTACATCCATGTACAACTTTTCAGCTAAACATAAACACTGTAGGTTGGTTTTGGTCGTGAAAATTACAATATTACTATTGCTATCATTTTCCAATAAAAAGTCTACTCGTCTATTAGTTATGGGCTGTAGGTTATTTAGAGCTCTATGCACTTCTTCTACACTTCTAGGCAATATGGGCATTATACATATTTTCCTTGATACATTTGAGATCACTAATTTGCAAATGTTTGTCGCTATTGGGCAAAATAAAGCACAACATTTTGGATGGCCGTTCGTAATGATCATCAGTTGCTTTACGTTTATCAGCCGCTAAAATATGTTGTCACTGAAGTATACGATCACTTATGTTTTCATGATTATGGTCAACATTTCCAGAGCTCGCAGTTCTTCCAGTTCCTTGTCCAATAGTGAGAAATACGGCTATACAGTTTTTTTTTAATACATCGCCATCGGGTTTCACCAGATAATAGCACGCAATTAAAACTAAACTTGTAATTGTTACAAATAATCTGAGTTTTACCACGTTGGCTAACAGTTTCACTTATCGCATACATATTCTTTCGAAATAACGTACTACTTGTAATCATAAATGGTTATACGAGACTTAATTTAAGGGAACAAGTTGGAATTATACAGGGTGTTTCCTAACTACGGTACGAAACTTCAGAGGGTGATTGGCTAGGTCGTTTTAAGAAAAAAAGTTCCTATGAACATATGTCCGGAGTTGCTTCGTTTCTGAGATACAGGGCGTTGAAGTTTAAAGAAAAAAAATGATATTTATAAAATATCATAAATATCCTAAAACCGATTTAGTCAAAATTTGGTGCAGTTATTTGAAGTAATAAGGTGCTTATTTAGCTCTAACTAGATTGAAATTATTAGCTCCAGTGGCGTCTCAGTGGGCCCAACAGCCATATTATTGACGAAAAAAAGTACACCAATGACTTTTTCTTATAGTTTTTATATTTTTTAAGATTAAGCAACTAAAAATACAACTTTTTACTCCCCTGTGTTTTCTTCATATCTAGCTTCGTTTTCGAGAAAAAAAATAAAAACCACATTAACTAATTCTAAAAGCTATCCATGGACAACATAAAATAAAAACCAAAAATAAAAAATAAACAATATCGACCTTAAAGTAAATAAGCAAAATGTCCACCTTCTCATAAAATACGGGACTGCAATCGATTTGTCATTGAGCTATTAGCTATTAGTTTAGTACCGTAGTTAGGAAACACCCTGTATTTATTTATTGAACAATAATGTAATAAACCCCTGGCCGCCCTACTGGCTACCTAGAAAGTACTCGTGCGGCGATTAGTATACGATTTAATGGGCCTTATTTTATGACACAGTATTAATTACAGATTTGTGCGGAGCTTCATGCCACCCAGAAATTTAGTGTTTCAATAGCAGGACCGCATTTAAATTTTCCCAAATGGGGACGTATCTAATAATAAGTGTGTCTAGGACGGGTATACAGTGCCTTCATTAATATCCATTAATAGCCATTATTACAAACCAAAACCACGTAAGCACGCGATTTTGGTTTGTAATAATGCTTGGTTTCTTTCTTAATACCAATGTTGCCAAGCTGGAAAAAAGTTCATAAATTTTGCCTACATTTATTTTTTTTTATAAAACCATTTACTAGTTTCTAAAATCTGAACAAAGCGGAAAATGTGTACATCAAAATTACTGATTATAATAACCTACTAAAATGTTAACATTCCGAATCAGTGCAGGTTAACGGTCAAAAGAACACACCTTTTATGAGGCAAAATTAGACTTGGCAACACAGCAAGTTCTGTTTGACAGTTGACTTGACTGATACCACAGACAGGTAATTGTTGGCGTTGGCAGTATTTGGTTTTTATATAGTTTCTTTTTTTTGAAAATTGAAAACGAAACATACAGGCCTAAAAAAGTTCTTTTAAGGACTACTTTGCATATTTCGAGTTTTAAAGGTAAGTTACATGTGTTTTTGTTATTGAGGTTACGTAAATAATACTTTTTTTTACTAAACGTTTAACATGTGGACTGCGGAATAAGATGCGTTTATAGTAAGGGCATATTTTAAAAGTACAACTCGTAATGAGAATGGAGTCATTTTCTCTTCAAAGTTGCATGGACCAGTTTAGCGACAGGTTTTGCTGACAATCTTGTTAATTACTAAACATTTGTCCATCACAGACATCCGCAAATCAATCGCTTTAAAAATAAGAATTGTATTTGTAAGGGAAAGTTAACTGGAAGGCCTACCGTGCTTAGAGAACCTGTTCTTGATTATATACGTGCCTGAATGGAGCGCAGTGCTAACAAATCGGTGGAGAAGTTGTCCGCTCAGACCGGTAAGGATACTATTTTAAATAAAAAATGAAACTTATGTTACCAGTGCCATACATTTTTAGGAATGTCTGTTGGTACTTGCCATAAAGCACTAACAAAAAAATTGAAAATGCATCCATATAAGGTCACATCATTGGAAGAACTCCTTCACCAGATTTTCCAAAGAGGTTGCAGTTTTGCCAATGGTTTAATGAGATTCTTAACAATAATGATGTTTTGGACCGTAATTTCTTCTCTGAGGAAACTTGGTTTCATTTGTCAAGTTATTTTAATAGTCAGAACTACCGAATTTGGGTCACGGAGAATCCACATACTTTATCGAAACTTCATTTGTGAGTATTGTAATAATGTTTAAACATTAGAAATTTTTTTTGTAGATTGTTTTATCTTAATTTCTTTTAGCATGAAATGAATATCCTAATTTCTTTTATTATGTAATAAATGACGTGTAAAAACACTTATGTAGTGTAACTTATTACCAATGTACAAATAAATCTATGTCAAGTAGTTTTAATTTAATAAATTTAAACAAACTGTGTGAACTACACTTCACATGACTTGATTTTTTTAAGTTTAAATTAACGAAAACCCAAAGATATAATAAAAATTATAACAAATCTTCGCTAAGCCCAACATTTCCTTTCCCCAAATCTAGCATAAAATTTCTGACAAACAAGAGACTCAAAACTAAATCCATGAAAAAATTATCCAAAAAGGCTGTTATAACTTGGTTCAAATTACGATTACGTGAAAAAATAATAATGGTAAATTTTCTAACCTTAAAAAACAAATGTTTTTGACATTTAAAATTCTACTTTAAAATGCACGGCGCCAATAAATAGTTCTAGGGATATTTTATCAAATTTTGTGCAACCTCTAAATATGCAACCCGCAACATTTTTGGTCACGGAGTTTACGGACATGGACATGAAGACCCTGATAACTACTTTTAAATTAAAGGTTTAGCAACTATCCTGTCCAGGGATGGATTTACGCAAAGGCTAAGTAGGCTAAAGTCTAGGGCGGTATATTATGGGTGGCAAATTTACGATTAATTTTTAAAAAAATATAATCGTAAATTTAAATGATACAATTGATGATTTTGCAGAAAAAAGGTTTAAAGAAAAATGTTGGTATAGGGTTTAACCTATAATTAACTAATAAGTAGTTCAAAAAAAGACCTACTTGTTTAACCATTTTAATTTATATCGTGTTTTTATTATATGACATTTGTTTGTTTTAAAGAATTGTTATTTCATTTTCTATATGATTTACTTTTGTTTAATATGTATATTAAAATTCATTAAAATTACCAGTGAAGTCTGCATTCTTTTAATGCTTGATTTTTCGTTTTGATATCCAAAAAATATTGACATATTAGCCTATGGGCGACTAAATGTTAAATCCGGTCCTGATTCTGTCTTGTTTGTATTGAAAGGAATACAAATGTAGAGGCTGTGGAATTCTAAGAGTGAAAACTGTAAACTGAAACAGATAGTTTTAAATGTTTTTAAGACGAATTTACTGGAGAAGCGCAGGGCAGATGCCATCAAGAAACCATACGTTTGACTAAAGCGCCTCGAAGTCTGAAGTCCGATTTAAAGAAGAAAAGGCCAGGTACGCCATAACAAAAGAGTCCGCGATTAAGCCTTTCTCTCTCTACGCTCCACGCATACGTTGTTAAATTTGGAACAGAGTAACGAGAACGGAAAAAATTTTAAAGTGAGAGAGAACAACGCATGCTGATGACGCTGGTGGCCTTTTTTTCAACTTTAAATCGGACTATAGTGTATAAAATTATAAGGCACGAACCAAACATAAGAAAAAATGTAAAATAGCCATCCTATATATATATATATATATATATATATATATATATATATATATATATATATATATATATATATATATATATATATATAAATTCGTCCTCCTAACGTCGTGACATCTTTCTCAAAATTTCTACATTTCTTGTGACATCCATTACTATGATGCACATCAACTTTTGACTAACTTACATATGAATACTATTAAAGATTAAAAATATTTATAAAAAAAAATAAAAAAATTGTATATATTTTGTATACTATTAATACACTCCTTGTGACATCCTTTTTCTTGCTATATATTTTAAATTTTATATGTATTACTTTGTAACATCCGGCAATAACCGGAAAAATTGGCAACAACGCATCACGTCACTATTTTGTAAGAAGCTATAAATAGATTAGCGTCTGCATTATTCAGGGCTAGAACCAGTATTGGCAAATGGCGCATAATTATGCGAATTGACATGCCGGATAATAATTTTTGCATTCTAAATAAAGTCGCATAATTTCGCATATCCTAACAAAAATCGCCAAAATAAATAATAATAATTACCCTAAGATTTTGGATAGATCACAGATCTGACAACCGACGTTCTTTCATATCTTTCTCTTTTTTAATTCTAATTTTAATCATTTAGCTAGGGACCGTATGTCATATGTAAGTATGAGGTATATTTATACAGTGTGTCCCAGAATATGTGGGCAATCTCTCGGAATCTAATAGAAAACTCAAAAATATTATGACAAGTTTCCATAAAGTTTTTCCTACGAGCCTTTCCTAAGGAGATACAGGTACACGACCCTAAATATCGTTTTTTTCAATAACTTTTAAAATACTATGCGTAATTTAATATTTTTTTAATATGATAGTTACTAGATAAGTCTTCTTAGAATGAACCCATTAAATCATATTTGGCTTATTTAGTTTGCCAGAGACGAACTAGCTCTGACAAAATAATGGCAATTTTTTTAACGCCCAGTATGATAAAGGCTTAAAAACATTATTTTTGGATAGCAGTAACCTTAAACTAAAAAAAGATATTCTTGTTTGACATCGATAAAATCAACTGTTTACGAGAAATTAAACATCATGTTTGGTAATTTTTTTTCATTATACAGGGTGTTTTCTAATTGCACATCAATATTTAAGGAGGCAATTTTTGGGTCCATTTTAAAAAGAAAACTTTATATGAACGTATGTCCTTAACTTTTGAGATACAGGGTGGTAAAATTTTTAAAAATAAATTATCTATTATTAATATGTGTAATACCAATTTAGATATTTTAATTAAATTTGGCATAAATATACTATGTATAAAGAAGCATTTTTTTAGTGTACCACATTTTTTTTATTTGTCAAAATAGGCAGATCAAATTCTGTACGAACGCCACTGGTGGAAATTAAAAAAAATGTGGTTCACTTAAAAATTTTCTGATGCATAGTATATTTATTCCAAATTTCATTAAAATATCTAAAGTGGTATTACAGATTTTAATAACACCGGCACACAAAAAAAAAGTTGTTGGTACATTTGACCGGACCCACCTACGGACATGTATTTCGACCCGCTGAATCCGAATTTAAAGTCCGTTTCGCCCGGTCATCCTCCAGATTAGAGTTTTTTCGCTGTGACTGCAGTTTTTCGCATTTTTTTGCGATTTTGCATTTTACTCAAATTTGGGGCCAAACGAACTTTAAATTCGGATTCAGCGGGTCGAAAAACATGTTCGTAGATGGGTCCGGTAAAAAGTACAAACAACTTTTTTTTTATCGTTGTGACTGCAGTTTTTTATATTTTTTTTTGTTTTTTTGCACTTTACTTAAATCTGGAGAGTGACCGGGCCAAACAGAATTCGGATTCAGCGTGTCAAAATACATGTCCGTGGGTCCGGTCAAATGTACAAACAACTTGTCAACCAAGAATACCTTTTTTTAAGTTTAAGGTTACTGCTATCAAAAAATAATATTGTTGAGCCTTTATCATACAGGGTGTTAAAAAAATTGATATTATTCTGTCAGAGCTAATCCGTCTCTGGAAAACCAAATAGCCAAATATGATTTAATGGGTTCATTTTAAAAAAAACTTATCTAGTTACTAACATATTAAAAACATATTAAATTGCGCCTAGTATTTTAAAAGTTATTTCAACAAAAACGATTTCCAGGTGCGTATGTTATATACCTGTATCTCCGTCGGAGAGGGTCATAGGAAAAAAGTTTATGGGAACTTGTCATAATATTTTTAGGTTTTCTATTAGATTTCGAGAGATTGCCTACATATTCTGGGACACCCTGTATATAACGTTTGTGTGATTTCCTTGTTCTCAGTTCTGTTCCTGCTGTTTCCCATACTCCTTATTTTTCTTTCGTGTTTAGTGCCTCCCATGCTGTGTTAGCATTCTGTCGACTGGGGCACCGATTTTAAATAACTGAAATTTTAGATCCAAAAAAAGCACAAAGTTAAGAATGAGACCAAATCTTTAAAATATAATCTTGACAGATATCCTGTTTTAAAAAAACATGTTGATATTCAGGAGTTAGATAATGAATAGAAAAGGCATGCTTTTTTTAAACTTTAAAGAACTTCAATTAAATTGTAAGAAACCTGAGCGGTATTTTAAAATTAAAAAACAACGCAAATAATTTTTTGTTTTTCATTTAAAAAGAGATCAATCATACCATGTTATATCGGATGACAATGAAATTACTGTTCACGGCGTTATTTTAAAATCGGTTAAGATGGCAAGACGAAATTGGGATTATTAAAAGGGTTCGGTATAGTGAATATTCACAACATTGAAACAATTGAATGTTTCCGGTTTCACCGAAAATAAAATGAACTTTGTCTTTTCAAATGGAATTCTTTGTATAAAATTTTCTTTTTTTTGACTCTGATTAATTCTAAACAACTTTTATGTAACATACCCTAACTAGTAGTTTTTAAGACATTTTCTCTCAAAAATATATTAAAACTCGTATTTGTTGTTATCTTGAAGAAAAACAAAGCAGCCTACGACAAAAACTAACTACGGTTGTTTGCTCCGTGTTCATAGCAAAAGTTTAAAATATGTGACAATAAATATTTTTGAAATTTAGTTTTATCCAGAGATATGGATTTTTCCAGTTCTGGAAAATGTCTAGTAGGATCGGATATTAGTACCCCTGGTTAGCTTATTAGAAACAAAGATAGACACATGGATGCCGTTTAGCACTAAGTCGAGTCGTTTAGGTTCTACACCCTTTCATGATACACAAAACTTCACACATACAGGATCATTTCTTGAAAATAGTCGAGAATCGAGAATCTTGATATAGTGCATTATACGAAAGCTGTTTTAAATTGTACAGAGAATTCAAAAATTAAACATCTAGAGGATATTTCGTTAGGAAAAAACTTTAATTGTGATATATTTTCTTTTTAGTTCAAATGTTTTCTATAAACAATGTTCAAACATTAAACAAAAAAAATACATGGGTTAGTTATTTTGGAAATACAGGGAAGACAAAAATAAGCCCCCGTGCAGTCCTCTTTGGAACACTTAGTACAGGATCATTATTTATATTTACGTGTCCTCTGCACGAATTAATTTAAGTGATATGAAAAAACTTTTATCACAATTCTTCCCATATTATCTTTAATAGGTATTAAAAGTGCAGTTTCGCATCGCAAAATCGTAAAACTTGAAAATATTACTTTTTATTAAATGGTACTCCCTGTATATCGTGGCATAGTTAAAATCTTATTTGCTTCCTTTTACGAAAAATGTGCAATAAGGCTTTATTTTGTCCAGCCGTTTTAAAATTATTTCAGTTTAAAGTTTTACAAACTGTAATGACCAATGTCGGAGAAATCCACAATTGCAATAATTTAGGGTGTCTCACGACTTTTAAAACTCCATATTTCAAAAACGGCTGAACAAAATTTAGACATTTTATATTTTTTAAAATAGAGGACGCAAATAGCATTTCAAATATGCTACAATATACAGGGGGTGCCATGTAATAAAAAATTAGATTTTCAAATGTTTTGATTTGGCGATGCGCAGCTACATTTTTGATATTTCCAAGAGATAGTACGGGAAGAATAATTCAACTTTTGTATCAATAGTATATTTCATTACCAGTTCGGATACAAGGCTTTTAAGGTGCGCGCGAGACAGTGGTGGGAGGCGTATCCGAACACCAGAAGTCGTGCAGGCACTGGAAAAGCTATTTCCGAATGTGTAATAAACGGTATTTTTCATAATATCTCTCTGAATAGTACATTTTAGATTAAAATGATGCGTTGAAACGTAAATAAAGGTCAAATTTGAGACTATAAGATACAGATAATAATAATTTATTTGCGTTCTTATAGAAATGTGTTCGTATGGTTGGTTGTTAAAAAATTTTCCCGTGCGCATTTAATATTTATTTGCGTTGTTATGGAAATGTGTTCGTATCAATGGTCGTTGAAAATTTTTCTCGTGCGCATTTAATATTTTATTGTATTGTTATAAAAACGTGTTCGTATGATTATGGTGAAAATTTTTCCCGTGCGGGCGCACCGAAAAGACAGTATTAGCAATATTCAGTATCCCCTTTTAGCTAAAAATCGTTGATAGTACCGCTTTTAGCCTTATTGATTTTGATATGACTGTTAAATTTAAAAAAATCTCTTAATTAAAAGAGAATCCTGAATATGACTTACTTTATCTGCTCTATACAGATACGCTAAAAGTTTTTTTCTTTTATCTAAATTAACTCGTGCAGAGGCCACGTAAATATAAAAAATGACCCTGTAAAACAAAAATTATGTATCGGTTTAATGCATTTTGAAAATAATATACCTATTTTATTTTAAAATCCATTTCTATGGTCAATATCCAAGAAACTAGTTTTTTCAATTGTATCGCTCTGGATCGGTACAAACTTTTATAACCATGTTATAAAATTATTATACAATTAGTCCACTGAGGAAAGTCAGTTGTCAACTACTTTAATGCATTTTTTAAGCTTTTTTATTTAAGTATACATAACCGGCAATGAACTTTGATGTATTAATATATAACTCAATAATTATATATTTTTAAACACTGGCAACAACGCAAGGATGTCACAAGGAATGCAGAGCTTTGAAAGATGTCACAACGAGTGATATATAGTGTGATGTATACTAAATATACGGAGGATGTCACTAAGATAGGAAAAATTTAATTATTAGTTTTTTTGTATAGTTCACATTTTTAGCAGAAATGGAACATTCGCAAAATTTTACGCAATACATATTTTTAATTTTTAGATATCTTTATTATTTCTATAGGATGCAACAACGACATTATTTTTACCGGAAGTCACAAGATACAGTGGATAAGTATATATATATATATAATATATATATATATATATATATATATATATATATATATATATATATATATATATATATATATATATATATATATATATATATATATATATATATATATATATATATATATATATATATTTTACATTCTTTCTTATGTTTGGTTCGTGCCTTATAATTTTATACACTATGGTCCGATTTAAAGTTGAAAAAAAAGGCCACCAGCGTCATCAGCATGCGTTGTTCTCTCTCACTTTAAAATTTTTTCCGTTCTCGTTGCTCTGTTCCAAATTTAACAACGTATGGGTGGAGCGTAGAGACAGAAAGGCTTAATCGCGGACTCTTTTGTTATGACGTACCTGGTCTTTTCTTCTTTTAATCGGACTTCAGACTTCGAGGCACTTTAGTCAAATGTATGGTTTCTTGATGGCATCTGCCCTGCGCTTCTCCAGTAAATTCGTCTTAAAAACATTTAAAACTATCTGTTTCAGTTTACAGTTTTCACTCTTAGAATTCCACAGCCTCTACATTTGTATTCCTTTCAATACAAACAAGACAGAATCAGGGCCGGATTTAACATTTAGTCGCCCATAGGCTAATATGTCAATATTTTTTGGATATCAAAACGTAAAATCAAGCATTAAAAGAATGTAGACTTCACTGGTAATTTTAATGAAATTTTAATAAACATATTAAACAAAAGTAAATCATATAGAAAATGAAATAACAATTCTTTAAAACAAACATATGTCTTATAATAAAAACAAAATATAAATTAAAATGGTTAAACAAGTAGGTCTTTTTTTGAACTACTTATTAGTTAATTATAGGTTAAACCCTATACCAACATTTTTCTTTGAACCTTTTCTTCTGCAAAATCATTAATTATATCATTTAAATTTACGATTATATTTTTTTTTTAAATTAATCGAATAAAATATATATATATATATATATATATATATATATATATATATATATATATATATATATATATATATATATATATATATATATATCCCAGATAGCACACTTTGCTAACAAACTGCTAAAAATGGTACGGCCGCCAGTCAGAAATTAATCACTGAAAAATATACGCTAAACAAGCACTTACGAAGCGCACATAAAGATCTTTTTTCTTCCGAAGCGATAACAAAGTGCTTAAAATGCGATCGATTTTTTGCATTTAAACCCTAGTGCTTGTAAAATGCCTAACAAGCGCCCAATTTCACACAATTGTATTTCGTAAAATCGGCAAATTTCTTAAGCGCTTTAGTACTGCTTAATTTCAGCACTGTAAGATTTTCGAAAGAGATATATGTTTCTGTTTCAAACCTCCCGCCATAGGGAGCCCTGACCCAATTATGATGCTTTGTTTTGATTGGCTGACAGCACATCCGAATCGGGCCGAATAAACCTGTTCCTATTTCAGCTGTTAGTACAGTGTACTGAATTTATTGTAAAAGTAATCTTCGTCTTTTTCATAAACCTTGTGTTGTGAAAAGAGAAGGAGCTTGTCCCGTACTGATAATTAATTAAAAACTGAAAACAGTCACAAAAAGTGCGCGTCTCGATCTCGAACTCTTATTGGTCGGTCACTGCATTCCGATCGATCATCCATCGTTGTTTGTTGATCTAACCTTTGTCTTCGTCGTTTGCGTGCCACTTGCTGTATCCGAACTTTTTAAATTTTTTAGATTAAAAATTTGTAATTTTGTGTATTTGACGGTGCTAAAGTGTATTTCCTTTGTGGCCCATCTTCCGTTGATGACGGAGTGATGGCTGAAAATACTACTAGGTAAGTATGTACTTCAATCTTCAAAAGACTCGATTTTTCGTAAATGCAAATGGCGTCAAAAATATATGGGGGCTTGTCACCGAAAATACCTATGAAGCATAAAATATTTTTCTGTCTACATATTCGCTTTTGTTCAAAACAATTTTTAAAATATGAGGCCAGTGGCGTGCCAAAGTCTTCTGGGGCCACCCCGCATTTTTTTTACGGGGCCTCCCACTTTACACCAAACAAATTAATAGGTGACAACGAAACTAGGGTAATTGTCTCGAAAGTTGCCTCCTCTCCGATTTTGACCAAATTTGGTATACGGGGGTTTTTGGGGCGCTGATTACGAATCTGAAAAAATATTTTTTCGGCAACGTTTCGTTTTCGAGATATTTATCATCAAAGTTGAAAATCAAACTAACCTTATTTTCACTATATTCCCCCTTCTTTTTGTACACAATTCTTGATTTTTATATAAAGTGGCACACAATATTTTATAAACATCCCTTAAAACCTTATATTTTTATTTATTTTACAGCTTTTTTCCATTAAATTGCGAAGCTTCACTTTTAAGCGGGGCGGCCATGATTCTCTAGTGTATACATGGTTGTAGCCACGATCCGACGTGTGAAAGTGGAAGTTTGCAATTAAATGGAAAAAAGGTGTAAAATAGATATAAAAACAAGTTTTCAAAGGTGTTTTAAAATATTATGTGCCAATTTAGTGTAAAAATCAAATTCTATCAAAGAAGGAGAATGTAAATAAGGTTAGTTTGATCTTCAATTTTGATGATGAATATCTCGAAACAACGTTGCCAAAAAATTTTTAAGTATAGCAAAACCGTATCAGGGAGAACTTTCGAGACAATTACCGAAACTAGTGAAACCACTGTCTACGGTGACATTTCAGATAGGTTTATTTTTAAAGAAAATAAATTTGGTACGTTAATATAGTATGCAGACGTGTGATTAACATTACACATTATACGCAGTGAATCTTTTGATTTTTTTGACTATATATGTATATTTTAAAAATTCAACCATACTAACGTACCAAATTTCATCTGTATTGTATGGATACTCTTTTTGTTTCCAAAACTAAGACACAAAAGTTTTAACTTTATAATCAGTAAACAATAAACATATTATAAGTAACAAAAAAATCAAAATATAGGAACATCAGGAACAAAACAAACAAGAATAAATAAAACACTGCGACTCTAAAAATGTTTTTATAGTTTGCATCGCATTTCATATTGACTTAGGTAGACCAAAAAAAATTAAAGTTTTTTTCGAGAAGCAAAATATTTATTACCTTTTTTTATCTAAGTCTATTTCTTGTGTCCCTTCATTTTCTATAGAAATTATTGCTAATGAACTTACACATGATTCGCTCATATTGTCGATCTTGCAAAACTTTTTATAAGTTTCGAAAATATATTCTTTTGGGTCGTTGGGCCGATGTAACAAAAACAACTAAAAGGCGGTGCAAACTCAGGTACGTATTCACTACTAAACTAAAATTGATTTTTTTCAAAAATAAAATCAGAAAATTCCCTAATACTGTTAAGATTTTTTAGGCTTACCACTAGAAGGTTTTTTATTTGAATTAGCTCCAACGCAAGATTTTGAGACCTGGATATTTTTCAACTAGATTTTTAACTTTATTAATAATTGCCACTTCTTGTGCTTTAAGAAGTCTTTTGGCATTTAAAATATCAAACCTTGAATAGAGATATCTGAATATAATAATTACATGTTCTGTGATCTAAAATTTACAAACTTGAACTTAGTTTACTACTTAAATTACTCTTAAATGTTATGCCTATCATCAATTTTGGTTTCTTTTTTATGACATTCATCGTTTTTGCTGTGTTATTTTTGTATTAAGACTAAAAAATTGAGCATATAAAAGAATGCCAAAGTTCTTTGTACTGCTTGTTTTTATATTTTAATAACTAATAAGATAATGCACAAAAAGGCTGCAAATAATTGCCTTATCTTTGCCATTTGCTTATAATGCTAACGTTTTAAACTTTAAAAATAAATTTTACGCAAAAAAAATTAAAGTGACTCTCATCGTTTTTGCAGTGTACTCTTTAGTTCTTTATTATTAAAATTTCCTCGAGATCAAGGGGCCCCCCCGCAATGCACGCCACTGTATGAGGCGTTTTTAAACGAAATTTTGTGGTCTGATATTTCATTATCATAATTTAATTATGTTGTAGTAGGTCTATGATTAAGACCATCTATAAAATTTTAGTTACCTAAGGCTTTTATTTTCGAACTTAATACTTGAAAACACCTTGATATGGATTTTAAAGTTAAATTTATTGCATAAATCCACCATGTATTAGGTCGGTATAGGTATTTCTGGATAAGATGGTAATAGTTTACAAAAGTATACTTAAGTAATAAAGGTCAAATAAATTTCAAAGTAACCCTTTAATAGGATGTACCTTATATTGATTAGCTGTTAGTTTTTTTTGTTCTTTAGAACAAACTAGGGCTGATACATGATACTATTACTCTAAAAGATAAACCCACGCGCATGAGATAAGCCACAGCCTTCTATAACAAAAGAGCCATGAAGCAAAAAAGGCAACGTTGCAAACAACACTGCGCCCTGGGCTGGTTTAATTTAATGAGTTCTAAGCAGATTGCGCTAAATAAACATTTTTTATAAAATTTTAAACAAAATACAGGTATTATTTTAAAAATAAACATAATTTTAAATTCTTTACTATATGGCCCTAAAAACACTAATGTGTCCGGAAAACCTAGGCCATATTAGAATATTCGGAACCTATTATTATTTTTCAAATTATGGCTAGTCATTTAAAAATATTAATTTTTAAGGCTTTATCTTATACTGTTTAACTGTTTTTTGCAAATAAATTAATGTAACTTTTAAAACTTAGCTAAAAATGTATAAATCAGTAATTTTTGTGGTAATTAAAATGAACCGAAAACAACATATCTAAAATAATATTATTAAACAACATAATCTGTTCTTAATAAGGAAGACAAGTTTAAAAAAGCAAAACTGGGTTCATTGTTCAGGTTTTACACTACCTTAAAACATGTAAATATTTTTTAGAATATGTATAATGATATTTTTTGGTGAACTTACCGGTATTTATATGATTTTCTTAATACGTCCTGACGATATTGCTTGGAGCTAATATTGTTCTTGTTGCACATTTACACACTTATCAATGTCAAAATAAACTTATTATTTATAAATACATTTGGTAACCTTGTTCGTAAATATAGTTATTACATTAAAAGTTTCTTTAATACACTTATCCCGTCAAAGTGGAAAGCTTTCTTTTTTTACATCTTTTCTAGGCGAGTTCGAAAAAGTATTGTTATGAAACGGAATTGTTTATATTTTTGGTATAATTACTTAAAAAATATTGCTTAAAATGGGAGCAACTTTATGATATAGTTTCTTTATTTCTGTACCGCACTTACACTAGTCTTCAAAGGAAATATAAAAATGTCCACTTAGAAGGCTTGCAATAGTTATGGATGTTAATAAATTTTGGTTAAGTAAATATATATAAACACAAGCAATGATCGATATATAACTATATATTTTTGACACACGAGTCAAACACTGCATATCTCCAATTTTTTAGGTTAATTTTTTGTCAATTTCCGATTTAAACCTACTAAAATCAGTAATAAGGTCGTTTTAAAGAAAGCTTTCAATCCCATGTCCTTATTCGTAAGTTTCTACGAGGACTTTCCTTCTTTCTTCAGGGTTTCTTTTTGGGGCACTTTTAGGATTTGATAAACATTTCGGTTGGTTCTTATAAAGCCTTGGTATTGCACAATGCTATAATTTAGGGCACGTCAAAAGAAAACTCCGGAATTTTTCGACTTTTATCTATATTATGTTTCAGATCTCAAAATGTCACTATTATTAAATTGTTTCCAACACACCACTGAAGAATTTGTCACCGAAAATTTTTTTCTGTAAATAGCACGCAACCAGACCTTTTTATGTTCATCGTCTTTAGGAAAAATAAATGTTGTTTGATGTCCCTCTGTTTTAATAACGCTGTCGTAATTTATTTTACATCCCGGAACGCAACACTTTCGTGGCGTATTAAATATACATACATACAATGTTACATATAAACGAAAAAACAACGATTTTTAGTTCACTAATGCAATATGCAATACTACACTACTTGAATTAGTCCTTAATTTAAAACTATAGGCTGCTATTTTTATTTTTAAAACACAGAAATTATTTTTTACGTATCAATCGTTTGCGTTTACTTTTCATACTGCATTCAAAGAAACCGACAAGGCCGATGAAGCACACGTGTTTTGCAAGCCTAGTATGCTGTGTTGCCAGATCTGCTGCTTCATAGCTCTTTTAGTTTTAGATAGCTGTGGATAAGCCTATCTCTCTCGCACGCCTGACGTCACTCGACGACTATTTCCCCAGAAACGGCGAGTTTTAATATGGCATTCCGATTTCTGTTTAGATGTTAGATGGATTAAGCGCATGATTTATTTATTTTTTAAACGTCATATAATGCCAAAATACAATAAACGTTAAAAAAAGGCTTTAAAACACTGCTTTCCCAACCGACAAGCAGAATTGTTGTCGTCGAGTGACGTCATGCGCAACGTCGTACGAAATTAAATCGCCAAGTGGTTTTATCTTCTAGCAATAGTATCATGGGGCTGATATAACAAGTTTTTTTACATACTAAAATTTTATTCTTTAACTGAAGTCTCTGCATATATACCTATATATTATTTCACTGGTTTCAGTAAAAATGAACAACACTTTACAAGCCAGATATTTGATGGTCAGCAGACCTATCGTCGTCTTTCTATTCGGCATAGAAGAAGAAAAATTAAAAGAAAGATAGATGACATCATGGTTGATATTGATGCTGAGAATGAACATAATCCAAAGGTGCTAAAAATGTGTAAAGAAAACACAACATCTGCTCTTACAACTATCTTGAACTCATATATTCCAAATAAAGACAAGAATAAAAATGAAATTTTAGGTTATAAGGACAAAGGTGGAAATCAAATTTTAAAACCACTCCCAACTGACATTAAGGTAACACATATTAGTAGAAATTCACCAAATAACCAGGATTTTCAGTTCGAAAATGTTATAAAGACGGCCACCCGTGATATTAATAAATTGAAACATAGTAAAATATTTCTTAGAAATTGGGGAAAAACATTCAACATACCAAATTGTGCTATGAGCAGACTTCTAAAGTGGTTGAAGGAAACTGTGGGTACAGATTTACCAACTGATGCAAGGACCCTTTATAAGACACCACGTAGCACAAAGATCCAAAACATACAGGAAGGTTCCCAAAACATAGGACAGTTTTATTATTTTGGGTTTAGCAAAGGACTAAAGTGCATTTTTAACAAGTACAGAGAAGAATGTGATAAATTTGAATTATACTTTAACATAGACGGACTGCCTCTGCATAAGAAGTCAAGTAAACAATTCTGGCCCATTCTATGCCGAGCTGGGAACTTTAAAAATGAAAATCCATTCATTGTAGCTCTTTATTTAGGCACCTGTAAACCTTCGCTAAATGAATTTCTAAGTGAATTTGTAACTGATTTAAACTCTTTGTTACAAAATGGATTTTATGCTGATAATAATATGTTTATACCAGTTCTTATAAAGGCATTCTGTTGTGATACCCCAGCAAGGAGCTTTATCAAAAATGTGAAAGGGCATAATAGTTACCTTGGCTGTGACCATTGCAATGTACAAGGGGAGTATATACAAGGCAGAATGACTTTTTGTGACTTAAATGCTGAACTCAGAGAACACAATTCATTTTTGAATAAAACCAATGTTTTACACCATAAGGGGGACACTCCACTAAGCTGTATACTTGGAATAGATCTAATAGCAAATTTTCCAGTTGATTATATGCATTCCGTATGTTTGGGTGTGATGCGAAAGATGTTATTTCTATGGCGAGACAATGGCAGGGCCTATGGCATTACACAAATTAAAAATATTAATACAGATATAACCAGAATAAAAAATTATTGGCCAAATGATTTCAACAGAAAGCCACGAGGACTTGAGGAACTAGAATATTGGAAGGCTACAGAGTTAAGACAATTTTTGCTCTATGTTGGACCAATAGTATTACAAGAAAACTTACCTAAACTTATATATGGAAATTTCTTGCTATTAAGCTTTGCTGTTAATATTTTGCTTAATAAGAACCTAAATAAATTTTACAATGATTATGCAGCGCAATTACTAAGAATATTTATCAGACACTCTGTTAGCATTTATGGAAAAACATTCTGTAGCTATAATATGCACTCATTAGTACATCTCGCTGCTCATGCAAAATATTTTGATTCTCTTGATATCATAAACTGTTTTGCATTTGAAAATTTCTTAGGATCCTTAAAGCAAATGCTAAGGAAACCTGGTATGCCTTTAGCTCAAGTAGTACGAAGATATAAAGAACTAGGAAATTCTTGTCGATTTGATAAAACATATCATCCATTTTCCCCATCCGAAAAGATTAGCTTGCCAGATATAGAATATTGTGTAGATACTACAAAGTTACATATCAGACATCACAATTTTTATCAAAAATATCACTACCTGGGTGGCTTTTTTTCAAAGAATAGATGCAATAATTGTTTATTTTTGAAGGATGGATCCATATTAAAAAGTTTAATGTTCTCAACTGATAATGAAAGGAACTATTATTGTGTTGGAAATCCAATAAAAATATTAAAACCCATAACAGATTACCCTAGTTCAAGTAGCTTAATATTTAAATATGAAGTTGAAGAGAATACGCAGCTGGTGCATATTCTCAATGATAATATTTTGCATAAAGGAGTTCTTTTTCCCAAAACTGAAGGTGGCATAGTTAGCAGGCAGTTTTTTTGTTTTGCCTTACTACACGAAGTCAATTAAAAATAAGAAGGTATGTTTAAAACCCGAGGTAAATACTTAAATATTTTTTGGGGCACCTTATAATGTGTAGAAGAACATCAAAGAACTTTTTAATATAGTGTTTAGTTCTTGGCTATTTTTTACTTAGTATTTAAGCAGTGGAATGACTTTAGTCTTGATTGCAGGTATTATTTTTAATTTATAATTGGTATTTAAAAGTCAAGCTGTTTTGTTTTAATTTTGAATATATTTTTTAAGTTGTTGCAAAATTTGCATTCTAAATTTCTTTTTTTTTTATTTGTAAGTGTAAGTTAAACTGGTTCGTCTGATAACAGATACCCAGCAGTTTGAATAAAATATCCATATACAGGGTGAATTTTTGGTCATACCACTTTTGCTATCTTGGAAAGTATAAAGAGATAAAAGTCAGTTAAATTAGACAAAAATTGTCTTTTTAGTAAGTCATCAATAATCTGTTCACAGGGTTGTCAAATATTGCTTAGTTTTTGCACTACAGGAAATTTTGTTATTGGTGACTTACTAAAAAGGTAAATTAATTTTTTTAAATTTTACTGACTTTGTATTTCTTGCGGCTTCGGAGATAGCAATAGTGGCATGACCCAAAAAATTTACTCTTTATATCTTTCTGGACCTAGTCAGGCCAAAGTTATTTACTGTCAAAAATTTATTTATTTAAAATTTAATAAATATATATTTTTTAATTAAACTGCTGTAAAGGTAGGTTCCTTCGTCATTTATATTGTTTTAAGAAATGTTTTTTAGCCTGCGGATGTTTTAAAACATGAAACCAAACGTTCCAAAATGGAAAAAAAAACTTTGTTCTATTTTATTTGAAAATTGATTTGTTATTATTTTTTATGTTAGTTAAGGTGTGTAGTAGGTATTAGAGGTGAACTGATAAGATGAACATAAAAATAGAGTACTTTTTTGTGGTATTGGCACTGATCTAAACTAAAGACTAAAAACTAGTTTTTTCTAACCGATGACTTTTTTTGTAAATAAAGTATGTTTGGTAAATATGTTTAACTTTTTTAGTCCATTTTATGTCGTTGTTGAATTCAATGATGAAGAAGAGGATGGGCAGTTGCCTATGGATATAATCTCGAGCAATTGGATATCTTGTGAAAATGGAAGGATGATATGTTATTGGCCAAAATGTGAAAGAGATTCACAGAGAAGAAAACTAGTCGAGAAACATGTAGATGTAAACCAGGATACAAGTCAGATTTGTCCTATTACTATTAAATATAAGTCAAGTAAGTTGCACAATATTATAATTAAGACTCTTTTAAGTAAGTTATTTATACTCTTGTAGGCATTTATCAGCGTGCTGTAGATAAATTGAAACTACTTAAGCAGTTGTCAAGTGTTTCACAAACAGATGATGACGATGAAATTCGGACAACTGTACATAAAAAGAGAAAACCAAGATGCAGGAAGACGTTAACTGACTACGATGTGGGTTTTACTAGCTCAGAAGATGAACTTCCTCGAGTTCCAAAACTTAAACTGAAAGAAGGTGATTTCAATAAAATATGTTACAGACAACAGTTAAAAGAACAAATGTCTAATGAGCAAAAAGCTGCTACTAGTCAAGCCTATCAGTCAGCGTCTGTTGCTGCTAACTGTGAAGCAAATGAACCGGAGCCTGAAATGATAATTGATACTACACAACTAGATAATACCATAACGCCCATTCAGGATCAGAATGCAAATAAGAATGAAAGCACATCTAATACTGTTAGAATAGAAACTGTTGAGACCGGAAATACTACTTTCCTATGCAATGGTTGTAAGAAGTCAGAAGGTAATGCTACATTTTATTTATAAGCAATATGACAACATCTATTTTGCACCTACATAAATTAATTTAGTTAAAATATTTATGAAGACTGAATGTTTGTAGATCTTCTTCCGAAAATAATGGAGCAATTGGAAGCAATGGCTGATGATATAAAATATCTCATGCTGTGCCAGCAGTCAAATAGTAATTTTGATCAAAGTGAGGCAAATTTCACTAGGTGCGCTACGAAAGAAGAGCTGAAGGCCCTAGAAGAATCTCTAACCGACGAAGCAGTATTTCGATCTACCGTGAGTATTTTGTTCCTAAAGTTGTGGAATACATAGTTTTGTAATATGTAATTTCTTCTAGTGCTTGTATATCCAAACAGTTGGTGGAAAAGATGCGGTCGATACGACCCGGCGTATTCTATCAGCCATTATGACCAATAATTTAGCAATACAGTATAACTGGACTGGAAGAAACCACAAGGAAGAGTTCTCCGCCTTAAAAAACGTTTTAAAGTTAATACTTGGTAATTAATTTCACTTTTTGATTGCCTTTTATTCAGTTTGGCTGAACCTTATTAGAATAAAATATTTTAGGCACCAGTAGTTTCCTAACATTTACTTCAATACTATTTTTATGTATAAAAATTTTTAGAAGTTGGTTTTTAGTTGTACAGGGTGTCACACTATAAATGGACCCCCTCTAACTTCTGCTTTACTTGACTCTGTAGAAAAAAATGCTCAATATATAAGTTATAGGGGAATATAGTTTTTTTTTGTATTCGGGGTGTCTCAGAAAGGCGAAAATTACATGTTTTATATTTACGCTTTGTCATCTAAACTGTTTAAGCTGGAGCAAAACGGTTTTCATTTTCTTATTTTAGGTTTAAATCCTCTATATGAAAATTATAAAACTTTCTGTTTGAAACACTCTGTATACAAAAAAATATATTTCATACTACATATAGCTACTACAACTTTTACATAGAGCATTTTTTTCCACAAGGTCGAGTAAAAAAGTTAGAGGGGGTCCATTTATAGAGACACCGTGTATGAAAATAATTTTATCATAGTCCCCTTTTTAATAATAAAGTTTAGGATAGTTAGGTTAGGTTTGGGTTAGTTAGGTTAGTTAGGATGATTTTGTACCGTGGTGTTTTCCTATTTTAGTTGCTGTAAGAAGAAATCCTCTCTCAAAAAACGCAACGATCAAAGAAGTTGAACAAATCACAAAACATTTCCTAAGAAATTCGATCGACCGAGAAGGCGGGCGAGGAAAGAGACCAGAAAATACGGTAAGAAGTAATAATAGCCCTAGATCTTCCTTCTGTGATTTCTAAGTTCATCTATTGTTCCATTAAAATAACATTTTTATACATAATTATGCGTAGAGGAATATCTACCGAGTTGCTCATCAAAATATTGCCAAAAGTATTTTTCACTCAAAAGTTCGGTAAAATTAACTTTTTCACGCACTTATTAAGGTTTCTTTATTCTGGACTTTACTTTGAAAAATTTGTGATGCAGTGACATCACGTTTTCTATATTAGTTGAAAATACTTGCGGTCTTATTTTGATAAGCAATCTGCCCCCATATTCTGTAAGTATGTAGAGAGGAAATTCCTTTCTTTCTCTCTTCCTTTCTATTCAGTAACAAGTAATAAAAGGTGACAAAACATAAAATAGAAATAGAAAAAAATTTCTTTCCATTGTGTTACAGAATATGGGGGCGGTTTTCTTGATTATGGGACTGCCCTCGTTTAATTCATGTATTTTTTCTTTATTAGACCCACAGCAACGAAGCAGTAAAACCAGTTTTTGAGGGTGAAGACAAACTGAGGATGAAGTCAAACTAAGCGAAGATCGATTGTTTATCCTATTTCGGAAATAAAAGGCTAATATTAAATTGTTTTTTTTTTGTATCCCTTTGCTGCTCAACAATTGCATGTAAGCCACCTAATATATTTGGTCATTTTTACTACTTCGTAACTCTACTAAAATTTAAGCTACTTTAGAGTGTAGGTAGACTTCTTAACAGTTTTATTGTTATGCTTCATTTTTAATTAATTATTATTTTAGGTAATAGGTAACCCAACTTATTGCCTTGTCGTGTTTTTAGAAATATTAAGTTATGTTTATCCCCTAATTACCGCCTAATTAAGATATTTATTTTGCCTCTATCAACTATACAATATGGGCATACTATATACACCATATTTTGGATAATGTAATTTTAATTTTAAGCATTTTTTTGAATTCATACTCAATTCTAATTTTTGATAGTTTCCAAGATTCACTTAGAAAAGAGACATTTTTCACATTTTGAAAAGCCCTCTAGAATCTAGACGGCTAAAGCTAGATTTAGTTTTTGAAGACTTATCCAATAGTACTAATCATCATAGTTACCATGGTGTGCCACCAATGGTACACCAAGTGTCATTTGTACCATTATTGGACAGGTCTTAAAAAATTAAGATCAAAATGAAACCTTTTTGCTTTAGCTTCAGCCGTTTAGATGCTAGAGACATTCATAGTGTTAGAAATATCACTTTTCAGAGTTATATCTCAGAAACTATCAAAAATTTAGAACTTGAAAAAATTGTTTACAAATAAGATTACAACCAAAATATCCAAATTTTAAAAAAATGTATTGTTGCGCGTCATGACTTTTTGAAGTACCCTGTATAATTTTGAATACTTTGGTAGTCCTGATCAATTTCTACAACTAGTATTAAACAATTTTCTGTTATTCTCTTAATAAAGAAGTTATTGGACTTTGACACACTAATCTTAAGAGATCAATTTTGACTCTTCAGTAATGTCGTCCTACCCCTTAATTTATTGTTTTTTAATTGTTTATTTACAGTAAAGTTACAATATATTAAATATGACCAAATTAACTTGGGTGGCTACATGCATTTGTTGAGCAGTTTACATTTAAGAAGTGCTAAACAGTGACAATTCATAAGCGCTCTAGAAGCACTTAATTACATGCTTTAGAGGCATATGATTGAAGTGCTTTAAAAGCATTAATATAAACTGCTTGTGAATTACTTACAGAAAGCGCTTTAGAAGTACTGATTGGGAGTGCTTTTTAACTATTGTCGATTTTTTGTCGGCCGGAGGGACGCCGAAGTGGTTAAAAAGCGCTTTAAACAAGTACTTTTTAAGCTTTTTCGTTGAAAACAAGAGTACTTCTTAAGCACTTTTAAAGCAAATTGTGCTATCGGGGAAAAAATATATATATATATATATATATATATATATATATATATATATATATATATATATATATATATATATATATATATATATATATATATATATATATATATATATATATATATATATCGACTCAAATATGAAGTTTAAATTTTGAAACAATTATGCCGTGTTGCCATTTAAACTTACAACATAACAAATAAAAAAGTTGCCCAAAATATTATGAGTAAGAAAAATTTTAAAAATGACCCTTTTTGATGTAGAAAAAAAAGAAGTTTAAAAACAAGACAGTTTCCTTATAGCTCTAACTTGTATGGGACGTATAAAAACTACGTACCACCAAATTCTTACATTAATACTATAATAAAAAAAAAATATGTACTTACGTCTCAACATATTGACCATATGGCTTGTACTTCTGATAGAGGTTGGCTAACTTGATGGAAATAAATATAACAAGGACATACAAAATAACGGTCCACAACAGGCTGAACCAAAATCCATTCTAAAATAAATAAGAATTCTGTTTACTTTAACGACTTGAATGAGAATATTATCTATATAATTTTTACAATGTTAATCCTTATAGTCACCCTCTTATAGACCGTCAGCAAAGTAGACCAAATAAATACGCAGTAGGGACACTCCTTCCCCCTCCCCTAAGATAAAAGAGATCGAGCCGCTAGCGAGCGGTGGCAAGTTAAGTGCTTTGGGCATTTTCGCAATACACAGGCTGTCGTCAATCGTGGAGTTTTGTGTTGTAAGCGATATTTATACCTGTAGTTGTGATTTTTCTTTGTGACTGGGCTATTTTTTCTATTAACTAAATAATGGTGGTCTATTGTTCAGTGGATGGATGTTTTACAAAAATGGGTACTCCAGGGGTATCATTTTTTCGTTGTCCAAAAGATACACAAGGGTATGTAAAATTATTTTATCTTGGTACTATTTAAAAATTCTTAAATATGGAAAGTTACAACAAAAGTTCTGGCGCAAAAATAGCCAGCAATGCTTTGACAATTATGGCCCAAGGTCAAAACTTGCAAAAACTGGTTAAGGCCTCACTTAAACTTAATGAAAATAATCCATTCTTTTTTGTTGATGATACCAAAATTGTCTATTTATTTGATATTCCCCATTTATTAGAATCCACGAGAAATAACTTTTTTTCCTACATTTTCTTGCTAAAAGACGGCGAAACGAAGAAACAATATTTAGAAACTTTCTACAATATCGATAAAAAAAACTAGCCCCTAAATTAACCAATGACCATAAATTTTGAAACAACTTTCAGAAAATAAAACTAAAATTAGCTTCACAAGTTTTTAGCCACTTGGTGGCTACTGGCATGCATACATATATACATTTTAATGTATTGCCTCAAGCAAGCATTACAGCAAATTTTATTTAAAAAATTAACAATCTTTTTGATTTATTAAATTCCAATAATTTTAAAAAATGCCAGGCATTTATGGGGACTGTAAAACAGTTTAAACTTCTCAAAGAAAGTTTTATTATCTTTAATGATTTACAAAAATACATAATTTATGTCATGTAATATTTCTTGTAGCTTTTATAGTTTTTGAGATATTGACGAATAAAATATTCTTTGGCCTAAATTTTGGTAAGGAACAAGATATCGAGATACGGTTTTCGCGAGCTTGTTTATGCATTATTTAGCTACTTTTTCATAAAGAAAAAATTCTACCAATGCATTTAATTTTTTTGAGAAAATTAACCATTTCTATAGGAATGTCGAAAAAAGCCCTCTAGCGGCGACGTGTGAAACTAACAAAACTTTAAATATTTTAAGATTTATAGCCCAAGAATAGCTCTCTTTAACTAGCCAAAGTTTGTTAAAATCGACTCAGCCGTTTCGAAGATACAGGGTGACTTTGACGGAAACCTTTGAATACCCCCACCACTTTATTTTTAGAGATATAGCAAAAATTGTCAAAAAAATTGTCAAACAAAAAAGGTTCAGATTATCCTCGACTTTAAAGATCAGGTATTATTTTGTTAGGTTAATATAGCAAAATCCACAGAAACATCACTTTTTTAGATTCAAGATTGCAGTTACGCACCCTAGCGGTCATTTCAGAAACTTGAAAATAATTTCCAGCTATTTCTCTTGACCACTTTTACTAACAATGTTTTTTCCCCAAACGCTGTGCGATAAATATTTTCTGAGATACAGCCGGCCTCTTTTCTTAGTTGTACACCCTGTACAAAAAAATTCGGAGCTCAAACACCTTTTTTCTCCCCATACGCTGTACTATTAGTAATATTTAAGCAAATTTATTAGGGTACTTTGATCAGCTATAAAAAAATAAATTAGTAAAATTTAGCTTTTTCATTTCTTTACTTACCCATGGGACCACAACTTTGCTGCAGGTGGACGTCACCGTAGAGTTTATAACCAGACTAAGGGGCCCACATAAACCGATTTTATCCTCTATATGGTCCTGGATTCTGTCCATATAACTATTTACTTGACTTATTACTTTATCTTTAAATTTATTCACCACCTAAAAAATATTTATATATACCTTGGCACTTAGTTATTATTCTAGCTAAAATTCTAGTTAAATTAGAAATTTTATAGTATTTTTATCCTCACCGATATAGGGTAAATAAAAAAAGAATTGAACATTTGACTTACGGGGGTTCTCTGGTTTGATAGGTTCAAAAAATCGTTTTTTTTTTGCAAAAATTGTTTTCTTAATCTCTCTAGAATATGGTGGTAAAGTGATTTTTAAAAAAAATTAAAGCCATTATAAAGATACAGCAGCTAGAAAAGACATGTGTTCGGAGAGCGGAGAGCCTCAAGGATGGTAAACTTAACAAGGAGTGCTCGATATTTACTATTTGTCCGCAGATATAGGTTATGTTTGGACGTCACCCGTTTGCCCATTTTGCCTAGAAGGTAGATTTATTTTATTAATTTTTGTTAAATATTTAACTTTTAAAAACTATTTTGGATATGCACTTACTATTAGAACTGTAATGTATAACATTTTAAAAAATTAAGACTATATTATTTGTAAACAAAACAAAAAGGCAAATGGATTACGTCACAAATACCGAATTGACATTTAAATTGACGTATATGGGCTTAAATGGGATCGAGCACTCCTTGTTAGGTTTATCACCCTTGGGAGAGCCTGACGTTTTTGCGTTTGTCGGCTTGATACCCTTGTATTACATAAATGTGTACTTATACAAGTATAGTATTTTTCACGATCTAAGAAACTTCTTTATTTCTGAAATACTGTCAGTTATTAAGTTCTGCGGTGTTAGTGTGTTTGAAGATGACCAGTGCAAAAGCCGTTTCAGGCAATAGCCGAAAATGTTTGCCTGCAAAAATAATTGTTAAAAGTGTTTATTTAAAGTTAGTAGAGCGACGCCACGAAAAATATTTTTTATTAAAGGAATTATCAACTTTAACCGACGTTCCTTAAAGTACAGTGTGGAAAAGCTCTGTCAAATAATTCTTTATGCGGGGTCAGAAAACGGCTGGGTACCAAACTGTTTATTTTTGGCAGCCAATAACATTTCGGATTCCATCTTAGATTACCACTGCGATACAACTGCTGAAATTTTTGAGGACTGGTTTCAAAACAAATTATTACCGAATATACCACCAAAGAGCAGTATTGTGATGGATAATGCATCCTACCATGGTCGCTAGTTAAATAAAGTGCCAAGTTCCACCAGCAGAAAAAAGGAAATAAAAGACTTTTTGCCCGACCGTGACATATATTTCCATGAGAGTTATAATGTTAAGCAATTGTTAGAGGTTTTAAAATGTTACAATTTCAAAAAAGAATACGTTTGCGATAAAATTGCAGAGGTAGCAGGTCACGAAATAATTCGGCTTCCGCCATATTACTGTATTTTCAATCCGATCGATTTGATATGGCATAAACTTAAGGCGCCTACAGACACACGAACATTCCTTGAGATATGTACGCACGAACAAGTACGCGCGTATATATACGTTTTGTTTGAATTGCCTACACACGTAAAGAAAATTTTCTATCAGTTTGCTAATAAACATGGGGACCGTCAGTAATCATGATTTAAATTTGTTGGCAGTGGCGTGTGTGTGGATAATAAAGAAAAGACAAAACCGACTTTTGAATAAACGTAAGCCACGAAGTAAATGGGTGAAGAAATGGTTGTTGCAGCGTGATCGATTTTCACATATAAATCTACTGGAAGAACTTCGTTTAGAACCGGATGATTATCGAAATTATCTCCGTCTGGATAAGGATAGCTCTGTATTACTGTATTACCAATATCTTATACGCATCGTTTTTTTATTCCTATTTATGTAGTCCTTAGATTTAATTTTCCATAAACAGGGGTAAGATTTATAAAGCTCTATAAACTCTGTTAAAAATTCCTTTGAATAATTTCTGCTATCAGCCATGATTTAACACAGTTAACAGAACGTGGTTAACACGAACCGCACTGATATTATTCCTGGTACGTAAGTTCGTTTTAGCTACACACAGAGAGATATGTAGGTGCAACTCGTACGGGCGTGCAAAAATTCAAGCGGCGACTGAATACATCTTCGACGGATTTTTTAAAGAGATATTGTCTACACACCGATAGATATGTACGCGCGTACTTGTACGTGCGTACATATCTCAAGGAATGTTCGTGTGTCTGTAGGCGCCTTTAAGTATAATAAACGCGCGTACAATAATACACCAAATTTAAATCCTAATGTGATTGTACTAATAAAAACAGAAGTCAAAAATGTAACCGTTGAAAATTGGAGAAAATGTACTGATCACGTTAAAAAAATTGAAAATTCTTATCGCTTTTTGTATATAAATATAAATAGCCTAGAACCTGTAAGAAGAATTATTATTAATTTGGAAGATAGTAGTTATAGCGAAATTGATTTAGAGTAAGATAGGGTGTGTTTTATTTTGTTTTTAAATGTAAGTATTATATATCTACTATTAAAATATAGTATTACTGCAAATTTTTGTTTGTTTATTTAATTCCCAACCAACTTTACACATTAGAAGAATTAATAAATTGTAAAAATTAATTTACTTAGTACTTTTTAAGTCCTATTGCTAACTTTTTTATTATAAGAGATACAAGTTAGGTTAAATTAGCAAAGTTGTGTACATTTTTACGCTGATTACAATAACGATAATAAAAAAACAAATAAACATCAGATGTACGAGTTTTTCACAAAAATATACTTTTTTTTAAATGCATCACCCTGTATTTCTTACGTTAATTCGAAAGAGAATGTAATTTTCTATACAATTAGTTATTAACATTTTTTCTAAGATGATAAATAGCAGAGTTATTTTAATTTAAATGTATTTTCCGTATCTGGACGCAGGCAGCCATCGAATTATTAAAATCGCATTTTTTGTACAAATTATCGTAGTATGCTATGACCAATAATAAAAACAATAATAAAAAAAACAAAAGATAACATGTGTATCCGCCATGATGTTTTGGTGACAACTAGTAAATCATAAGGCAACAGTTTACTTATGCTACTGTTGTTTAAAATGCTGTCATTTGGAAAAGTTTAATATGATAGAATGCTATATAATTTGCCAAAAAAATGGCATCAGGCTTTAGAGTGAAACTATTTCCAGAAATAAATATGCCAAACAGAAGATATTTTTTACTCCTTTATCGAAAGTTTCAATCAAACAAAAGTGTTTTTTAAGCGTAGAAATTAGAAAACCTTTATAATTAATCAACAAACATAAATTAATGTTTTGGCATCTTTAAAAGTTTATCGTGAAAACTCCACAAGAGACTGTAGGTCAGATCTTGAGCTATGCTAAGGAACCATTAATAAAATAATTTAAAAAACATAATTATGTACCCCACAAATACAGACCCACACAAACTTTTTGTTGCCAGGTGATTAAAAAAGGCGTATAAACTCTTGCCAGTGGTTTGTTAATGCTGCTATAGAAAATCCAAACTTTTTACGATTCATTCTTTGAAGTAATGATACCAACTTTAGTAATAGAGGCATGTTTAACCGAAAGAACCAACATTATTGGAACATTGCAATCTCCTGCGCCATCATCCTTTCAATCCACAAAGATGTTTTTGCTAAAACGTATGTTGCTGCCTGATTGGATCAAAAATTGTTGAACCTGTGTTTTATAAAGGATCTTTAACAGGCAAACAATATCTGAATTTACTAAGAAATGTGTTGAAGGATTTTTTGGATGATGCCAATATAGCCATTATTAGCATAATGTATTTTATTAATGTTACTTAGTTATGTGTTATTATTAAAAAAAACTGAAACTACGATGTTTATTATTTACCCGAGTAATTAGAAGGTTTGACAAATTATATCCTTTATGGCGGACTTTATTTAAATTTGGTTTCTGACATGGCGTACTACGATTTAATTTGTACAAAAAATGCGATTTTAAGAATTCCATGGCTGCCTGCGTCCAGATACGGAAAATACATTTAAATTGAAATAACTCTGCTATTTATCATCTTAGAAAAAAAATTTAATTACTAATTATATAGAAAATTACATTCTCTATCGAATTAACGCAACAAATACAGGGTGTTGCATTTAAGAAAAGTATATTTTTGTGAATAACTCGTAAATCTGATGTTCATTTGTTTTTCTATTATCGTCATTATAATCAGCGTAAAAATGTACACAACTTTGCTAATTTAACCTAACTTGTATCTCGTATAATAAAAAAGTTACCAATAGTAAAAAATGCAAACATGACATTTGAAATTTTTTGTATCAGTCTGTGAAAAGTCCAATTTTCAAAATTTCCTTTTCATAATAGTTCGTTCCCTGTATTTAAGTTTACAGACACAAACGCCGCCAATTTTTTTACTTTCAGATAAGCCAATTTAAGCCAATTAGTTGATTTCGTGGAGGGAGTGAGGGTCCAATTTTTCGAGGCAGGTGTCTTCAGAGCGCTTTAAATTTGGTTCTAACGAATATTTTTAGCTAAAAATTTATACGTATAGTCTTGAAACACTTATTAATAAATAATAAAAACTCCAAACTTTTATCTCTTTATTGGTAAACGCAAAAAAAATCCTAAAAATGCATGAAAATCAGACCGTCAAACCAGAGAACCCCCTTATGCCAAAAAAACATAATTTTTCAATGGAATCCACTATACAGCGTGTCCAAGATAAGGAGGGCCAATATGGGGATCTCCGAAACAGTAAGCGATAGGTGAGTAGTTTAAATTTGGCAAAGTTGCGTATTAGGGAGCTCAATAACATAGCGTTGTAAAATTGAAGTTCTTTTTTGTACTTTAACAAACATGACCAAAAAACTGAAATTTCCGATTTTCGTTTTTATTTCTTAACGCGTATATTTCATAAATTAGAAAAAATCTAAAAATACATTTTTATTGGAACTTTTTGCGCTTCATCCATTGGTGAATCATCAACTTTATTTTTTAAAATACGGCCCTCAATTGTTTATAGCATTTTTTTTTAAAGCAGTTTTAATTCCAAGTACAATGATGTATAACACTTAATATTTTTTTGTTAAATAAACTTTGTTTCCATAAGAGACAATGAGTTAGATAAGGAACACACATCATTTCTTATAAGGGCGTTTCATATTTGTTAACTAATTATTAAGTGTTATACATTTTTGCATTTTTGTAATTGGAATAATGGGTTCAAAAAAATTAAATATAAAATCCAGGTTCGTTCGTAAGCGCAAAAAGTAACATTAAGAATGTATTTTTAGAGTTTGTCTAACTTTAAAAAAAAATAAAAACGAAAATCGCAAATTTCAGTTTTTCCGCCGTATTTCCAAAAGTACAGAAGATAACTTCAATTTTTTAACGGTGCGCGAACTCGCAGATCGCCCAAAAAAAATATTATCCCTTTCAGGATGGCTGCCGCGTATGTGCGTCCCCAGCCATACAAAATCACCTGATGCACACTTTTTAAAAATACATCAGTGGAGGCCGGGTAACGCACCAGTGCGTTAGTGGTCATCGAGCGGATGTGACGTTCGACGCATATTTGCGTCAGTCGGCCGGGCGGGACGGTTTTTTGCTGAAATAGTAGCACATGTTAGGTTACTGTTAATATTATTGATTGCTTAATTAATAAACAGACTATATAAAAAGTAATACAATGAGTAGTGAGAGTGATCAGCCCTCAGGCTCTAAAAGGACGAAAATAGATAAGGTATACTGTGGTCTAGATAATAACGACATTAAAAATATTACTGCCGCTTTGATGAATGACGATCCTTATCTTGACTATGAAGAACTTGAAGAACCATTTTAGGATAGTGGTAGTGAATATATTCCGAGCGAAGAAAGTAGTTATAGTGAGATTGAAAATATCGAGGAAAATTTAAATGAATCTGGAAAAACTGCAACAGATCAACTTGAGATTAACGGTGAATCAGCAGAAGATAGTACAAAAAACTACAATTTTATGGACATAGATTGAAAAGACCCTGAAAATTACTTATTTATACCCACAATACATTCATTTTCCGGCGAAGAGTTTATTTGTACCTTGGTAATTACACTACATACGTGTTTCTACACGCCAATTTACATAATATAAGAAATGAATACAATTATTACATGTTAAAAAAATTAAGATAAAACAATCTACAAAATATATTAAATAGTTAAAATTTATACTAAAATAAGAAAAACAGTACAGTTACATCACAATAAAACACAGTCATTTACAATCGTTAAAATTTAATAAAACTAAAACAATTATTTTATAAAAAGTTTTGCAGCCATGAGAGTCCTGGAGTATCATTATCTTTAAGAAAAACTAGTCAGCAAACAAAAATGAAGCCAGTGCCCAGGTATTCTTTAACGGAAAAAAAGCATTTTTGAGAGGCATTTTTTTATTGTGCTTTTAAAAGCTTTGTCATTTAAACTCCTAATGTGCAACGGAGGTGCATTAAAGTACGTTATACAGAAGTAATTGGTGCCACCCCTGGATCTTCCCAGTCTGTGAAAGTTATGGATTAAATCCTGATTGTTACGTGTACTATAACTGTGGACCTGCTGGTTGCTTTGATACAAGTGAATGTTCTGTTGTTTAATAAACATGAGGCACTGGAAGATATATAAACATGGAAAAGTAAGAACCCCTAATTTGATAAAATATTGTCTACAATCCTCCCGGTAGCCAATATTAGCAATTATGCGAATATATCTCCTCTGCAATGAAAAAACTTTTGCAGCATGGTATGAATGTCCCCACCCAATCAGAACATAGGACATCCTTGATGCAAACATCGCATGGTAAGCACAGAGTATGACATCCAAGGACACGCGGCGATAAAGTCCCCTTATTAAAAACAGCAAAAACAACTTTTTGCAAAGATGGTCAACATGTGCCTCCCAAGTCAGTCCTGGGTCAAGTGTAACTCTAAGAAAAACAACTTCCTTACTGGTGTCAAATGGTTTGTGGCTTTGTGACTGTCTTAGTGTGAAGTTTATGTGGTAAGATTTTTGTATGTAAAGACACAGTCAGGTCTAGTAAATCAGTTTCTAAAAAATTCGTTCGAAATTGACTACTTTCTGTCTCTTTTAAGACACGACATAGCAGGCATGGTTGTTCAAGGGACAAATAGGTAGGCTCAGCAACAAAATATTAAGGAGTGGAAACCGATTAATGTAAATGAATTTTATACACTTGTTGCCTTCAGTATGTTGATGTCACGGAACAAAAAGACGGACATAAAACAATATTGGCCTATTGATCCCATGTTGCATACATCAATTTTTGGAGAAATATGTCCAGAGATAAATATATGAAAATTCTTAGAAGCTTACATTTTGCAAATAACGATGATGCAACCCCACCTCGTGTAAATTCTTTATATAAAATCGCACCTTTCCTAGATATGGTAAAACAAAATTTTAAAGCACAGTTTTACCCATTTCAGAACTTAGTAGTCGTTGAAAGTATGGTTTTATTTAAAGGAAGGTTGCACTTTAAGCAGTATATAAGAACTAAGAGGCACCGGTTTGGGATAAAACTATTTGTATTGTGTGACTGCGAAACTGGAATTATTCTAGATTTTATTGTGTATGCAGGCACGGAAACAAAATACGACAACGTTCCGGGGCTTGGTATTGCAGGATCAATTGTAGCCTCAGTTTTAAAACCTTAGTTGAATAAAGACCATTCGTTATTTACAATTATTACACTAGCCCGACATTGTCTTCTTTTCTTTTTGATAACAAGACAAACTCTTGCGGTACCGTCCGTCCTAACAGAAACGCAATGCCAGACCTAACAAAGAAGATCGAGAAAGGTCAAGTCGTTTCAAAGTGCTCTGATCATATATTAGCTCTAAAACGGAAGAATCGCAGAGACGTTCACATGATTACCACATTGCATGATAATAAAATGATTACACTTGATAAGGTTGATCTTCAGACTAATGAAGTTAAAAAAAAACCCGAATGTGTTGCCCGCTATAATGAAGTAATGGGTGCTGTAGACAGGTCTGATATGATGATTAATTCAATTGATTGCATGAGGCGAAGGTCAAAGTGGTACAAAAAGTTATTTTTTCACACATTAGATATGTGTTTACTAAATGCCCACGCAATGTTTTTAACGGACACTTCTTTTATTGGTAACATATTTAATGTTGGTCTCTGCGTATTTCCCTGCTTCAAGATTTACCATACAGTGGAAAAATTTTGGATTTAGGCTTGTTTCTTATCATTTAAAAATGGTTTTTTGATGTCTACTAATGTTTTGCACAATAATATGTCATTTATTTCGTTCACATAATAAATAAATAAAAAAAAAATGGATATTCACTAAAAAATAAATTATATATGTCTCTGACGCACATATGCGTCATTCATCTACAGTGCTATGTATTTTATCTTCGGCCGTACGGCATGACAGCTAAAATAATGCACGTGCTGAAAGGGTTAAAACTTATCTACGTTTAGCTGGCAAGTATACCACTGTTTTTAAGATAAACTGACTTAAAAATGATATAGTAAATAAAATACAAAATGTTAAAATTTTGATATAAAATCAAAGATCTTTTTGTTACTGGTTACATAAATGATATTTTATTCTGACGTGACTGGTATATGTATTATTTTCGAAAACAAAAAGAGGGTGTCGTGTTAATTGATTTTAAGTTTTCCTGAAATTACCTCAGCACCAAGCAAAGTAAACATGTATTATTTAAATTAACTGATACTAACAAGATTCCTTTGCTCAAATACGAAAAACATTCATTCAACAGCTGTGGTTGTTATCGAATGCATGTTGACAAATTATTGATTTGTAAAACCATGTATTTTTAATGCATATTCGATATTCTATTATGCGTTTGACTGATGGTCTGGAAGTCTCACTAACAAATAATTTATTAAACATGAATCCGAAACAACAATAAACGGCATATCTATAACAAACATCCTGTATATTATTAAAAACATTATTACCGTCTTTAATTCTTTTGACCCTTCATTTCGTAGAGTATCCTGTGCCGTTTGTATGTCATTTATTAATTTAATTACTTCTTGTGAAAAATTAGTTCCACCCATTTTAAGATTTTTGCCCAGTTCTACAGCATTGTCCTGTAAGAAATCAAAATAAACATTTTATAAAAAAAAACATTCTACACGAATAATATATATATATATATATATATATATATATATATATATATATATATATATATATATATATATATATATATATATATATATATATATATATATATATATATATTATATATATATATATATATATATATATTATATATATATATATATATATATATATATATATATATATATATATATATATATATATATATATATATATATATATATACCCTGTATTGTAATTAAAAAACCTTTTTATTAAGGATCACATAGATTCGCTAAAAGCACAAGTTCAAATTTTTGAAAATAAGATGTATCTCAAGTAAAATGCAGGCAAAAGTAATAACTCCAATTTATTGTCATTTTTAAAATATTAAAGCGTTCTTAAAAATGAGGATCGAAATATAGTGGAAGGCAGACCTGTCCTAATTGTTGAGACGAAATATGGTAAATTGCCTTTGTTTCTTAGCAAATGTATCAGACTTAATTTTTCATAAAAACGAATTATTTAACAGACATAACTTTTACTACTACAGTGACGAAAATCCTAATATTTTTGGAACCCTTGATCACCAGCACAGATGGTCTGTTAACGTGTGGTGTGGAATAATTGGAAGACGAGTAGTTTTATGTTACCATAAAGTCTGATACATTTGCTAAGAAACAAGGGCAATTTACCATACTTCGTCTCAACAATTAGGACAGGTGTGCCTTCTACTATATTTCGATCCTCATTTTTAAGAATGCCCATTAATATTTTAGAAAGGACAATAAATTGGAGTTATTACTTTTGCTTGCATTTTACTTGAGATACATCTTATTTTCAAAAATTTAAACTTGTGCTTTTAGCGAATCTACGTGACCCTTAATAAAAAGCCTTTTTTATAAAAAGCAGAAGAGATAGGTATATGAAACCCTAATATGGTTTTAAAGGGAATTTAGTTCCGCGTCAAAATAAGCCACTAAATACAGGGCGTTCTATTTAACTTAAGAAAGTTATTTAATAAAATGTGTGTCCAAACTTTGAGGCAATTTTTTTCAACACTATATATAATATTAAGGTGAAACTATCATGTGATAGTTAACTTAAACCTTGAGCTAAGCAATAAATTTAATTACGAGCAGCTCGTTAAATGTTACTGGGTGTAAACAATTTTTAAATTATAGTCTGTATTTTTAAACTTCTCTAAATTTCTCAGAAACGGTAAGTTTTAGGTATAGGAAATATAACAATAACTTACCTTCATTTGGTCTAAAGTATCTAAAAATTTAAAAAAATATGGGGTGTTCCATAAGAAAAAATATAACTTTGATATGTACTTTCCTTTTGGGTCACCCTGTATATTCTAAAATAATTTTAAAATATGCTCCTCATTAACCCACATATAACCGTGCTAAAAGTTTTTCCCAAACTAATTTCATTTCTCGTAGAAAAACCGAGGCGAATGGGGTGGGCCACCCTGTATATATATATATATATATATATATATATATATATATATATATATATATATATATATATATATATATATATATATATATATATACAACAAAGGTACTAAATTTCTTGGGTATCGGTCCAGGAGAGGGCTAATTAAAGTGAAACACTTCTTAGTTTAACGAGCTTTCGAAAATATTTATTTTCTTCCTCAGGTCTACAATATGGAAAACAAAAAAAACATACAATCAAAAAAAGGCAAATCTTCACCTTATCTGTCACCTAAGGGTATAACCTACACACTCACACAGACATACACGCACATACACACATGCTCTTATGTGAGAGATGAGAGCTCCGTGATCATTAAGACACTACATATTTACTGTTTAATTTTTTACCATCACTAATTTTTCAACTTTGCATATTACGTACACATTCAGTCATAAGAAAATCTATCTTACAGTTAAGTTAACAATATCTTAACTTTAACCTAGATATGCCCGGACCTTATACTCGCATTCCAAAAAATAACAACTAAATAAATACATATTAAATTAAAAAAAGGAGAAAAAACCCTGAAACGAATAAAGTGGTATAGAAATCCATCCATTCTGTACTAGTCTTACATTTAACAACAATTAAAATATTTTAAAAATGTATCAGCTTAATTATTTAGAAACATTAATATGAATTTTTCAAAAACTAAATGATATCCTGTTACCATACATTGTAAAACTCAGCTGTTGTTGATGTTACCAACTTCTAAATAATGCATTTAGTTGTAAGTATACCTAAAATTGAGAATGATTTGCCTTTTTTTGATTGTATGTTTTTTTGTTTTCCATATTGTAGACCTGAGGAAGAAAATAAATATTTTCGAAAGCTCGTTAAACTAAGAAGTGTTTCACTTTAATTAGCCCTCTCCTGGACCGATACCCAAGAAATTTAGTACCTTTGTTGTTTAACTGGTCGGCCAAGATTTCCCCTCCTCCTTATTTATATATATATATATATATATATATATATATATATATATATATATATATATATATATATATATATATATATATATATATATATATATATATATATATATATATATATATATATATATATATATATATATATATATATATATATATATATATATATATATATATATATATATATATATATATATATATATATATATATATCTATCTATATATATATATATATATATATATATATATATATATATATATATATATATATATATATATATATTAATTTTTAAATTTCATGGTTACTAGATAAGTCTTCTTAAAATGAACCCATTAAATCATATTTGGCATACTTAGTTTGCCAGGGACGGACAGGTTCTGACACAACAATAGCAATTTTTTTAACACCCTGTATGATAAAGGCTCGACAATATTATTTTTGGATAGCTTTAACCTTAAACTAAAAAAAAGGTATTCTCGATTGACATCGATAAAATCAACTGTTTACGAGAAATAAAATATCATGGTTGGTAATGTTTTTACATTATACAGGGTGTTTTCTAATTGTTCGTCAATATAAGGGGAATCAATTTTTGGGTCTATTTTAAGAAGAAAACTTCATATGAACGTATGTCCTAAACATCTTAACTTTTGAGATACAGGGTGGTAAAATTTTTAAAAATAAATCATTTATTATTAAAATCTATAATACCACCTTAGATATTTTAATGAAATTTGACATATAAGTACTATGTATCAAGAAGCCTTTTTTAGTGTACCACATTTTTTTTTGTTCTTAAAATTAACCCAAAAATTGCCTCCTTAAATATTGACATACAATTAGAAAACACCCTGTATAATTTTAAAAAAATTACCAAACAATATTTTCTTTCTCGTAAACAGTTGATTTTATCGATGTCAATCAAGAGTACCTTTTTTAGTTTTATGTTAAAGCTATTCAAAAATAAAATTGCTATTATTGTGTCACGAACTAGTCCTTCCCTGGTAAAAGCAATTCAGCCAAATATGATTTAAAGGGTTCATTTTAAGAAGAGTTATCTATGTCATAATATTTTTAGGTTTTCTATTAGATTCCGAGAGATTGCCCACATATTCTAGGACACCCATATATATATATATATATATATATATATATATATATATATATATATATATATATATATATATATATATATATATATATATATAAATAAACAGGGTGATCACGTTGAGGTTATTGGGGAAAAAATTTTTTGACAAGTGTGGATTTTAAAATTTTCTTACAGAAACAAGAACATTGTAATTTTAAATAGAACACCCTGTTTTTTATTGCATATTTGGATTCTACACAAAATTCTAAGTAAGTTTTATTAACATTTTCCTATTACCGTTTTTAAGAAAATAATTAATCACTATTTTTTTTTTAAGGAAAATCACCATGTTAAAAAGGGTTTTATATTTACGTTTAAAAGCTGAATACTGATTTTTTTTGGTTAGCAATCATGTTTAAAGATCTCATAATATTATAAAATATTCCGGGTGTCCCAAAATTTGCATTTTTACGATATTAAATAATTAAAACTCAATTTTTTAAATACAACATACTGTATTTTATCCATTTGAAAAACATTTTACCACAAATGTCCACACATCTTTCTATACCCATCTCCCACCATTTTTTAAGTATAAGCAAATTTTAATTTTTTAAGCATGTATTCCTTATTAATCAAACAAAATAAATAATTTTTACCTTTTACGTCAATTAGTTGTCAGAGCAATTTAAAATGCAAACTTCCATGGCCTACCTAGGTAAATTGTAAATTTAAGCCGATGAATTACTGTAAATAGTATTTAAAAACAGGGAAAAAATTAAAATTCGTTTGTATTTAAAAAACGGTGGCAGATGGGTATAGAAACATGTATGGACATTTTGTAGGTCAATTATTGGTCTATTTAAAAATAGGATAAAATACAGTATGTTGTATTTAAAAAAAAGAGTTTTAATAATTATTTAATATCGGTAAAAAATGCAAATCTTTGGGACACCCTATAGGATATATTGCTATAATAGCATGTAGATCTTTTAAATACATTCATTGTCTAACCCTAAAAAAATTCTAGTATTCAGCTCGGTTAGGCACGTAAATATTAAACATTTTTAACATGGTAATTTTCCTTAAAAAAAATAGTAATTAATTATTTTTTTAAAAACGGTAAGATATATGTATAGAAAGATGTTCATAAAACTTACTTAGAATGTTGTGTAGAATCCGAATATGCAATAAAAAACAGGGTGTTCCATTTAAAATTACAAGGTTGCCGTTGGTTTCGGTTAGATCTGACAACGCTGTTCTTGCCAAAATATTTTTAAAATGTTCCTTATTACCTGTTATGGCCGTGTGCCAAATTTCAAAAAGTTCTTTTTTTTGGTTCCCCAGAACTTTTAATAGGACACTCAACGTGAATCACTGTAATATATATATATATATATATATATATATATATATATATATATATATATATATATATATATATATATACAGGGTGTCAAAAAAGTCTGAATATTAAATACTTCCAAGCCGCTCTAATTTTTTGACGAAAATTTAGCTGGCAACACAATTTTAAAAAAGGCGTCAGATAAATGTAATTTCACTTTCCAAAGTATACAAGGAAGGCCAAAAAGTAGTATCAACTTTGGTTTTTTAAATGGAAACCCTGTATATTTTTATGTATTCGAATAGATCTTTTCAAGCCAATTTCAATGGTATACAGTTTTATGTGTTTATCTGTCAAACTGATCACGCATTTGATTTCTAATTTTGATTTTTAAGTGATCAATGTTTTCCGGCCTATACAGGTACTTATCTGTTAATGTCAGTTGACTTAAATGACATTTTGTGTCAAATTTCTAATTACAAAGAAGTGTGTGATTTATTTAATCATATTTATCCGAATCGACCCGCAATTACTCAATCGTTTGTAAGTAAATTGCTTAAGAAATTTAACGAAACGGGAAGTGTAAATCACAGACCCAAATCAGGCCGACCGAAAACAGCTACTGGTGGTGATACGGCAATAGATATTTTACTGCATGTTCAAGAGAATCCCACTCAATCGCTTCGCCAATATGGACTGGATCATAATGTTACTGACCAGTCTGTCAAATATTTATTTGGAAGTGAAAAAATTCGTCCGTTTAAGATTCATTTGGTTCAGGAACTTACAGAGGATGATTTCGATAGACGTGCAGAGTTCTGCGAAATTATGATGGAGAGGTGCAATGCTGAGCATAATTTTTCTCAAAATATTCTCTTTTCTGATGAAGCTACGTTTATGCTTTATGGTATTGTCAACAGACATAACTGTAGATATTGGTCTGCAGTCAATCCCCGATGGATGGCCGAAGCACACACGCAAAGACCACAAAAAGTGAATGTCTGGGCAGGTATCATAGGTCATAATATTATCGGACCATTTTTTATTGCGGGAAATCTTACATCAGAACTTTATCTGGAATTATTGCGTGAACATGTCATTCCACAGTTAGAAATCCTATATCCAAATAGAAGAGACATTTGGTTCCAACAAGATGGTGCTCCCGCACATTTTGGTTTGCAGGTGCGTCAGTTCCTGAACCGAGAATTTCCAAATCGGTGTATAGGGAGAAGGGGCGCTATTGAATGGCCTGCCAGGTCTCCGGATTTAAATCCTTTGGACTTTTATTTGGGGGGGGATTTAAAAATAAAGTTTATAAAGATAGGCCGGAAAACATTGATCACTTAAAAATAAAAATTAGAAATCAAACGCGTGAGATTCGTTGGAATACTTTGAACCTGTTACGAGAATTTAGGGACAGGCTTGGATATTGTTAGCTAACAATGGCAGACAATTTGAACATTTGATAAAGTAGTGTAATCTAATTGTTACTGCAAGACGTGTTCCCGTTTGTAAAATTTCAGTTTGGAATTATGTTTTTGGTCGTTTATTAAAACTTGTCGTTTTAAAGAAATAAAACCTGTTAAAGTTGAAACATCTACATAATTTACTTTGTTTTCATGTTCCTATTTAAAATTAGCTCTCAAGTGCTTTGTAGAAATTATAGCTTATTCGAAAAATTTTAAATCGTATAATTCGATCCGTTTGACAGATAAACAAATAAAACTGTATACCGTTGAAATTGGCTTGAAAAGATCTATTCGAATACATAAAAATATACAGGGGTTTCCATTTAAAAACCCTAAGTTGATACTACTTTTTGGCTTTCCCTGTATACTTTTTAAAGTGAAATTACATTTATCTGACGCTTTTTTTAAAATTGTGTTGCCAGCTAAATTTTCGTCGAAAAATTACGAGCGGCTTGAAGATATTAGAATATTCCAATTTTTGACACTTATATATATATATATATATATATATATATATATATATATATATATATATATATATATATATATATATATATATATATATATATATTTATATAACTAATAAGCCCCAAACATTTTCCATAACATTTAAATCCGGATTACGTTCGGGCCACGGTTAAACCTTGATACGGTAATCTTCCATCCATTCATTGAATTGCCGGGCCGTATGAACTTATCACTTATCTTGCTGAAAGATACAATTTCTGTCCGGAAATCGATCCAGTACAGAGGGAAGCATGATATTCTGTAGTAGATTTATATATACCTCCGCATTAAACTTTCCTTCGATAAAATATCATACTCCAAGTCCTTGTGCACTCAGCCACCCCCAAGCATTTAGCGAAAATCGCCCACTACTTCTGTCCTTTTGGGTATATTTTTCATTAAATCGTGATCCTTGAGGCCTGTATACCTTAAGTATCCCATTGTAGCACGACTGAAACACTTTTTCATCGGTGAATATTATATTTTCCCAAAAAATCGGATTCAAGTAAAATTGTAGAGCAAATCCAATGCGTTGTTCTTTATTTGCATTTGTTAAAAAACGGTTTTAAGGCGGCCGGGTGGCAGCGCAATTCGGATATTTGTATTATTCTTCGCCGTGCCGTTCTAACGTATGCTGGGAAATTGCTTTTTTTTTTTTTTGCTGTAATTACAGATTTAAATGGTTGGTTTCTCAAAACATTTTATTGTCTTGTTCTTGATTCGATAGTTTGAGGCGACCACTTCCAGCTCTTCTCTCAAAGGAGTTGTTTCCCACCATTTTTTTTTAACAAAATGAATAGTACTCTTTAGGATGTTAAGCTCTTCCGCCACATTCCTTTCTGGCCAACTTCTCTGCTTAATGTAATGAATAATAATTAATACATTTTGATCCAAAGTTAAGTTTGGCATTTAAAAAAATATTATTTGATACTGACAACGGACACCTGTTTCTTTATTAGGTTTTTCAACAGGTATTTAGATTCAGTAGAAGGTGGTATAAGGCTATTTTACGAAAGGGAAAAAGAATTGCCCAAGATTTAATGGCCGTTAATGTACGTATTTTAAATATATTTTTTTCTGTAAAACTTACCTTGACATCATTTGCCAATGATTTCATGGGATCCAGTAATTTTTCATTGTATGTATTCAAATGCAGCACACTTAATTGAAGCTGAGCCCTTAAGTCTGTGTAGTTGTCACCTTTAAGGTTTGGAATAATTATTCCTAATCTTTCGGATAATTCTGTTAAACTGTAGTTGGTAAAATTCTCGTTTAACTAAAACAAGTAAATATTTTTTCAAATATCCTAAACATTACCACACCACAGAAAATGTGCAAATGTTTTACTATGATATTTATTTTATATCAGTAGAACTCTATACTTCTTGCCACCCAAAGACAATGCTGATCCGATAATTATTTTTTTTTAGTTACATTGTAAACAACAAATGTTGAATTGAATCCGTTCAGATCACTAAAATTTCCAAAATGAAACTGACAAAAATCAGATCTATTATGGTTAACAATTTTTACACTCACACATACCTTCATAACCTATAGCTATAGTCTATCTCAAAGTATACCGTGTTAGCTCTTGCCTTCATTTATGGATTATACCCGCCGACAGCAATAAAACTGCGGATCGGTAGGTATTAAAGGACAGAACATTAGGGACGGACTTTATAATATATAAAGATTTATAATTTATTTTTTATTTAGGTAAGTATAATCTTAAAATTACATTAAGAAATTAAATATATGCAAAGTTATAATAAAATTATAACTGCATTATCTAAACATAATTACATTTTTAATCTAAATATCTAAATCTAATTCTGTTTTACCATCAGTCATCATTGAGATTAATTACAATAGGATTTATGTTGTTTTGGATAGTAATGTGAGAGTCCTCAATTTTTATAATGTGCTGTAGTGAATTTTTCCAGCTCTCAACTGGTATGATAGTAATTACATTTTTTATCAAATTTATAACACTGGGACATAAAGTAGGTGTAACATTTTCTGCTCTGATATTTGATTTTACTTGGTTCCACAAATGCTCTATGGGGTTAAACATACAGTGCTACGGAGGAAGCCATAAGACAGTATGCCCAGCCTGTTCAACCAAATTATCACATACATTGTTTTTTAATTGCATATGAATTTAGGACTACCAAAAGATGCGTTTTTTTGTAACTGAATTCAAAATAAATATCATTTTCTAATAAATATTCCTGGATTTCAGTTCTTGAACTTGATGAAGCTGGTACTTTGTTTAGCAGATGGCTGTGGTATCCATGACAATAACACTGTTGTTTGGAATATTTTTTAAAAAATAATTTTGAAACCAGTTTTCAAAAAGTTCTGCACTTGTATCCTCATAATAATCCAAGCTAGAATCCTTAATATACTTTGCAGACAACAGCAAGCAGTTTGGGACAAATCCGTCTTCTGAACCAGCGAGTATTATGGAAATGCGTTTTCCTTTATTTAAAGGTGCTTTCGTCTGACAGTTTTAACTGGAATCAACCCATCCTTTGGATACTGTGTCGTGTGTATCGAACCATCTTTCATCAAGGTAAATTATGGATCTGTTTTCTAACCTATATCTTTTAATTTCTTAAAGGTAATTAAATCTCCAAGTGCGTAATCTGTGCGATTCCATTACTACTTGTCTTTTGTCTATTTCGCGGTATTTAAATTTCATTTTACAAACAACTCTATGGAGGGTGGCACGGCTAATATTTATATTGGTTTCGTCTTCGTCTAGCTTCTTTTTCAGTTTATCCAAGGTAGGAATAACTCCGCTTTCATAAAGACAATATATTTTCCTTCTTATTAGGTCCTGATCACTATTGTCTATACGGTGAGATTGAAAATCACTACGTTTTTTTCTTTTGTTCAATTCTTCACTAATAATAATATGCTTTATCGATGATATTGGAGTTTTTGTAAGTAGACAGGTTTCTTTTAAAGTTTCTTGTTAAATTAGACCTCTACTGATTAAAGTGTCATACACATTTTTCACAACCTGTTTTGCATCTAATGACAAATGATTTCGACGCGACATAGTTATATTCTCGTAAAACAACTTTTTCGAAACGCACAGTAAAAACGGTTATTCAACACTGCCACTAAAATATTAGCCAAAATATTTATATGCCTAATGGTTAATACTCAAGAAATACCTGGCCCACCCCTGTTATTGGGTAAACCCAACAAATGGGTTTACCCAATAACAATAGGTAATAAAATCGTTAAAGGTTTATTGGGGTATGGTCCGTCAAAAGCCATAACGATATACTTTGAGACAGACTATAAAAGCCCTTCTAGAATTTCTTCTGTTCTGGTAGACGTTATCTCGCTTGGCTTCAAGAGCTTACAACTTTTTCTAACGGGCCTTGGACCAAAAAACATTTCTTGTTCAGCATGATTTAATCTATCTAATCCTAGATTTTTTTCTTTGAACAGTCTACGAAGGCTGATGCCTACATACTAACGTACCGTGGGTGTCTTAAGGGTGGAGTGAGGAAGTTTGTTCACACGGGACTTAAAGATTTGGAGACCGGGAGGAGAAGGAAAAACTTCTGCGGGTAGCAGGTACCAAAGCTGGACACCTTGGGGATGAAGGAACGAAGTTCGGGGCCTCTCTAGTTGAACTGTAAAAGGATGCATAAAAGTTGCACTACGTGTTGCTCTGTTGGAAGCTGCCAGAGGGGGAATTATATTAGCTAACTCCTCTGAGCAGAAGTCGTGAAAATACCTATAGAAGAGCGACAGATCCCATACAGCTCGACCGTGGGCAAGAGGAGGAAGCCTTTCTGTAAGCGTGGGATTATTAATAAGACGAACGGCTCTTCTTTAAATGGAGTCCAGAATGCTGAGTGTTTCAGGAGACGCCATTCCCCAGACATAAAAGCAATAATCTAAAGACGGTCTGATTTGGGATACATACAGAGTATACAGATTGAAAGAAGAGAAATACTTTCTGGCTGCCGAGGCTATGAATGTAATGTGTTTGTGTCAGTCGAGGTTATTCTCAAAAGTAACGCCGACAAAATCAAACAAAAATTAAAACATTTTACCATAGACAAGATTCTAATGTAAATGGTGCGGGTACCTTTGTCCCAAATGTGCTAAATGTGATTTGTGGATGAAGCGGTATGGATGAGGTAATGGTCGATTCCGGGGAATTAATAATGTTAATAAAGATACATACAGTGTGGTCATTTAAGTGTGTAACTTATGGGATTTTTTTTTATTAATTGCACAATCAAAATACTAATATTGCTGAAAGTTGGTGCATGTTCGATAATCATATTAGGTATACTTAGAATGGTTGCCAGTCAAACAGCATACAGGATGGGTCAAAAAATATAAAAACTGTACAAGAGTAAAGTACCCTTATTTTAAAAAATTTGGCAAAATGTTATAAAGAAAAGTTGTTCAGAATCAAAAGCTATGCCCAAATACCAAAACAGGGCCTCCTCAGATTTTTTTTTAGTTTGTTTATTTTTTTGGGATGAAACCTCCAACTTTTTTCCTAATTTTTTAAATATTATTCACCCTAGACACTCTCCTAAATTATTTAAAATCAAATTAATTTTGTATAACTTTGTTTAAATTCAAGCATATTTGTAACATTAACATAGATTTTTAATTTTTTTGGGAATTACAAACTTCATATTTGTTGCAACGATATTAAACACAACTTAAAATTTTACCAAAATTCTTTTTAATAAGATAAAACATTAGTAATGATAATATGCATATCAAAAACACTCATTTAAATTGCAAAATTTTTTATTTTAAATGTTTATTAATAGTATGTTACATACCGAGAGTGGTAAGAAGCCCATTACACACGATTTCGAAAATTACGGTACGAGCGTGAGCGAGTACCGTAATTCGAAAGAGTGTGTAATGGGCACCACTGAGTTGTGTACTATACTTTTTCTACGACTTTATGTTTAGTTTTTTTATAAATAAAGCAGAAGATTATGTGAACTTTAAGTAACAATACAAATAATAATACAAACATTTGCGTTGTCAAGGCGATGCTATTTGTTTCATAGCCAGCTTTACGTAAAATCTATTGAAAGTTTTCAAGATTTTGGGGTCAGCTAATGCGATTGTGGAACTGTTACGTAATATATATATTACGTAACTGCCCTTACGCACAGTTTGGCTTCTACAGTATAGTGTTTGTAATTAAAGATTTACTGATAAAGTAGACGGTGTGTAATTAGGTTCTTATATAGGTAGAAAATAGTATTTACATACCGAGATGGTAGAAGCCCATTACACACATTTGAAAATTACGGTACGAGCGTGAGCACTGTAATTTGTTCACTATTTTAAAGAGGAATGTGGTCCAACGATGGAATATTCAGACCCCATCAGTTGTTAAAAAAACTAATGATAGATAACATATTTAATTAATTATAAATATAATAGCTCACTTGCTAACCTCAAATATATTTTTCTAGTAAGTAAAAGTCATAGAACACTTGCTTTAAAACATGGAAATAATGATTATTTTACTTTTTTGAATTACTTCTACCCACTTCCATGACAGAGTGAATACAGTTCTATTAGTCCTTTAATTTTCCTACTAATTCGGCTTAATTATTCTCCTTGAGGGACGACCATACACTTTCAAAATCGTCGTAAAGTAACACTGAATTTTCAGGCTTCTAAGGAGAATGCAACTAATCGAAGCACCCTTATATTTTAATTAATTGCACTAATATAAGAGGTAATATAGTTTGCATTCATATTATAAAAAGTGCTCCGAAACCTTCATATTGCCTCCTTTTTACAGACGGACACTTAGCGCTGAGCCTACTCTAAAAGACCTATTGATTTATTTTTTTTATTTTTAGCTATAAAAGTAAAAGGGATTATTAACCCTATAACAGTCCCTGAAGAGGTCCTATTAGTACAGTGGATGGGGAGAAAAAAGGTGTTTGACCTCCGTATTTTTTTGTACATTTTCAACTTTTATGAAAATTTGAAATCAAGTTGCTTTCACCCTCTAGATCAAAGTTTATATAAGCTTGAAGTATGCTTTTTATTTTTACGGGATAAAAACCACCTCTTATGCTAAAAAATTTAAAAAACATAGAAATAGACCTTATGAAAATTAAATTTGTTTTTTAAATCTGGGCTGTTTGGCCTAGCCTAATTTTTTTTTTTTTTTTTTGACAAATTAAAACGATTTGATGATACATAATTATAGTCCCGGAAATGAAGCTAAAAAATGGCAAAACCTCGTAATTTTTGTCCTGCATCGATTTTCATAAAAATTTGGAATAAGGCGCTTTTAACCCTCTACTTCAAATTCTATTTCATGGTGATGTGTGTTGTTTGTTTTTTAAGGGTGAAAACTACCCCTAATTGTACAAATTTTGTAGAATAACATTTTAAACCTTAAGATGGGTAAAAGTTGGTTCGGATTAGTTGATTAATAATTGTTTTATGCTTTGGAATACAATTTTAAAATAGTTCAACCCTTAGAGGTTAAAATAAAAAATATATATATATTTACCCTAAAAAAATATTAATTTACCTTTGTGATTTACTTTTAGAATGCTGTTGCTTAAAATATATACTAATTTTATTTCGCAACTTTTCAACCCTTATAAATCAACCCTTATAATAGCCTAATTAAAAAAAAGATTTATCCCCAAAAAATTTAAGGCTTGACAGATTTAATAATTAAAAATATTACTGCCTGAAATATTACCAATTTCATTCTTTTCCAAATTTTCAATCCTTAAAAACCACCCCTTACAACATTGCTAATCTTATAAACCAATATAATAGATATAAATAGGAGAAGAAAGTAGAATTATATACAAAAACTATACCGGTAAAAGGATAAAGTATACCGGTTTTATAAAATATTATGCTCCGAAGTGGGCTATTCAAATTTTTCGAAAAAAAAGTTGATTGGTTTTTTAAACATAGCTCCTTTAGTTTTAATGATAGAAAGTTTTTTTAAAAATATATATATATATTTTTTAGGGTTTTTGAGGAGCTACAAGGCTATGTATAAATCCTTTTTAATCCCTTAGTTTTAAAATGGGATGAGTTTAAAGGGCTAGAATAAGGTGGTGCTCGCTCGTCAATAGAGGCTTTAAACGGCTCTATCTGGCCGAATATTTATTGTACAGAAAAATCTATGATATGAAAAGTCATTATAATTCGGTACTCTAGCATTTTTTTCATATCTCCAGTAATTGTTGGAGTTATTTTGAAGAAAATGGCTATTTTGACGAAATTGCGGAAAATCGTTTTTCACTTTAAGCTCCAATTTTTTTAAAATTAGGCATTTTAATTTGGTTAAACTTCTAGGATGTATTAATAATACATATATAAAAAGAATCGCAGAGAGGTACAGATCTATTTTAATTAGGAGGGAAATTAGGGGGTTGTTATTAATGATCTTTTCGTAGAAAAAAGTAGGGACCGACCTTATTTTTATCATAACTCGCTCAATTTTCATGCTTAAAACTCTTTTTCTGTTTTTAAAAGAAGGGTCTTATTATAATACTTTAAAAAAATATATTTTCCTTAAAAAATGCAAAGTTTTCCCGCTCTGACTTTGAATATTTCAAATTTAGCATTTGACGAACAAAAGCTAACCATTAACAAGCCGTAGCTCGGTCGGTATTGGTTGTGGAAAAATTATAAAATAACATTTTTTTCTAGTTTTTTTAAAAGCTACAATTTTGCTCTCCACTGTTTTTTTGATAAAATGCATATTTTTAGAGTTATTTGTGAAAAAACCATTAAACGTCGATTTTTTCGTCGAAAAACTTTTACTTTCAATCGCGAATAACTCGAAAAATATTAGTTTTACGAAAAAAATGTATGGAACATTTTTGACTTAAAATTACTTTCTTTATCGATTTCTGTAGTTAAAATTTAATAAAAAAAGGTAGATGGGGTAGCAACCACCCCCAGGATAAAAGCACACCTCGGCCTGATATAAACTTTGATCCTTGGGCTATTCCCTTCCTTCTGTGAAAATTTCAGGAAAATCCATAAAGGACAAAAAATTCCTAGCCAAAATGCCTCATTTCCTGTACTATATGTAGTACAGATTTTATTAAGTAGAATTGGGATTATCGAGTTTCTGGGACTGCACTAAAACGCGTTTTTGGCAGAATTTAAATTTTTAGTTTTTGATTATTTTTGTAGCAAAATGATCTATCCTTTTCCCAAACAAAGTCTACAGAATAATTCTGGGTGGTAGGAAACATTTTAGTACCAGTTGGAAAAATGTGAAACTTTCTATGCCACGAAAGTTAACTTATGGCCGAGGACATATCTTTTTCTGGAACATTATAATTTACTTTACGCAGTGTTTCAACAAAGGATTTTGACCAAAGACTAAAAAGGGAATTAATAATTTAAATAAATAATTTAAGGATCCTATATTGCACAATACTTTTTCATTTTTTTTTATAACGGCTCTAAAGTTCTAAGAGGTACTTAATTTTCGAACGAACGAACAGCTCTTTTTTGAATGGAGACCAGAATGCTAACAATATTCCAAAGAGGGTCTGATTTGGGATACATACAGAGTGTACAGATTGGAAGAAGAGAAATATTTTCTGGCTCGAAAGAGGAATCCAATCTTTTTTGAAGCTGCCGAAGATATGGATGAAATGTGTTTGTGTCAGTTGAGGTTATTCTCAAAAGTAACGCCGACTAGATTAAACGACTCTTTGTTCTGCAGAACTTGGCCGCTCATATGTAACGGATGAGCATTCGCAGACTTTTTTCGCGACAGCGAACATGACTGTGTTTTTGAGGCATTAAACTGAACACGATTTTTGGCGCCCCAATCCAAGATAAGTTTGAGGTCTTGTGAAAGAGATATCTGCATTGACCTGCGCTTGTTTTCAAAATCAGAATTACACGGTGGCTTAAGAAATTGAATACTAGAGTGGAGGGTACTATCGTCAGCAAAACTATGAATGGGATTGATTGTGGAAGAGAGAAGATCGTTAATGTGTAGAAGAAACAGCGTGGGTGTCAGCACTGAGCCCTGGGGCACCCCAGCATTAATTTGGTAGAAGCTGGAGGAATGACCATCTACACTAACTGATATACGTCGATTAGAAAGGAAACTGGAAAGCCAAGAGCAAAGTTTAGGTGGAAGACCGTAAGAAGGAAGTTTGTTAAGAAGCCCATCATGCCAGACCTGATCGAAAGCTTTGGATATGTCAAGAGCAACGACCTGGGATTCACCAAGAAACTCAAGGAACTTGTTCCAGTTGTGTGAGACAAAGGAAAGAAGATCAGCTGTGGATCTACTGTGACGGAATCCATATTGTCTATCATGTAAGATCTTATGTTTTTCCAGATACTTTAAGATTTGGGAATTAATGAATTTTTCCATTACCTTGCAAACAACTGAAAGAAGAGATATAGGTCTATAGTTAGAAGGGAGACTTTTGGATCCTTTTTTGGGGACAGGTTGCACACGTGCAGCTTTCCAACTCTCCGGGAAAATGCCCGTGTCGTAAGAGATTCGAAAGAGGCGAGTTAAGATGGGTGCAAGCTCGGGAGCACATTTTTTTAAGACGATTGCTGGTATGCCATCCAGCCCAGACGATTTTTTAGTATTAAGAGAAGAAAGAATACGCTTGATCTGTTTGACTTTAAAAATTATATCGCACATTTTATGAGAAACAGGGATAACTGTTGGAAGAGGAAGATTAATAGGGGGATCAAGCGTAGAATTGGCAGCAAATTGTTTGGCAAATAGTTCGGCTTTTCCTTTGGAGGTAGAGACAATTCCATCTTCAGAGATTAGGGGTGGAAAAGAATTTGTGCAAAAGTTCTTACTAATATTTTTTGCAAAGGACCAAAAAGCTTTACTGCCATTTGAGCAAGAGAGAACTTTATCTTTTATTCGATTGTTAAAACGGTCTTTTGCTTCTGAGATGGTCTGATTATACTGATTTCTTGCTTCGATGCTAGCCTGTCGATTTTCGGGACTGGGGTTTTGAAGAAACTTTTTGTGGGCTTGAAGTTTTAAAAGTCTGGCTTTGTCACAGGATTTAGAAAACCATTTGATTTGAAGTTATGGGGTTCTTTTTAGTGTGGGGAATATAGGTCTCAATGCCTAGTTGAATTGTTTCGGTAATTTATTTACATATTTCATTACATTATTTACATTATTTATTTTTTAATTAATTCCACTTTCCCATATACAGGGTGTTCATTGTGTTGGCGACAGGTGTTGACTTCCTTATTTTAAATGGGACACCCTATATATTGTTATATATTTAGATAGCGCCTCCAAAGACAAGTTCAACGATATATAACGGTATGGGTCTGTGTCGTGACGTTTCGGATTTATTAAAGTTTTCATTTTTGACCTATTTTTAAATTAATACAAATACGGTAAATATTCCTTTTTTTAAAATTTGTTTACGTTAAGAGAATTACAAATGCCTATATTAGTTAGCAAACTTTTTTTTAATTTTAAAAATGTTACAGTGTTGCCATGTTTTGTCTATCGTAAAATTTCTTGAGTTTTTTAAATGCAACCTCCTGTATATAATACCAAATCTATATAAATAATTAAAAGACCTTTTTAACGATGTATAACAACATGGGTCTGCAAGTCACCGTTTGGAACTTATGGAAGATTGTCTTCAGGAAAAATCATATTTTTCTTTTTCCAACCATTACATCCTATATACTTAATATTATGAATCAATACAATAAATTCGGTTTAAGATGAGTTAACCAAATATCCTATATTAATTTATAAATTACAGTATACAGGGGGTAGTGTGGTTGGAAACAGAAAAATATTATTTTTCCTGAAGACAATCATCCATAAGTTCCAAACGGTGACTCGCAGACCCATGTTGTTATACAGCGTTGAAAAGGTCTTTTAATTCTTTATATAGATTTGTTATTATATACGAAATTGTACAAATAGACAAAACATGGCAATACTGTAACATTTTTAAAATAAAAAAAAATTGCCAGCTAATATAGATAAAATAGGCTTTTGTAATTCTCTTAACGTAAACAAATTAAAACAAAGGAATATTTACCGTTCGTTTTTGTATTAATTTAAAAATAGGTCAAAAATTAAAGAAAAACTTCAATAAATCCGAAACGTCGCGACACAGACCCATACTGTTATATATCGTTAAACTGGTCTTTGGAGGCACCATCTAGATATATAATAATATATAGGGTGTCCCATTTAAAATAAGGAAGTGAACACCGGTCGCCAACACAATGAACACCCTGTACATATATGGGAAAGTGGAATTAATTAAATGCATAAATCATTCCAAGAAACTTTTGTCCGAACTTTTTTTCTCAAAAGTCTGCAGTTTCTCAGAAAATGTATAGGACCCTAATAAAATGCCCACCCTGTACACCTGTGACACAGCTTAGTACCGGCCGTATGTTGCTCGGGCAATAAAAATGAATATTTTCTGTTTTAATGTTGGACTCCTTACAGCCAGATGGCTGTGCTTGGCGCAAGTTGCAGCACGTGTGTATATATATATATATATATATATATATATATATATATATATATATATATATATATATATATATATATATATATATATATATATATATATATATATATATATATATATATATATATATATATATATATATATATATATATATATATATATATATATATATATATATATATATATATATATATATATTATATCTTTTGCCTCATATTATAATAGCCAAGCTGTGGTGGTCGATAAAATTACCCATAAATAGAGCATCTTTATATAAAATATATCAGTTTAAAATAAATACGGATTATTACTTTAACAAAACTTACCTCCTCCCCAAATTTATCCAAATTTGCTTTGGCTGAAAAGTTAGATAAGTCTAATAAAATTCTTTTATTAGGTTCATCTAAAATTACAAAGTCTTCAAATATTGAATCATCAATAGTAAGCTTATCAAGCTCTGCCTTAATATCAAATTTGGTTTTAATTTCATCCAAATCAAACTTTTTGTTAAGATTAAACGTATTGTAAGCACTCTGGTTTTGATGACACTTTTTTAGTAATACGGTTGGCCTGACGCCAATTGTCAGTTGTAAATCGTAATCGTCCAATAATTGCCAAATTCTAAATTCGTTAGGATCTGGATTTCGAACGGGATCGCATATACCCTTTTCCGTAATAACACCCACAACCATGGCCACTATGGTGATGACAGATATAATAAATCCCATTAGAAACATAATCATAACAGCACTGAAAAAAAAAATGACTCAGCGACAAATAAGAGATACCAGATGCGAAATTGCACCATATTGTAATATTAAATAATGAATGTTGCGAAAAGATAGTAATTCTAGAAAAATAAAAACATATAGGCGTGCACACATCCCCGAAATAACGCTTATTTAACCAGATAGTGACCACAATAGGTAAATGGCCACTTTTGGTTTTATTTTATGTTTTCAAGGGTGCTGCATTTGAATATAATTTTTTTTGCCACAAGAGGTGAAACATTACTAAAAAGGCTATTTTAACCAAAAATCTAAGAAAAAAAATTACGCTTTTTTATATTCAACTCGCTAAAACATTGCTTGCTCTTAATTTTTCATTTTGAACTTTTAACTAATAGTCCAGTAAATAAAGGGACAAAGCTGTAAATAAATCTGTACAGTTTTCCCTTGTGGGATGCTTTCAAGCGAAAAAAAGTTTATTAACATTAACAAATGGGAAAGGGCTGAAAATGGCCCCTCAAGACCCGAAAAATGGGTTTCCCGCTAATATCTGCCAAAATATGAAAATTGGAGATTTTTTGTTTAGGCAAAAAATGAAATTGTCTTGTAATCTACAAAAATGGTCGTTATTTATATTTTTTTAAATCGATAGTTTTCGAGATAACGGGATCCAAAAATCCCCTCATTTCAGCTGCCGCTCTACCGCTAGATTGCCGCAATCTTCATGGATTCACTTATAAGCGGGCGGACGAATTGTTCCATTACTCGGGCAATAAGGTACATTTTTTAATCATTTAAAGTTTATCGAAATGGAAAAAGCCATACCTATCATTGCATATGAGTTTGGGTCCATTCTGATTTTTCTAGAATATTAAAAAAAGCTGTGAAAGTTTTTTTTTCCCAATATTTTGAGAGTATCTTATTAATTTATTGATATTTAAAAAAAAAATGGTTTGTTATTAACACTTCTTTTTTATAATGAAATCTTAGCGGGTGTTCAATGACCCCAGAAAATTTCCTTCGCCATCTATCTTGCGTTTTGATAAAAAAATTGTTTTGCCCAACTGCATAAATGCATTTCCAAACCCGTTGACCACAAATTCGGTAAGAAACTACTACATCTATCCAGTGTGGAATGTTATGGATTTTTCGACGGCCGTTTTTGCGAAAAATTTTGGTGTTGCGAAAAAATGGTAGGGACCATTTTAATAGATTTTGAGGTGATCTTCATTTTTTGTCTAAACAAAAATTCTCTAATTCGCATATTTTGACAGATATTCGCGGGAAACTTATTTTTTGGACTTTGGGGGCCATTTTCAGCGGGTTCCCACATCGGAATCGTGATAAACTTTTTCTCGCTCGAAAGCATTCGCGAAGACCTAAGAATTCCGCCACAAATAAAAACCGTTCAGATTTATTTACAGCTTTGGGTACTTTCAGGTCTTTAGTTACTGGACTATAAATTAACCTGTGACTTTTTTTACAAAATGAAACCAACATGATGATCACAAATCTGAAATAATTTTTTTCGACAAAGTTTTATTTTCGAGATATTGATCATTAAACATGATAATTAATTTAATCTCTTTTCCACTATATTATTTTACCGCAAAATTAGTGATACACTAAACCAAACTATTATAAAATATTTTAAATGTTTTAAAATTAGTCGTGTTTCCATATTTATTTTATTAAGTTTTTACTTGAAAATACAAAACTCCAGAAAATATCGACCATTTAAGGCGCCATCTATTCTTTACATATTAAAGCAGATAATATAAACTCTAAAAATATAACGCAGTAAACTAAACACATTATAATTATATTAAATAATTTTATATATTCCATGAAAGTTTTGTTTTAAAATCAATATTGTACCGGGTGTTCCACTAAGAGATGAGGTAGTCGGCTATATCTCAAAAACTACTAATAGTATAACTTTCGGGTAAAAAAAAATTTAGATAAAAGCGACCAAGGGAAATTGCTGAAAATTATTTTTAAGCCTGTGGGATGGCCGCTAGGGGGCGTACGTAAGGGTAACGTCAAAACATAAAAATATACATTTCTCAAAAAAAAAAATTAAATAAAGTGTGTCAATAAGTGGTACTATTTTAATCTTTAATGTTTTCTAAACAAAGAAGCTTCAGGTGTAATTTTTGTCAGTTCTAAAATAAAGTGGTGGGGGAAGGTTAAAGTTTAATTTAGAAAAGTGCTAATAACACCGGTTTGCTTTAACCGAATTTAGTGAACTTGGTCTCGTTTAGAAGAGCATTTTAAGCATTATTTTTAGGTGTATAAACTATTGCTACACTCATCCACAAACGCCGCTAGAGGGCGTCAAGGTAAAAACTAATTTATTTTAGGAAATTTTTTGAAAACTTTAAATACAATGATATATACCTTTTTACATATTTAGATAGAGAAAAAAATCCCAACAAAAGGACGAAAACCGCAATTTAATATCTCTTTTCAAACCGAATATATTAGCAAAAATATAAATACGACATCGAGACGCAACGCATTTAACTTCTAGGCCGATTTCTTTAGGTAAAAATTAAATTTATAAATTTTTACAAAATCTAATGACACACTGTATGACTTCTACTTATTTTAACCATTTAACGATATTAGACAACATTAGATAATTACCAACCTATAACTGTAATAATCCATCGAGCGTGGTCCTTATCAAGTTAGCTTTGAAAACAAAAGGATGCTGAAATGTCAAAAATCCAACAATTTTTATTTCAAAATATTATTTTTAGTGTTGTGCTATTGTGTTCTTTAAAAATGCCTTTGTTGTTTGAAGAAGCAGTTGATATTATTGCTATTTATTTTGAGTGTCTGCAAAATGCGACTATATCTGCAAGGCTGTATACATTGAGATATCTTCAGAGACGTGGGTACGGCAGCAGAACGTTCACTTGTTTAACAAATCGCTTTCGTACCACGGAAAGTGTTCTTCGCCCCTTACACCGCAGACGCCGTACCCGAAGGACTGAGGAAAATGTCATCAACGTTTTAGCTTATGTAGAGTTTAATCCTCAGCTAAGCGTTCGTGTAATTTCGAGAAATTTAGGTATTCCTTAGACCACAGTATTTCAAATATTGAAAGAACATAATTAATTAGATTATTATTATATTTTAAAATTTGACATGCAATTTTTGAACTGAAGTCGGATTTTGATTAACCTATCCCAGACGCAAGCATCAAAAGGATTATAAGGTTATTATTAGATTGTAATAATGCAAAGTATTTTTTTTTCTTAGGTTGCATCCATATCACATTGTGCGACACCAAGCTTTGATCGTTGCAGACTACGACAAAAGGTTAGACTACTGTCATTGGTTGAAAAATATGATAGCGGAAGACAGAAACCTTTTATCTCGAATTCTATGGACTGACGAAGCAACCTTTCATAGTGACGGTGGAGTTAATATGCACAATATGCACTACTGGTCACAAACTAATCCTCGCTGGATGCAGGAGGTGCAACACCAAGGAAGGTGGAGCGTAAATGTTTGGTGCGGCATTCTTGGCAGTGAAATAATCGGTCCATTTATTTGGGATGAGCCTCTTAGAGGAGAAACATATTTGGATTTTCTGGACAATCACTTACCACTTTTTTTACAAAATGTGCCATTAGAGACCAGACGAACAATGTTTTTCCAACACGATGGGGGTCCAGCCCATTTCGCAGTAAACGTCCGTAGGTTCCTTAAACGGACATTTCCTGGTAGGTGGACTGGAAAAGGTAGCCTATTTCCGTGGCCTGCAAGGTACCTATTGTTTAGGTATAATTATAACTAAAAGGCAAATAGTAAAGTTTTTTATTATCGTATCAATACTATTTTCAGTAGGTAATAAAATAGAATTTTCCTTACGTTTTTGTTGCAGATCTCCCGACTTGACCTGCCTTGATTTCTATTTATGGGGCAGACTAAAAGATCTTGTTTTCTGCACGAGACCCACAAGGGAGAATATGATTCAAAGAATCAGGGACTCTATTCGGAGCATATCAAGAGCAGAAGTGGAGACAGCTCTCTTATCAACAAGGCAAATATTGGAACAATGCATTCAGAATGATGGGAGGTAGTTTGAACATTTGGGACGTCATTGAGTTTTTGTTTATGTTTTCAAAGCTTACTTAATAAAGAAGTCTACACGCTCAATGGATTATTACAGTTATGGGTTGGTAATTATCTAATGTTGTTTAATATCGTTATGGGTTAAAATAAGTAAAAATCATGCAGTATGTCATTAGATTTTGTAAAAATTTATAAATTTAATTTTTACCTAAAGAAATCGGCCTAGTACAAAACATTGTGTCGTTAAATGCGTTACGTCTCTATGTCGTATTTATATTTTTGCTAATATATTCGGTTTGAAGAGATATTAAATTGTGGTTTTCGCCGTTTTGTTGGGATTTTTTCTCTCTCTCTAAATATGTAAAAAGGTATATATTTTTGTATTTAAATTTTTCAAAAAATTTCGTAAAATAAGTTAGTTTTTACCTTGACGCCCTCTAGCGGCGTTTGTGAGATAAGTGTAGCAATAGTTATACACCTGAAAAGAATGCTTAAAATGCTCTTCTAAACGAGACCAAGTTCACTAAGTTCGGTTAAAGCGAACCGGAGTTATTAGCACTTATCTAAATTAAACTATAACCTTTCCCCACCACTTTATTTTAGAACTGACAAAAATTACACCTGAAGCTTCTTTGTTTGGAAAACATTAAAGATTAAAATAGTACTACTTATTGACACACTTTATTTGATATTTTTTGAGAAATGTATATTTTTATGTTTTGACGTTACCCTTACGCCCCCTAGCAGCCATCCCACAGACTTGAAAATAATTTCTAGCAATTTCCCTTAATCGCTTTTATCTAAAAAATTTTTTCCCGAAAGTTATACTATTAGTAGTTTCTGAGATACAGCCGACTACCTCTCTTAGTAGAACACCCGGTACAAAAAGGCATAAAACAGTGTAAGTGCAGTTAGTTTGAATTTAAAATTTGATGATGATGTATATCTCGAAAACGAAACGGTTTTGTATTGTTTGTATTGCAAGAAAAAACTTCGGAATTTGCGAGCGGCAAAAAAAGTAAAAAATAATTTTCGTTGTTTACATATTGATCGCCAACTTTTATACATTAAGAAAGAATAATGAAAGTCAAGATCTGACCGTACTATTCATTACGCAAGATCCAAACACCTGTATATCCGTTTACCTTTTTTGCCCTGGATGCGTGGATAAGATTGATCTAAATTACCGAACTTCCCTTAACCTTAAAACCTACTTGGCGTAAGCACGCTTCCTTTTGCAATTATTAAAATTATTTCTTTGTGCGAAATATTCTACAGACAGGTCCAGTGTCGTAGAAACATAGGCAGGGAACTGATGAATTTACTAATGTCCGCTTCGATCGATAAATATCCGCATGCATGATTAACCGAACGAGATCTCAGTTTGTAACATGCTTTCGGACGGGCGTTTTGTATGGTTTAAGGCGCGCTTAAAAATTACGAAAAATAAATTTATGCGGTCTAATCTGTTAAGAAAACAGTTGATACTTAATACCGTTATTTATACCTAAATAGGGAATTAAATACCAACAGCTTTATTTATCAGTTCATTAATTGCCAAAGCAAAATAAAAAGTAAGTTCTCTAAACCCAAAACTCATTTCTAAAATTAAAATGGTACGCAATGAAAAAATAAATAATTATAAACATAAAAAATACTCCAAAATGAAATTATAATAAATAGTTAACCCCGTCTAACGTTTGTTAGCATATTAGGGCTAATAGTTTGAAAAGCTTCTTCGATTTTTATTCGAAGTTCTTCTAAATTATTAGCCCTATCATAAGTATAAACCTTATTTTTTAAATAACCCCACAAAAAGAAATCATTAGGAGCAAGGTCTGGTGATCTCGCGGGCCACAAAATGGTTCCACGTTCACTAATCAAACGGTTAGGAAACGTATTATTGAAATATCCTTGAACAATACGTCCATTGTGAGCGGAACAACCATCTTGCTGAAACCAGATATTACCAAATCTTTCTCCTAATAATTGGCAAATTGCCGGTACAATTTGTCGTTGTAACAGATCCATTAAATTGCTGCAGTTAAACTGCCTTCAATAAAAAATAGTCCAATAAGGTGTTCTCCCACCATACCAGCCCAAACATTCAATTTTTTGAGGATACTGGGTTCGAACCTCAAAATACCTGTGTAGGTTTTCACGAGACCAATATCGAACTTGAGTTGGATTACGTCGATTTAATAATGGAAAGGTCGATTCATCGGTGAAAACAATCGATCTAAGAAAGTTTTCATCTGTATTTGCCCTTTCCATTATTAATTCGCAAAACTCCATACGTCGAAATTGGTCTTCGGGAAAAATTTCATGTATTTGTAGGATCGAAAACCATTTTTTTAAGGACTCTTTTAACTGTAGTAGGCGATGAATCTGTTACCTCAGCAAGTTGTCTACTGGTTACAGTGGGGTCTTGTTCAGCAGTAACACAAATTTATGCCTCTTTTAATTCCCGTTCTTCATTTACGAGTTCCTGTTTTTTATGTTTTTGGGGAGACACACACCCGTGGGTCTCAAAATTTTGGATAATTCTAAAAATTGTTTTCAGACATGGTATAGGTCTGTTTTCAAATGCTTCGGGAAAAGATTCATGAATTTGTCTAGAGGATTTTCCTTGGAAATACCATTTTACAATTTGAACCTTTCCACGAAGTTCGTAAACGTCCATTATTATTTATTTTTAGTGAAGAAACGAGTTTCCAAGAGAACTTACCACGTATTTGCAATGTCTGCGGCTGCTAGAAAGCAAATAATATTTAAATTCAAAATTAAATCTTTTAAAACATTCCACATTTATCGCATCGTTTTTGCTAGTTTTGTTTCGCTAGCTCGAGTCAGGCAAATGTAAGTTAATTCGCCTAAGTGTTTCCTATGTTTCTACTACAGTGGACCTGTCTGTATATCTAACCTATTTCTTATAACAATCAGCATGATATCGCACTTCATTTTTATATAAATCGGTTATATTAGTAAACTGACAGGATTGGCAGCATTACCATGGTTATATATTTTAATTATTTTGTTTTTTGATATTGAAATTTGTAAATAAAAAAGTTAAAAACCACCAATTTAAAGGTAAAATTTTTAACTGTCATGTCATGTTTTTCATTGGATTCAATGGCAAACAACTAAGATGGATTCGAGGGCTAATAACCTTTTAAGCAATAAATGATAGACTTGATTGACTTGATTTTTAAAATAGTCCAGGAAACGAACCATTCAGGTCATTCCATGCATTTTTTTAAAATGCATAGAATGACTTGAAATTTTGAAAGTACATAGGGAATAGTCCAAAGATGAAAATCTTTATCATGCCGAAAGGCGCTTTTACCTTGGGGGTGGTTGCCAAACCATCTCAGGGGTAGAATTTCTTTAATATATTTTAAAGACAAGAAAAATATTTTTAAGCAAAAAATGTTTTATGCTTTTTTTTTGGAAAATGCATACTTTTCGAGTTGTTCGCGATCGAAGGTCGGGGTGTTTCGTCAATAAAATCAAGGCTTTTAACCGGTTTTTTTGCAAATAACTCGATAAGTAATTGCTGTGGGACTAGTACAAACCAAGTTGTGGTTTGTTAAAAGTTAGCTGTTATTCATCAAACACAAAATTTTAGAGTTTCAGAGACAAATAACGCAAAATCTACGTATTTTTCGAGGAAAGCTAATACTAACTTTTTAAAGCAAAAACCTTTCTTAAAAAAAAATATGTATTATAAAAGTTGAGTAAGTCAGGATTAAAATAGGGTTAGACCAAAATTTTTTGAGTGCAAAAATCTTCGAAAACAACCTCCTAATTACCATCCTAATTAAAATGAGTCGTAGCCCTTTCTCAATGCCCTTTATTTATGTATCATAAATAAATTCTTAAATTTTAACGGATTTAAATGGCTTAATTTTTTAAAAAATTGGAGCTGCAAGTGAAAATCAAATTTTAGAATTTTAATAAAAAATAACCTTTTCTTTTTTAAAGGTTTTTGCAATAAGGGGTAGTTTTCACTCTAAAAAAATAAAAAGCGACCTTTAGCATAATGGAGATTTTAAAGAGGGTAAGTTCAGCTTAATCCCACATTTTCATGCAAAACACTGTGAAATATTAATTTTTTAGGGTAAATATATTTTTTTTAAATTCATAATAGGGGTTGATTTTTAAGGTCTGAAATATTTCAAATAATGTTTCAAAGCAACAAAATACTACTTTTTTAACTTTATAGGTTTTAGCAATAAATGGTAGTTGTCACCCCTTAAAAAGTAAAGAGCGCCCATCGGCATATAGATTTTTAAGAAGAGGTTAAGTTAAGCTAAATCCTAAAATTTCATGCAAATCTATGCATTTAGAAAAAAATTCCAGCTTTTGAACTTTTTTCAGATTCGTTTTCTGGACTAAATAACAATAAATATAATATTCTGATTAGTCGATGAACTCATCGGTGAGAATAAAAACGCACGATTCCTACTTTAAACTTAACACAACTACAAACCGAACTTTTTATACTTACCATAAAAGAAACTGGCTACCTGCACCTTTATTACAACAATTGTCGTTATATCCATCTGGTCTCTTTCCACAGATGCCACAAATAAGACCTAATGCAATGCAAATTGTTACTAGCAGTAATATGCAACTGATTGCAAGTCCAACATAATATGAGTATTTTCCATATTTCTGAATATAATCTTGGGCCTTATTGACGGCTGGTGAAGCGCTGTCATCTATTTGTATCTTTACGTTATCAATAGAGTCAGTAAGAATTTTTAAGTTACTTTGAATTGTTGCATCTAAAATTTTTTAAAAGAGTTTAATCCTCCAGTCAATCTAGACATTCAAAGGAACATTAATTTACATCAAGCTGAAAGTGAGTAAAATTGTTCAAGACATAATTAATAATATCATTTCAAAATTCCCCATCGTTCCGCTAGGTGGAAAAAAACTGACTCGCGGTCAAAAAACATTTTTTTCGCAATTTTCTTCAAAACGGTGAGTTTTATCGTAAATTTACCCAATAATTGTAGATCATAAAATTATCTATAATTTTTTTTTCCCAAAAGCCACCGTTCCTGAGATATTACGATTCAAAAAGTTGTAAGCGTTATTGCATGCGTAAGTACGTAACGTATATACATCTCTGTAGCTGTAATATAAGTAAAAAAAATCTATAACTTACATTTAAAATATAAACATAAATATATCTATGAGAATATTAGGTAAAATAAAACCCAGTTCCTTAATTTATACGCTAGTGTAACCTTTTTGCTTTGTTTGTACGGAGCTTAAAAAAAACTACCTGCTTAGATAAGTATGCATGTTTTGTTAGAAACACTCGAAATAAAAAACAAGTGCAATTAGCTTGTGTTCCTCCAACATCAGTTGCTGCTCATCAACATCTTTTTCGGGTATATTACCAAGTTCAAGTGTGGCTTGGTTATCAGCTAGACCCAACAGATTGTGGTTAGAAATTGGTCGATAATAGATTAGAACCAATTAGATTTTACGCCCACCTGCGCGGGAAAAACTGCTAAACACAATTTTTTGCAACTGTAAAAGGGAATGCAGTGCTAAATGTGGTTGCAAAAAAGTTGGACTGTTTTGTTCTCTGGCATGCACGAATTGTCGAGGCCGGCCGTGTTCTAATGTTGAATCACCAACAGCAGAGGATTTGTTTGATACTGACGAACAGACATGCGATACATCGCGCAATTCACTTACACCCAAGATGAAGAAGAAGATGATTAAGAAGAAGAAGAAGAAGAAGAAAAAGAAGATCAAACAAAAAAGAACAAGAAGAAGTTATTGAAGATTATAAATCGGACGAAGAAATTTTTCTACTGTTTTTTAATTTCCATCGCTTTAATCACTTTAATCACAACTCTTGCGAATATCTGTTATTACAAAATAGTTTTCAATTAAACAGAAGCAAATCAAAAATTAAGTTTCGGCGGCAATTTCGGTTTCGGCCAAAACGAAACCGAAACTGGTTTCGGAAGTTGTCGTGCACGCTCGCCTAACTTTGTTTCTCGCGGCAAGTGCGCCGTTCGGATAGCTTTGTAGCAAAATTTTAGTATATATTATTTTTATTTAGGAGGAACCTAAAAGATAAAATTAAAATAAATGATTACAACAAAATATACTGTGTTTTCATTTCATGTCCTAATTAATGCAGAATAATGGGAAAATTGAGTGAGTTTCGATTTCGGCCGAAACTGAAGCCACGGCCGAATATTCGGTTTCGGCCGGAGAACCAGTTTCGGTCGGACTCTAATTATTTTGTATATAACGAAAAGTTGTTTGACATTTTTTAATACTGAAGTTTTGTATACCTTTTATGTTTTTAGCATTGTGACTGTTGTATTTTTGACTGTTATTTTACTAAAAAAGGTTAGACTTCAACTAGTAGTTTTATAACAATATTTTCATTTGTGTTTTTTATTTTTTTTCGTCTTGTTGGTTAAATTATAATTAATATTAGTACTACGGATAAATCAAATGGAATACCATATGTTCTTGTTTTAAGTGAATTATTGTACAGGTTTTTGGCTTTTCAATAAATATTGACTTGATTTGACAACAGACCTGTGGAATAGGCCTACTGGGGAAACCACGTTAAAAAAAGGCGCTAAGTACACTACCTCAGAGGTGGCGAGGAAAGGTGTGCATACAATGACGCTTACAACTTTTTGAATCGCTATATCTCAGGAATGGTGACTTTTAGGAAAAAAATATTGAAACCTTTTTTATGGATAATTTTATGATCTACAATTTTTGTCGAAAGTAATTTTACGATAAAACTTACCGTTATAAAGAAAATCGCGAAAAACCCATTTGTTTGACCCTTGACCTCGAGTCAATTTTGTTCCACTTACCGGAACGATAAGGAATTTTGAAATGTTATTTTTAATTTTTTTTTCAACAATTTCACTCACTTTTAGCTGTAATGTAAATTTATGTACCTTTAATCTAATTTTTTGGTCTAATTTAACCGGACTATTAAATGAAAAAACCGTTGCGTCGATTTAAAAAAAGGTTTCACTAAAAATACTGGGCCAAGGAATGATCAGTGCAAATGCCCTGTTTAATCGTTTGCATTTTAGCTGCCATTCATGCAGCATAATAATACATATTTTTTTTTAGTTGCAGACCAGAAATAAATGATCCAAAAAAATAACCTCCAAACTTTTCAAATAACTTATCTAAAATAATATCACTACTGGAACCTTGATTTTTTTTTATATAATTTTGCTGCAGAGTAGTTTTGTACCTTTCAAGATGATATCTAAATTTTGATATTGCTCTATTTGCCTTCTCTTCTTGCAGGCCATTTTAAATCTAGTATTTCAAAAAATTGCAATTTAAACCATAATTAGAACATTTTTTATTCTAAATTAACAATATACGATTTCAGCAGCAACTAATTATTTTCCATAGTATTTCAGTTAGAAACAAAATAGGACCATATTTAAGAACATACAATGCTGTTTTACTAACCTGTGTTGTTAATTTGCAGTTTTGCGTTATTTATACCGTCTTCCAAATATGATTTTATCTTTTCTCCAACATTCATTAACTGGTCATTTCCTGTTTCCGCCGCTTGCTTGATAGCACTAATATTAAGAGATTTTAAACTTTCTATGTCACCACTAACATCGGGAAGCTGAAAGTAAGACGTTAAAAATCACTTGGCGTTTCAATAATATCTAATATATTTTTTCTACAAACGGCAGTGTTTGATTTTTAATGCATGCTGTCAGTGTCTAAAATGTCATTTCATGACACTGGTGTTAAAAGTAATAACTTTTTGCACTTGTACTAAAATTGATTTACTTTTTAACATAGATAAGAAATTACAAAAACTTAATACCAAGATCAAAATAAATTATTTATTTAATTAAAAGCACAATTACTAAAAATACAATTAGAATAAGAAACTCCATGGCCAATCTCATTGGTGGTTCTTACATTCATCAACCGTGTCTCTTAATTGTAATAAGATTAGCACCGTCGGCTAACAAACTAGCTGAGCAACGTCGAAAGCAATGTCCAGTGTAAAGGTGGGAATCAGGCAAATTTAAAAATTTAGCCATTTGGGCAGGTATTTTACCAAATGTGTTGATTTCAACTGGAGTTATGGCACATTTTTATTCTCTAGGCATCTTATAAAAAGTCTTGAATGAATAATATTCACTGGACGAAGGGCTATGTACTTTTTACAATAGTTCAATACTTCACTATTACAAAGCTTCGTTGCGCATCGTCTCTCCGGTAGCGGAGTGGTCAGAGTTTCGGCTCCCCACCCCGGCGATCCGGGTTCGATTCCCGGAGCCGGAGAGACACTTTTAGGTAGTAGTTATTTACAATAATGTCCGCGGTGGCACTACTGCGTTATCTAAAAGGTCCTGTGAAATGCAACATTTGCATGTTTCAGTGCTTGGACAACGTTGACGAAAGAATTGGGTTAAACACCGGAAAACCCGGCACTCACGGTACTTTGGTACTTAGGTTTATATATGTATATATAATCTGTAGGATATAATATACATATATAATAATCATTCGTGAGCTGTCATAAAGATTTAAAAAAATAGTTTTTGTGTCTGGTATATGCACAATCAGGAAGTTCCCAAATCTTCAATGTTATTTAATATCAAACTACAGAGTTCTTCTCGACGACAGGCTCCAAATACACCGAAAATTAAGGCTACTTTTTGCATAAGACATATTTCATCCGGGGCTCCTGCGAGAAATTTGTCAAGTCTGTCAATATTTTAGACTTTTTCGGTCGATAGCCTTCATCCTTTCGCTTTAAAAAGGCAACTGGCTTGTAATATTTGCTTGTGTCCTGATTATTTATGTTCATCATCGCCTTAAATATGGAGTATTTTGACCAGAGCGTAGACGATTTCCATATTTTGGACTTTTCTTCAAAGAAAAGTCCAAAAAGAAAGAATGCCAGTAAAAAAGTGATCACGCAAGGATCACTTTTTCACTGGCATTCTTGACACTAACATTTTTCTGATCACACCATTTTAAGAAACTATCGTATGTAAATTCGTATTGTTACTTTGACTTATTAGGCAATAATTTAAAAGTAGCTTTAGTGGCAGCTTTTTCGATTTACACCAGAAGAAGTTAATTATTTGACGTTACTAGTCCACAAAGACAAATCAACAAATTCGATTTTTTTTTTTACCTTATTAACTTATTTTATAGACAAATTAGATGAAATTAAATTTTAAAAATAATAATAATGTCGACGATAAAAAATCATTAATTTGGACTTTATACAAAGTGTATGATATACGTGCTAACGGTGATTTTTTTTTTCGAAAGCAAAACTTACCTTCTTACAAAATAAAATGTCACTTTTAGCGCTTAAATCATAAATAATTATTCCTTTAAATCATGCATTTTCTGAAATTTTAATTCTACTACTTACCCTTGGAAAATATCGATCAACGTACTGCATGAAATAAACAAAAGCAATTTAGAAAAAATACACTACAGCAAATTCATATACAAGATACGCTGTGACAGTTGGTATAACATTACCAACCACAAAAGTTTTTAGTTTCTAAGAAGTTCCATTTTTACCTACACCAAACAATTTTGTATATCCTATTTTTTTAGACTTTTTATTAGAATGGTTACCCCATAAACAGTGTTTGTCGATTTTCTAAAGGTACTGTGATGGTCCACTAATGTCAGCGTCTTTTAATTGACTGTGTCTATCACCATTTGTTGGCCCGATATTAATCCTCAGTTAATGATTCGACAGAAAAAAGACATAAATGATATATCCACAGTGGCCTATTAATTTAATTAAGTTACAAATCCAACGTTATTAATTAAGCATTGGCCCACTGCATTTATTCGTTACTCAGCGTACGTTAGATCGTGTTTTTTGGCCCTTTGCCTAACCACCGACAACTAAAAGTGAAGCGTGTCACCATAATCTAACTTTTTCAGAAGCTTGATGATTTTTGTGAATTATTAGGGATGTTTTTGTGTTTTTTTGGTGTTTTGGCAAATGAAAAGTATATTACGGTGATATTTTATTGGCTGTTATGTTATTTCTGACTTTGTTTTGTATTTTAGTAGTTAGACTATTTTATGACATTTTAAATTCATCTGCAAACCACATTGTTTTAAGTGCCTCATTTGTCTTGTTGTGCCCAAGGCAATATATTATTGTTTTTTATGTATTTATATATTTTTTTAAATAAAAATAAATAATTTTACATTTTTATTTCATTTGGATTTCCAGTGGTGTTCCAACAGTACGCCTAAATGAAACACAGTAAATATTAGTTACTATTTAGCTAATATCCCAATGATTTTTCAACAGTGGCCCTAAATGAAACATCGGTAAAAATTAATTACTATATCGTTAACACCCCAATGGGCCTCCATAAATATATCATAGGGCCAATATGTAGAAGTATTGGGAAAGTGACTGATAAGTGTCGATGGGCCGGTGTGCCAAACGCAATAAGGGCCGATGTTGGCACCAACATATATTGTGTCAATGGGCAGTTGAATAATTAAATGAAAAAGTATATTGGGCCATTGATTGACCATTATTTAATGTTTATAGGGTACTTAGTGCTGACTGAGTGTATTTTTATTCTTTAATATGTATAGAACAAATGGTATACAAATGCATTCCAAGCGACAAGAATTTAAGACTATTTCTCATGTGATAACGTTGTCAATATGTCACTGGTTAATAATTATAAACTAGAAAACATGTTTTGTTAGACATATTTCGCGGAATATTTTGACTGTCATGGGAAGTAGCTATTTCCGATACAAATTACAAAATAATTTTTTGAGGCATGCGATGCGAAGATTGTCAAACGAGGGCTTGGGTCAAGTTTAAGAACACTTCAACTGCCTAAAACACTGATTTTACAGCCTGGATTAAACAAATTTATAGGTAAATTTGATTTATTTTGAAATCGAATATTAATAAATTTCTTAACAAATTTAGGAAAAAAACATATGTATGGTACGTTTCACAATAATTCGTTTATTTCTTGACCGCAATACAATTTAAATTACAATCCTCAGTGGAAAATGCAACTATAAATAGGTTGCCTGACAAGTATCCATTGTGTAGGCACCGCACCTTTTGAAAGGGTACAGGTCCTGATTACCTACTAATATTAATAGTTTAGGTTAGCTATTTCGAATGCTCAATAACACACACGAAAATACCTTGACAAACTCCAAACAACTGATGAACTAAGACAAAAAGACTCTGCTTTATATTCAACACCTGGAATTTGACTTTAACCTACAACATACATAATATACCAAAAAAAAGTACAATAATACATAAAGAAAATTTTAAGTTCGGATGGCGGATCAAATACAGGACGCCATTAATTCTGCGTACAATAAAAACTGGCCGCTGGTGATAAGAAAGTACTCGAGAAATGTACCCTGGTTGAACGAGGAACTCACCAAACTGAAAAAGAGGGCAAGGAGAGAAAACAACAGGGCATCATTGTATAGGGAATCATACAAGAAGGCCCTTAACGAATACAACAAGGCATTGAGGAAAGCTAAGAGAGATTCATGGAGAAGGCACTGTGAGGAAATCGAAGGAACTCACAAGGCAGCCAGACTCCATAAGATTCTTTTGAAAGAACCTCAATCACAAATTTTTACTTTAAAGAAACCCACAGGGCATCACACAAGAACGGCAAATGAAACCATGAGACAACTACTTAGGGTACATTTTCCGGGATGCATAATAACCAACGTCACTGGAAGACTGCAAAAGTTCAGACTTAGGAAGACCAGAATACTGCTCCAGGGAGGACTGGCAGTTGGCAAAATCGGTGATAAACGTAGACAAAATTAAATGGGCGATAAACTCATTCGAACCGTATAAATCGCCAGGAACGGATGGCATTTATCCAGTAATGCTCCAGAAAAGACAAGAGCTTTTAATGCATAGACTGTGTCTACTTTTAAAAGGCAGTCTGGCTCTGGGCTATAAGTCAATAACCTAGACAATCAGAGTAGCATTCCTCCCCAAACCTGAGAAAACCGGACAGAATGGGGCAAAAGCTTTAAGACCAATAAGTCTGATGTCGTTCGTGCCAAAGACCCTAGATAAGTTGCTGGATAGGCACATATTATTTGTGATTTTTTGGGTTTTTGGGGGGATTTCTTCTTTTTTGTTGCAGGCGATCTGCAAATTCATAGGGGTCAATAGGGCTGGACAGGGTCAGCTCGTATACCCCGGGATCCGGACCGAAGGGGTCCCATTTTCCAAAAAGTAATAAAACGAGTATCCCAAAAAAACAAACTGAAACATGAATCCGCCACAAATCTAGAGAACATATTTATTTTTTAAACTGTTTGGAAACAAAAAAAAAAACGGTCGAAGAAATAAAAATATTTTAAATCGGTCGCCATTTTGTGAATAATTAATTTCTTCAGATTACCGCCGTTTGAAAAATCGATGCGACCATGGAGGCAGATTTTTTTTCAAGCTCTAAGGCACCGTTTGTATTGTTTAAACTGTTTGATATTTTGTAATAAAAATGTGCGAAAACATGATTGAATGTGTACTTAATAAAATTTAAAAAACCTAATAAAAAAATCCTTTATGTACCTGGTAAAAAAAATCTCAAAAATGAATCATTTTTTTGGCTGTCACAGTGGCTATTCCCCTTAAAAGCAAAATGTGTGAAATTTTGAAGATTAATATTTAGTTTATCATCACCGATCGTTGTATTTACAATGTTTGTCAATTTATGAGAATATATACAGACAGGTCCACTGTAGTAGAAACATAGAAAACACTTAGGCGAATTGACTTACATTCGCCTGACTCGAGCAAGCGAAACAAAACTTACAAAAACGATGCGATAAATGTGGAATGTTTTTGAAGATTTTTGAATTTACATATTATTTGCTTTCTTGCAGCCGCAGCCATTGCAAATAGGTGGTAAGTTTTCTTGGAAACTTGTTTCATCACTAAAAATAAATAATAATGGACGTTTACGAACTTCGTGAAAAAGTTCAAATTGTAAAATGGTATTTCCAAGGAAAATCATATCGACAAATTCATGAATCTTTTCCCGAAGCACCATGTCTGAAAACAATTTTTAGAATTATCCAAAATTTTGAGACCCACGGGTGTGTGTCTCCCCAAAAACATAAAAAACAGGAACTCGTAAATGAAGAACGGGAATTAAAAGAGGAATTAATTTGTGCTACTGCTGAACAAGACCCCACTGTAACCAGTAGACAACTTGCTGAGGTAACAGATTTATCGCCTACTACAGTTAAAAGAGTCCTTAAAAAAAAGGGTTTCCGATCCTACAAGGCCCGAAAAACACATGAAATTTTTCCCGAAACTTTCTTAGATCGATTGTTTTCACCGATGAATCGACCTTTTCATTATTAAATCGACATAATCCAACTCAAGTTCGATATTGGTCTCGTGAAAACCTACACAGGTATTTTGAGGTTCGAACCCAGTATCCTCAAAAATTGAATGTTTGGGCAGGTATGGTGGGAGAACATCTTATTGGACCATTTTTTATTGGAGGCAATTTAACTGCAGCAATTTATTTGGATCTGTTACAACAACAAATTGTACCGGCAATTCGCCAATTATTAGGAGTAAGATTTGGTAATATCTGGTTTCAGCAAGATGGTTGTTCCGCTAACAATGGACGTATTGTTAAATTTAAACAATACGTTTCCTAACCGTTTGATTAGTGGACGTGGAACCATTTTGTGGCCCGCGAGATCACCAGACCTTGCTTCTAATGATTTCTTTTTGTGGGGTTATTTAAAAAATAAGGTTTATGGTCATGATAGGGCTAATAATTTAGAAGAACTTCGAAGAAGCTTTTCAAACTATCAGCCCTAATATGTTAACAAACGTTAGACGGGGTTTTTACGATCGTTTGGGATATTGCCTTGCGCAAGAAGGAGGTTTGTTTAAATATTTATTATAATTTCATTTTAGAGTATGTTTTATGTTTATAATTATTTATTTTTTCATTGCGTACTATTTTAATTTTAGAAATGAGTTTTGGATTTAGAGAACTTACTTTTTATTTTGCTTTGGCAATTAATGAACTGATAAATAAAGCTGTTGGTATTTAATTCCCTATTTATAAATAACGGTATTAAGTATCAACTGTTTTCTCAACAGATTAGACCGCATAAATTTATTTTTCGTAATTTTCAAGCGCCTTAAATCATACAATACACCCGTCCGAAAGCATATTACAAACTGAGATATCGTTCGGTTAATCATGCATGCAGATGTTTATCGATCGAAGCGGACAGTAGTAAATTTATCAGTTCCCTGTATGTTTCTACTACACTGGACCTGTCTGTATACTTGGGCTATATTGTAAGAAATGGCTTCCAATTAGCCGAGAACGGTCCATAAACAATTTTGGTTTCAGTTCTTTTTGCAATAATAGCTGGCTTAACAAAAAAAGATAATTAAAATATACCTATATCTTACCTTATTAAAATCTATATTCGTCGACAGGGTACTAATATTCTGTTGTATAGCCTGGCAGTCTGCATAATGACATTCCCTAAGCGCTTTTAAAAGATCCCTTTTCACTTTTCGCAGAGCTAAAATATATCCATTTGATATAAATTTCTTAAATGTATGTTAAATGCTAAATAATACAGCGTATTTTTTAATGTATAATACCAAGAAAATGACCATAACCATTTATTTTACAAACGTGTATATCTAGTAAGCCTATTGCACTAAATAAATTTATATTACCCTAGCGACTAATAACAACTAAGTTAAAATGTTTATGAGAAATTTTACTTATATATACAAAAAAATAAAAAAAAATAACGCATTGCTAGATGAGTGTCCAAAAAGTCATGTCGTTCAAAATTGTAAAAAATGGCAAAATTGAATATGAAGTAATAATTAAGTATCACTGTTTTTATAATCTATACTAAATTATATTTTAGTTTAAGCAAATCAAGTGAAACCTATTTCCAAGAAAAGATCCAAAGCTCTTCTTTCTAGATTACTCCTAAAAGGAAAAAAAAATTGATAGGGGCAAAATGTAGTGATTACTAAGGCTTGCCGAAAATAGCCTTTGGTTTTTCCACCCCCCTACATTTTTTTCCCATAAGACTTTGGTTTCGACTAAGGTATAACGATATATTTATTTTATTATTAATCTAAACGTACATTATTGGTAATAATGGTTGGAACATTAAATATCTTTGGTACTTTAAAAATCACTTAATTTTTATAAACTAACCAAATCATAAATATATCAATATAAACCTTGTTCAAAATTAAGACGGCACTATTGCTAACTTTTTTATTATAAAATATAGAAGTTAGGTTAAATTAGCAAAGTTGTGTACATTTTTACCTGATTACAATGACGATAATAAAAAAACAAATGAACATCAGATTTACGAGTTATTCACAATAATATACATTTTTTAAATGCAACACCCTGTATTTGTTACGTTTATTCGATAGAGAGAGTAATTTTCTATACAATTAGTTATTTACATTTTTTTCCTAAAATGAGAAATAGCGGAGTTATTTCAATTTAAATGTGCTTTTTCATAACTGGACGCAGGCAGCCATGGGATTCTTAAAATCGCATTTTTTGTATAAATTATTGTAGTATGCAATGACAGAAATAAAATAAAAACAAAAGATAACATGTCTATCCGCCATGATGCTTTAGTGACAACCAGAGTTTATTAATCAACTCTGGTGACAACTAGTACACATAAGGCAATAGTTTATTTATGCTACTGTTGTTTAAAATGTTGTCATTTGGAGAAGTTTGATATGATGGTATGCTACATAACTTTCCAAAAAAAATGGCATCAGGCTTTAGAGTGGAACTATTTCCAGAAGAAAATATGCCAAACAGAAGATATTTTTTAGCCCTTCATCGAAAGTTTCAATCAAACGAAAGTGTTTTTCTTAAGTGTAGAAATAAGAAAACCTTTATAATGAATCAACAGACAGATATTAATGATTTGGCATATTTTAAAGTTTATCAAGAGACTGTAGGTGAGATCTTGAAGAAACCATTTATAAAATTTGGAAGAAAACATAATTATGTACCCTACAAATACAGACCCACACAAAATTTGTTGCCAGGTGATTACGAAAGGCGTATAAACTTTTGCAAATTTTTTGTAAATGCTGCTATAGAAAATTCAAACTGTTTACGATTGTTCTTTGGAGCGATAAGACTAAATTTAGTAATGGGCATGACTGAAAGAACCAACATTATTGGAGCAGTGAAAATCTCCTGCGCCACCATCCTTCCAATCCACAAAGACGTTTTAGCTTAAACGTATGTTGCTGCCTCATTGGATCAAAAATTGTTGGACCTGTGTTTTATAAAGGATCTTTAATAGGCGAACGATATCTGAATTTAGTAAGAAATGTGTTGGAGGATTTTTTGGATGATGTTAATATAGCCATTATTAGCACAATGTATTTTATTAATGTTACTTATGTGTTATTATTAAAAATAAACTAAAATTACGATGTTTATAATTTACCCAAGTAATTAGAAGATATTTGAAAAATTATATCCTTTATGGCGGACTTTATTTAAATTTGATTTCTGTCATAGCGTACTACGATAATTTGTACAAAAAAAAGCTATTTTAAGAATTCCATGGCTGTCTGCGTCCAGTTATGGAAAAATACATTTAAATCGAAATAACTCGCCTATTTTTCATTTTAGGAAAAAATGTAAATAACTTATTGTATAGAAAATTACTTTCTCTATCGAATAAACGTAACAAATACAGGGTGTTGCATTTAAAAAAAAGAATATTTTTGTAGATAACTTAAATTTGATGTTCATTTGTTTTTTAAATATTGTCATTGTAATCAGCGTAAAAATGTACACAACTTTGCTAATTTAACCTACTTTGTATCTTTTATAATAAGAAAATTAGCCATAGTGCCGACTTAATTTTGAACACGGTGTATACTCTGTTTCGTTGCAAGCGATAGTAATATAATTTACGTAATAACTTAAGAATCGTAAACCATAGGCGCGCTGGTATACGTATCTTTATATATTTATATATCTTGATATATTTATCCTTAATTGCAAACAAGGTTAATAAATATTAAAGGTATTTCGATTACTTTTGTTGTGTCAACTAAAGCATTATTTTATTTTTAATCCAAAACCCTAGCACAACACATATTTGGTAAATTATTTCTATTATTTTATTGGGTTTGCAGTAAGGTATAATTTATTTAATAAAAATCTTAAAATGTTTAGCATGAATTATATATTACAAAATATAAAAAGTTTCAACCATTATGGCCAATACTGTATGTCAAAATATTGTTCTTGATGTTTTACGGCGATATTTCGTTCCTGGAGTATCCATTTATAATGTCCAGCAATAAATAGCAAGCAAAGTAACACTCTAATTGTCTTGATATCGTTTTTTCATGGCATAAATGTTTGGGGAAACCGTACCCCATGCAACGCAATGGAAAAACATCTTACGTTTAACAAGTTCGTTATTTAGCCCAGAAGCTTTTAAACCCTATACTTTTATAAATTATATTTTTACGTAATAAACGATCCTGTGCAAAGCAGGTCTGCTAAGTAGTCGTTATATTAAGTCACTTGTAAAACAAAACAATACCAAAACATCGTTAAAGTGGATTTACTTTAGGTCATCCAGTTTTGCACTTTTTAAACAGCTCTCAGAAATGCATTACTAGGTTTTTGCAAAATATGTCATAAAACACATACTTACCATCATTTAGTTGAGATGCATATACGCGTAATTTATTACTGTTAACTTTTAATGAATTTAAGGAATCGTTAACTTTTCCAAGATTTTGTGTAAAGTTGTACAAACTTGTCATAGCTGTGGCATTAGAGTATTCTTCTAGCTGGTCTCTGATAGTATCGCTACTAGCTAAAATAAATTTTAATTACTTTAAAACCGACCTAAATGATATGTAACATTTCAGATAATATAAACGATAAATGGCATACATCAACGTAACATACCGTTTCCTTTTGATTAACAAAAATATAACTATTTCGTTATGGTACTACTTAATTCCAATGATATCTTGATGGTTCTATACTACGAGACAAAAATAGTAGTCACGCAGTATTGATGCAAAAAGGATGCAGACTGCAGAAGTTGCGCATACAACAGAGAAAATTTAAAAAGTTACTAAGTTACAGGTATTTCCGCAAACAACCGAAATTTTGGAATATCGTTTTAATTTTTTCCTAGATTTAATAAAATAAATATTTTAGATAAATTACACATTTAGATTGGCACTTCTTCTTCGGTGCTTTCGATGTTTCGTCCTCACCATCATCAACAATGTCTTTTCTTATGAATGCCACATTGGATTTTTGCAGTTTCTACTGTTATGGCCCAATTTTTTTAACCTTTTAATAATGTATTACAAGTTCTTATAAATCCCAAATATTAAGGTACAGGGTTATTCATTTTAAAGTAAACAGGGCTTTATTTTTGAACTTCCCTGTACTTTTAAAAAAAACGAATATAGCCATTTCGTGTATTTTTTCCGTAGAATTCAATAATCCAATCAGAAAAACATTTGGAACAAAAACAAAAGAGTTACAGCACGAGTGACGTGTTTTTTAAATGGAATACCCCGTATATTTTTATATCAATAGATAGAGATTTTTACGAGGAATTCGGTGATATAGGGGTTGCTGGGTTTATTTCCTGCGGTTCTGCTGCAATTTTCTAAAAACTGCGTGGTACTATAAGGATAGTTTCACCTGAAAAAACCTGGCTGCCACAGGTCACAGGTGCTTATTTGTCAAAGTCAAGAATTTTTAAAATACGTTTATTACTTTTTGGACTAGTTTTATAATGAGGTTTTCATCAGAAGAACGGCTTTAAATTAATTATATGTATTACTATTATAAATGTGGAGAAAACGCTAAGGAAACGCAACGAAAATATGTTGCAAATTTCCACAGAAATACATCAGTAAAAACGATTTTAAAACTGAAGGTCTTATTCGAAGAAACAAAATCGTTACATATTAGAAAAAGAACTACAATGAGAAAAAGAAACCCGGATCGAGCTCTTCTAAATTATTTTACTTTATATCCCATCAAGTCAATTACTGACGCAGTTAGAGACTTGAGGTATGGTTCTGCAAGAAGAAGAGTAACCTATGCGACGGTTCAGAGAACACTGAAATATTTTAAGTATCTTCCATATCACGTTCTTTCAGTGCAGCATTAAACACGTGAAAAAAAGAAACTTCGCTTTCAATTTGTTTCCCAAATTTTAATCCATGAACAAGATAACGATCCTACCCTGTTTCAAACAATTCTTTGGACGGATAATGCTACGTTCACTACATCGGGAATGTTTAACAGACGCAATACGCACAGGCACTAGGCAAGACCAAATCCCAAGAGATTAAATACCAAGGGAGGTCTTCTCTTTATGTCTGGTGTGGTGTGCTTAACAATAGAATTGTCGGGCTCATATTCTATAAGGGATACTTAACTGGAGAAAGATATCTCAATCTTCTTGAAAACGATATTAAGGACATTTTAGAAGAATTGCCACTCGAAACGTATCGCAAGATAATTTGGCAACAAGACGGAGCGCCGCCCCATGCTGTTCGTCAAGTTGTGCAGTATTTCAATCGCCGATACAATCAGTGGATTGGACGTTATGGCACCTAATAGTCCAGATATTACAATCTTGGACACTTTTCTATGGGGTCACTTGAAGAATGACGTTTACCAAAATGGGAACACAAACACGGAAGAAATGAGAGAAAAAATTGTAAATGAATTTAATCGTCTTAACCAAGAACCTCAAATAATATCGGCGAGCTTAGAAAGGCTAAGGAGGGGTTTTAGATCATGTTTCGAAAATAACGGGGGTCATATAGAACATTTAAATTATTAGTAATATTATAATTTTTTGTTATAAGTTAAAATATTCTTAATACCACCATATTTTACCTCGTATTGTAATTTTGCTGCTTGGTTTAGAAATATCATTTTTATTATATAACATAATTTGAAGTCGTTCTTCTGATGAAAACATCATTATAAAACTACTCCAAAAAGTAATAAACGTATGTTTAAAAGTATTGACTTTGACAAATAAGCACCTGTGACCTGTGGCAGACAGGTTTTTTCAGGTGAAACTATCCTTATAGTATCATGCAGTTTTTACACAATTGCCGCAGAACCGCAGGAAATAAACCCAGCAACTTCTATATCACCAAATTCCTCGTGAAAATCTCTATCTATTGATATAAAAATATACGGGGTATTCCATTTAAGAAATACGTCACTCGTGCTGAAACTCTTTTGTTTTTGTTTCAAATATTTTTCTGGTTAGATTATTGAATTCTACGGAAAAAACATACACGAAATGGCTATATTCGTTTTTAAAAAAGTACAGGGAAGATCAAAAATAAAGCCTTGTTTACTTTAAAATGAAATAACCCTGTACAATAATAGAATATTGGCCTATTTTATATTTTTGATTTATTTTTGCACTTTTAAGTAAACAAAAAAGTGTAAAAATACGACTATATAAAACGATTTAATATTTATAACCTAAACTAAATAACTTACCATCCATTGTGTTATTAAATGCATCAGCAAACTCTCTGTAGTTTTCACGTAACAAATAAGTAATTTGATTATTAGTCGAATCTAAAAAGGTTTTTGTATCTGCTATGCTTTTTTTCATGTTATCCGGAAAGTTATCAATACCTTCCTGGAGTTGCTGGTTACTACCAAAAGCGCATACCACGCAGAATCTGAAATATAATAGTGTTTGTAATAATCAAAATGAGACAAAAATTTGAAATCAATATAGTCGGGTAAATGAATACGCAAAACAGACAATCTTCGGAAGTCCTTAGGAACAACTTATAATTAAATGTTTTTTTAAATCTTTGTTTTTTATACTGTTTAAAATTATAAACATTTCAAAGAGGGAGCAAAATTATTTATATCAACGAAATTACTACGAAGCCTTCTATTTTCTGAATAAAAACACATCTCTTTAAAAATGTAGAATAATACATAGTCCAATCAAACGGCAGTTTGAAGTGGAAAGTTTTGGTGTAATTGTTTTAATTAGTTTATTTCATGTTTTTTGGGGTGCTGAACACGAATCTGAAGTTGTTCAACGAAAATTTGCTCGGCAAATATAAGAAATCATCAAAAAACCACTAAAAATAATGTTTTTTAGTGGTTTTTAGCTTATAACTTGCAAAGTAAGCTAATTATGCAAAAAGTGTTTTTGTAATAAAATAAAGAAGAAAATATTGCCTATAATTTATGTTTCCTATCATTTTTTCGTACGTCCTATGGTAAAAAAATAGCAGAAGACATCCTTAGTTTATATTTTTTATTTTATGTAGGGAACATTATTTGAGAAATTAATAAAGGCAAATTTCAGTACAACTCGGTATTTATGACCTAATACGAGCCCTCTTAGACACCGGGTTAAAGGATTTCAGCAGAGCAGCAATTCAGTTCTTCAACGCCTGAAACAAATAAGAGACCAAGTTTCAAACACTTGTCAACATATTGAATAGATATGAAAGCAGTAGAAACATATTTTGACACACAAATAAATAATAAGTAGATAAATAATGATGGTAAGATAGAATTATCCATGAACAGTTACCTTCAAGTAACTCCGGATCATCCTCTGCTTTTTCCTCAATTTTTGCAATAGGCATATTATTGCAGCTGTTCTCACAGTTGAGGCACATACTGGAACAGTTAAGACCAGCTTTTCTACATCCACAGTTGGTCTGACAGGTCTTTATGCATTTGCAAGCTATTAGTTTCAGTACTGCATCTGGTGCTGGTGTTACTGGTTGTTACTGGTTGCAGATATCCTTTGGTTTTCTTCCAACCCCATTGTTTAGCTTTTTTAATTTCCAAGCCATTGTTGTACTTGAAACTAAACTCTCAAAGAATGTTGCTGTGCTGCAGCTTCGATAGGAGGTAGTGACGCCAAATGTGCTGTTGTTTTGTATGCAGATCTAAGGTAGCATTTATTCCTTAATTTGTTCAAGGACGCTCTTTTCTTGTCAGTTATTTTGTACAATGCAGTGAAAAAGGTAAGACCAGCATTAGTAACAGCGTCAGCATGTGCCGTAGGATCTTTAAAAATTTGAATGATCTTGGTTAGGGCAGGGTTTTTCTTGAGGGTTTGACGGAACCTCATTTTTCCGACTTTGAACGAGGCTGAAGTTGTGTCACATCCCCCCATGGCATGCAAAAACAATATGTTGTCACTGATGGATTGGTCTGGATGGCAGTCAGGAGAAAAAATAAGTTGTGAAACTGCCCCTTTACCTGGCTTTAGAAAGTATATATTTGAATTTACATTCCGACAACGACCAATCATGATCATCAGCAGATCTACATCTTCACCCACAAAAACTACACAGTTATGCTGCTGTGCGAGATCCATAGCTGTGGTGACACTAAGATTATTCGCATCCTCTTTTGCCTGCTTTGTGTGAATGTCAGCTGCAGCAAAGTTGTCCTTTAACATTGAGATGAGAAGGATTTTGTTATTCATATTGCCTAGAAATATTTCTTGTGGCATTGTCAGAGATGAATAGGGAGATTGCTGATGCCGTGTTATGAAAACGCGACGGAAAAAAGAGCGCCCCCGCATTGTCAACTCTCGAACTAGACGCACCTTGCCTGCTAAAGTGCGTCTACGAAGACGAACCGCAACCGCAGTTTTAATTCCCACTCGGGAATATTTTTTTTAAATTTTTATCAATATTTTTTATAAAATTATAATTGTATGCCATCGTATATATGTTCATGTTAATAATTTTTTATTAACATGACAATCGACCACTGGTCGTCCGAGAACGTCGGTGCGTCTCCTGTTCTCGTCCATGTAGATGCACTTTAGCAGGCGGAGAGGGGAGAAAGTGCGTCTAGTGACAGCATTCGCTGGTACACTTCGCTCCATTGCCATCGGCAATCTCCCTACTCATCTCTGGCATTGTCGGAATCATTGTTTTGTCGAACATAACATCTACTGACATCTGTTTGCGTGATCTTCTCTCTCGTTCAACATATTCTTTTACTTATAAGGAAAATTGCATTAATTTATTCATTATTTTTTGCTTTTTTTTTAATTACTGATTTCTCCTGTATTTCAGCACTCTTTTGCGAGGAAACCATACGACGTACGAAAAAATGTTAAAAGACATAAATTATATCTTTATTTTACTAAATTACTATTTTTTGCGGAAATAGCTTGCTTTGCAAGTTATAAGCTGAAAACCACTAAAAACATAATTTTTAGTGGTTTTTTTGATGATTTCTCATATTTGCCGAGCAAATTTTTGTTGGACAACCTAAGATTCGTGTTAAGCACCCCAAAAAACAGAATAAACCAATGCAAATAATTACACCAAAACTTTCCATTTCGACCTCTTTTTGGGCACCGTTTTACTAGCCTAACAGTGTAACCTCGATATAACGAAACTAAAAGACTTAGAAAATATTCGTTATATGTATATTTTGCAATAATTAAAAAGTCGTTATAAAGGATTTTGAAAAATCGTTAAATCGAGAAATTTGCTATATTGAGATAGAATTATGTCCAAAATTGTCATTTCATGGCACAATGTATCATTGAAAAATTAAAAAGCGAAATGTATTTAAGAAAATAAAAGGCTTAGTAGTGATTTCGTAGTCACCCGGTATTGTTTAAACGATATGTATAATATTTATACAGGGAGTCCCAGAATATGTGGGCAATCTCTCGGAATCTAATAAAAAACCCAAAAATATTATGACAAGTTCCCATAAACTTTTTTTGCTACGAGCCATCCCTACGGAGATACAGGTACATAACGGACGACCCTGGATCATTTTTTTTTTAAATAACTTTTAAAATACTAGGCGTAATTTAATATCTTTTTTAACATGATGGTTACCAAATAAGTCTTTTTAAAATGAAGGCATTAAATCATATTTGGCTTATTTAGTTTGCCAGGGACGGACTAGCTCTGAGACAATAATAGCAATTTTTTTGACATCCTGTATGATAAAGGCTCAACAATATTATTTTCGGATAGCTTTAACCTTAAACTAAAAAAAAGGTATTCTTGATTGACATCGATAAAATCAACTGTTTACGAAAAATAAAATATTATCTGGCGATTCTGGCATTAGAATTACCCGGGTGTGCTCAAGGGCGGCTCTGTGGGGGTGTCCGGGATGTGAATTGGGGGAGAAATTGCAGCATGCCTGAAAATCGCTCCAAACTCGTTACTCGGGGGGTTTTCGGGGCTGCCGAACTCGATTCTGACATTAGAATTACACGGGTGTGCTCAAGGGTGGCTCTGTGGGCGGTGTCCGGGGGGTGAATTGGGGGAGAAATGGCAGCGTGCCTGAAAATCGCTCCAAATTCGTTAATAGGGAGTTTTCGGGGACGCCAAATTCATTTATAGCCCTAGATTTCCCCGGAGGCGCTCGGGATTCCCCTGTGGGGTTGGCTGGGGGGCGGGGATTGCAGCGTCCATGAAAATATAAATAATAATATAATATAAAATATAATATTTCTGCTTTCAATGGAAAACAGAAACGTCTCTTTTTGATAAAGTAATTATTCGTCAACAAGAAACTATAAATGATTTTCTTTTTTTTAAGTTTTTAAATTTTTTTGAATTAATTTTCTGCTATAAATATTGTCATGTTTTGTTTTTTATGAAAATATATTTTGATTTTGTAAAAAAAATAAAAAATATGTTTTGATTTTGTAAAAAAATAAAAATGCCAGTAAAAGTTATATAATTGTTGGTTAATTTGGCACATTTAAAAAAATTACCCTGACAACATTATCCCGCGCGCAGTCGGCGTCTGCGTCGCATCTTTGTTACATCTGACGTTCAGGACCATGTTGCTTTTTCGTTGTATGTAAATACAGTGCTACAGTAATCAAGTTTCTTGGATTTTGGACCTTTTTTGGTGTTTGAGTTGTGTTCGGCACACGTGGGTTTTTCGTTATACGTCAATGCAGTATATTTTCATGGACGCTGCAATCCCCGCCCCCCAGCCAACCCCACAGTGGGACCCCCAGCGCCTCCGGGGAAATCTAGGGCTATAAATGAATTTGGCGTCCCCGAAAAGCCCCTCATAACGAGTTTGGAGCGTTTTTCAGGCACGCTGCCATTTCTCCCCCAATTCACCCTCCGGACACCCCCCACAGAGCCACCCTTGAGCACACCCGGGTAATTCTAATGCCAGAATCGAGTTCGGCAGCCCCGAAAATCCCCCGAGTAACGAGTTTGGAGCGATTTTCAGGCATGCTGCATTTCTCCCAATTCACCCCCCGGACACCCCCACAGAGCCACCCCCGAGCACACCCGGGTAATTCTAATGCCAGAATCGAGTTCGGCAGTTCCGAAAACCCCCCGAGTAACGATTTCCAAGAGATTTTTCTGAGTTTGCAGTCGTTCCTATAATGGTGCGAATAATAATGCAATTATTGGAAAATGCATTTTCCGGCCCAGAAGGCATTTTTCAAAAAATGCATAAACCAGACTTCCCAGAGTAGTTTTCTGGGACCTTACTGAATACAATGCAGAAAACCGCATCTCGATATCTGCTGGCTCAAAATATTTCCGCTATTTTTCCTAATTTCTCTGGACCAGAACGTTTTTTCGGGAACACCAATCGTTGAAAAACGAATATTCTTTTTATACTTAGGAGCGGATTTCTTTGGTATAATTTCTAAGGTAGCTACATTAGCAGAATGCAAAACATATTACGGAGTTTTGTGTCCCATATTTTATATAAGATTATTACTTGACACTTATGAAATTATTTTGAACGTCAATAAAAACTCATCATCATAGAAACCGAAGGTAACTTGGTGGATTAACAATACAATTATTCAACGTCACACTCATTATTTTAGGTATTAAGAGCCAGAACGAACACCCACAAAGTCTTAAACAGTGCATTAATATGCATTTCCAATTTCAGAAAACCTTCACCTAAATAACCACACTTTTCTTTGAACCCAATTTTTTCCATTTAGGTCATTAGATCTGGTTCTCAACGCCTCATTTAACGTTTGCAGTGTGGGAATAATATACCTTTCCGCACTAGTGCGGGAATAATGTCTTCCCACACAGAAAATAATGTGGAAAGAACCATTCCGCACGCTCGTAAAAAACTTTTAAACATTTATTGTTTAAGTAACATGATTTATAACAAAGAAAAAATACATTTTAAAATTGGGTATTATTAGTTTTATTAATATTAAATATGCAACTTGTTGCACTGCCAATTTATAGCTGGTGCCATTTGATGTTTTATAAGATCGGTTCAGCGGGGTTGATAGCTGGTGTCAATTGACTGGATAAAGTTGTTCTACTTGTTGAAGATGATGGACAAGCGGATGATGTTTCGAAGTTTTTAAATGATTAGCCATATGTTTGATGTTTTTTTAGTTGGTCTGAATCATCCAAGTAACTTTCTGCGACAGAAGTTGACTTTCAGCCTCCAAGCCGTTTTATATTAGTTATCCCTTCGCCTGAATCTGCTAAGAACGTTAAAACTGTGACCTGAATAACGTTCTGAATTCGGTAGATGTACAGTAGGCAGCGATTTCCGACGGCATTTTTCACACTAAACGGAACATTTTTTCATTTTTTTGTAGACAAAAAAGGACGGTTAGTGGTAGGAGGTCGTAAATCCGCATACTTTCTGTACAGCTTAGAAAGGTTCCATTGTTTATTTTTTCGGAAATAACAAACGATTTGAAAAGGTACGATTTTTAAAGTTGTTAACTTTAATAGCGATAAGGTTTCCCTTATACTGAATATCATCAAGTGTAATATTCGTAAGCTCCGATCTGCAACAAGCGCCAGCTAAAGCAAAAATGGTGCTTATTTTATCATCAGATAAGTCTCATCCGGAGCTGACATAAACCTAGTTATGTCTTCTTCGCTAAAAATATGAACTTTCTTTGCTTGAAAACCAATAATTTGCTTTTTTAGAAACGATGTTAATTTATAAAACTTGCTTATGTTCAGGTTGCATTTTGACCAAACTTTTAATTATGGAGTAACGTGAATAAAGTGTATTAGGCTTAACTACCTTACTAAGTTCGCAGAGTACGCCAAAAATGCCTCTTCATTTATGCTTTTGATTTGCTTCTTCTTGCACTAATTTAAAAATTGGATTTATTGCTGCTTGTATCTTTTTTTATTTACTTGGTAATAGGTTCATATTAAGAAAGTTGAAAGGTGTATGGAAGGCCAATGCTGTAGAAAAAATTATCCAGGCTTGCAGGGCAGCGGGAATAGGGGAATCGGCCCCGCGAAGTTTGGACAGTGAATCGTAGGTCAGGTCCGACCTTCCATGATTCTTTGTTACTATGTATAAAGTTGACATCTTATAACAATATTTTATAAATTTATAATTTGTATAAAAGTACAATGTAATAGTGTTACCTCATGCAGATAACATAAACAAATTTAACAAGAAGTATAGAGTTTTTTTACAAAAGATTTTTTTTATATCGTCAGACAGTCCACCAAGGCTGTGGCTTCAATACTAACGTACCGTTAAGTGTGGTAAATGGAAGTTTATTAACACCAGACCTAAATATTTGAAGAAGAGAAAACTTCTGCGTGTAGCAGATTCCAGTCTAGCCACTCTGGGGAAGTTCGGGGCCTCTTAAGTGGCACTACGTGTTGCTCTGTTGGAAGCTGTCAGAGGAATTATACTTGCCAACTTCTCGGAGCAGAAGCCGTAAAAATACTTATAAAAATGCAACATATCCCCTCCAGCTCGTCTGTGGGAAAGAGAGGGAAGCTGTAAGCATTGGATCATTAATAAGACGAACAGATCTTTGAATGGAATCAAGAATACTAAGAGTTGTAGGAAATACCATTGCCCAGACATGAGAACAATATTCTAAAGATGGTCGGATTAGAATACATACAGAGTATACAAATTAGATGGATAGAAATACTTACTGGCTCAAAAGAGGAATCCAAGCTTTTTCATCTCAGGCTAAGGTTGTTCTCAAAAGTAACGCCAAAATAACTTCTTTTCGCGACACCGAACATGACTGTGTCTTGGAGCATTAAACTGGACAAGATTTTTGAAGCCTCAATTCAAGATTAGTTTATGGTCTTGTAAAAGTGATATTTGAATTGACCTGCTCTTGTTTTTCTAATCAGGGGTATTCCGGGTATGTTACCCTTGGATTTGCAAGACAAAACCATACAACTTTTAGGCGTTTTTTTACGATATTGTAATAAATCACACAAGGCAAAACAATCGAAATTAATACGGCGCAAACGACAACAAAACATATAATTCGCTTGGAAGGGTTTATGAGACAACGGCACAGCGCAATTATGGTTTCATAAAAACCGCGAGGTCGCACACGAAAACGGGACTTCGGCAGTGTCAAAAGATAATATGTTGCCTACTTACAAACTGTGTGTAGGTAGGCAACACATTACAATATTTTGGGGAATTTCGTTACTGCGCAGAATCGAGAGGGCCCCTCATGACAGTTATTTTCATAGTGGGTCGAACATTTTTTGATCGATAGGCCATAGTATTGGGCTTCCATCAACCTTCAAACTTCCTTGGTTCATATTCACCTCATTGGCAGCCTTGAAAATATCATCGTTTCGTCGAAATAATCCATTATTTGACTTGTTAAAAACTTTTAAGTCTTAAAAATATTTTGACAAACTGACGGATTAGAACATTACTTTTGTTGTCATGATAATATTACAGAACAAAACCTGGTTTGATTGTTACTTGACTTACGCCGAGTAATGATAGCTTTGTTAAATTTAGCAATGGACTTAGCAATTGTTAAAAGTTAACAACGGCTTAGAATGTTTAACAAAACGTCATTGTCAGTATTATTCAATAATTTTAGTAGGCAACCTGTAAAAATCTGACATTTTGTTAAACATTATAAACCGTTGTTAACTTAGCAATTGTTAAAAGTTAACAACGGTTTAGAATGTTTAACAAAATGTAAGATTTTGACAGGTTGCCTACTAAAATCATTGAATAACACTGACAATGACGTTTTCTTAAACATTCTAAACCGTTGTTAACTTTTAACAATTGCTAAGTCCATTGCTAAATTTAACAAAGCGATCATCACTCGGCCGTTAATATTTTAAAAATTGTACAGAAACTTTAAAATCATTTTAAAAGAAAAATTGCATATTAAAAAAAATACAAGAAAGCTTGTAAAAAAGCGATGATCTTTTATTAACGATATTATTTTAAAGTTATCAATTCTTAGGGTATATGGTAAACTAACAGGAAAGCAAAAATACGGTTATACTTACAGCAAACCAGTGCTAAGGACGATCAGCAAAGTGCCATGTATAATTTTCTTGCAAGTATCTTTTTTCTTATCAGCAGGCTGAGATCTGGCCCCGCAATTTCCGCAACATCGACAGCAACAGAAGCAAAGGCCGCAAAGGGGAAAGAACAGGACGCATAGAAGCAAAAACAGCACCACCGCTACAAGTTTGCGATAATAGTACAAAGTGTCTGCCGGATCAGGTGTGATTGCTATGATCTGTTTGTGAGTTTGTGAGTCGATGTACAGAAAACCTAAAAATGACAAACCGTTAGAGAAGATCTTTACCCAACTGCCAAGCGGATGAAAATTATTTTTTATTAGAATATGTAAACAAAAGTATCGCAAATTGTTTGCCAAAAAATTATTGTCAAGACCGACCAAAGGTTGAGTTTTGGTTTCGGTTTCGGTCAAAAATCCAGTTTCGGCAACAGTTTTTTAAAATTTTACAGGTCATATATATATATATATATATATATATATATATATATATATATATATATATATATATATATATATATATATATATATATATATATTATATATATATATATATTATATATATATATATATATATATATATATATATATCTTCCCTATTGAATTCACAACAAAATTGATAAGACTATTTTGAAGACGTTGATAAGATTAGCTCACATTCTAAATTTCTTTTTTTTCTGATAAGGCAATTAAACGTTATTTAAGAAAAACTATTTGTAAAATCGTTGCATACCTGCTACATATCTTAATGAATCCACCAGTAATAAATAAAATGTCTTGTCAACTTTTTTATTGACGTTTTACTTTGTATTAGTAATTTTAAAATGTTTTATAGTATTGAAGAGAAAATAACAATACATATTATTTAAAATTATCTATTTTGTGATATATTATTAGATACATATACACATATGCCTATGTCTTTTGTAAAGTTACCTTAAACTTTAGTAATATGGTTTGCTCAAAGTAGGGTTTTAACATTAATATGCTTTCTATTCAACCGCCACTAACCTTACTACAATTTAGGTAAATATATTTTTTATTACATTTTATATTGTCATATGAAAAGATTATTAAATAATAATATTATGAGTTTGAACCATAATTTTACTCATGAATTCTAGAAGGCTGTGGTAGCAACTATTACTTGTAAGCAAAATGTCAAAACAATAATTCATGCAAAAGGTTGTCACAAATTTCTATATTTACAATGGACAATATTTACAAAAAGTATTGCCTGTATAAATTTTGCGAAAGTGTCGAAGAAATAGATAAACAACCCAGTAACTTGCCACTTTTAAAATATTTAGTAAAGAACGCTAGTATTGATCTATTGGAAAATAACCTGTTTAAAAAGATACAAGAAACTCTTGTTTTTATGCAACCATCGTTAAACCGCGTGAGGAATACAAAAAGAAATAAAATAGTATCCAAGTAATATTTGTAAGTTCTTAAGCATCGAAATTTTATGGTCAGTACTAGCGAAGTTCCGAGTCCTACCTATTCGCCAAATAAACGGGAAGATGTGTTCCAAGAATACCACGAAATACTAAATGTTTTATTAAAACACAATAAGGAATATGTCTGTTGTTTTTTAATTATTTGTTAAATTTATTTTAATAAAATTCATTATTTAGAAAACGATGCAATAAGAAGTGTGCTTTTTTTAAAATAATTCATAAACAATTCGTTAATGTCGACCAGTCAAAAATATTTTATTTTCTGTCATTTACTTTTGACATAAGGGTGTGAAAACTTTTCACACGGCGTACGAAAAATTTTCACACAGTCCTGTCAAAAGTTAAAAGATTAATAGTATATTGTGCAACAAGTTTTGAAAAAGACTCTTTGCACACGAGTATGAGGTTTTGCACGAGCCGTAGGCGAGTGCTACAAATCATACGAGTGTACAAAGAGTCAGTTTCAAACGTGTTGCACACGATACTTTTTCTACGACTGCAGAAAATAAGATTAATATGCGATTTTTATTATTTTTAATCTTTTTTTCTTTTGACAGGACTGTGTGAAAATTTTTCATATGCCATGTGAAAAGTTTTCACACGCTTATGTCAAACGTAAATGACAAAATAAATCATATTGAAAGACAGAACCGTGTGCAAAAAAACATATTTTCCTTGCACACATTGTGCGCAAAATACAATTTTCAAAGCTTGTTTAGCGTGTGCAAAACCCCATTTTCTAAAGCAGTCGTATAAAAATAATTAACATGGCATATTAATCCTTATTTTCTGCAGTCGTAGAAAAAGTATCGTGTGCAATACGTTAAAAACTGACTCTTTGCACACTCGTATGACCCCATACTTGTGTGCAAAGAGTCTTTTTCAAAACTTCTTGCACAATATACTATTTCATTAGTTTACGGATATGTAAATTTCGAATAAGCTCTTTTGCCAATTCCAAGTAGGTGTGGTTAGTTGTGGTTGTGGTTGTCCATTTAACACATTTTATTTTTATATAAACCATTTTTAGCATAAATTCACAAATTTTTCTTTTTACTCCGAAATTCCGACGAAAGCAGACAGCTGCCGATAAACGTTCTCTCTTACACTACAGCTTGTCTATAGCGCTGCTTAGTCCCACCTATACTTAATTTGTTAGATCACCTGGCATGTAGAAAGTCCCACCAAAATGATATGTCTTTTTAAGAATCTTATTTTTTAGTTATAAATAATACCCTATTAAAATTTGAAGTTGCCTTAAATATATTTTTTACATTTTTTGCAAAGTATTTTTGCACGCGCCTGGCAATGTTAAAACCCCGACAAAATCGTCTAGCTTATTATTTTTTTTATTCTTTAAACATAAAACTTCAACATATAAAAATTGCCTATTGCCTTTTTTTTTTTTTTTTAAAAATATATATATATATATATATATATATATATATATATATATATATATATATATATATATATATATATATATATATATATATATATATATATATATATATATATATATATATATATATATATATATATATATATATATTTAAAAAATTTAAGGGGTTGATTTAGCCCCGCTACTCACCAGCCAGGTGTGAAGATCCGTATTGGGGTATAATAGGAGAGGTACATGACAAGTTTTCAGCTTGCCTAAAATACCTACCCAAAAATTGCTGCCAGCTCTCGGACTATATGCAGAAAGAATGTTAACCGGTCCCCCTATCTAAACCACTTTAATTCTAGATAGTCAAGTGTGTTGGCGCTTTGCCAACACAGCTGCGATGTGTTCCTGCATTATTGTTTACAAAATATGGACAGATAGGTCGTTATCGGATTGTATGGATATGTTGTAACCTACTTCAAGTCTAGTGGGTCACTGATTTTAAGTTATCCGGATTTAATATTAGTCCAGGAAACAAAGCTAAAAATAGTGCATAACCTGTCATTTTTTTCAAAATGCATAGATTTGAATGAAAATTTGGGAGTAAGCTTCACTAACCCTCCTTTTCAAAATCTCCATTATGCTAAAGGTAGCTTTTTATTTAAGGGTGAAAACTACCTCTTATTGCAAAAACCTTCAAAACTTTTATATTAAAGCTTAAGTCACATAAAATTAGGCTCATATAATTAAAAAATAAGTTTTAATTCTTTGAAACAGAATTTAATATATTTCAACCCTAGAATCAACCTATTTAATAAAAAAATGTTTACCTAAAATTAACATATTGTCAGGTTTAATTTAAAATGTGACGCTTTATTATAAACCAATACAATCTTAGAATAAAAAAAATATACAAACCACGATTTTTTTTAAAAATAAGCATAACTCCTTCAGTTTTTGTGATAAAAAGGTCTTTAAAAAAATATTTTGATGGTCTTTTCAAGAGCTATAAGGTCCTATATATTAAAACGGTTTAAAACTCTTATTTGTTTAAAGGTAGTGCTCGTCTATACACACACTTTTTGAGAAACCCTGCATTAAAGCTTGTATAAGCTGTAAGATGTAAACTTAGTGCTTACAGCTTAAGGAGGAGGGGCCAAAGTTTGTTTGGTCAAAAAAAGGCCTATTTTTAAGAATTTTTCATAACACATTGTTATTATAGATTTATTTTAAAAATTAGTATATTATAATAGAACATTTAAAAAATTTTTAGAAACAATTGGTACAAAAATATAAAGAAATAACGGATTTATTACAGTTCTCCGCTGGTGCCTCGAAATTTTTTTTTGTGGTACCGCGAATCCTCAGCACTGGATTATTTGAAATCAAGAAACAATTTTTTTTAATTAGTTAATTAGTTTCTCTCTTAATTGACGCCGCGCTTTTTTATCTAATCAATTTTTTAAATTTTCATTTTAAAGTTAAAATGTCGATTTTTTGACAATAATATCGACCTTCAGTTTGATTTATTTGGGATACTCGCCTTACTACGGTCCGGGTCCCGGGGTATACGAGCTGATCCTGTCCAGCCATATTGACCCCTATGAACTTGCAGATTGCCGGCAACAAAAAAGAAGAAAACCCCCAAAAAAAAAACAAAAAATTACAAATACTAATTTATGTTTCGGTGGCAGGTCGGCCACCATTGTCAAGAGAGAAACTAAAACAAAAAAACTAAAATTTAAAAAAATTTGGTCTAAAAACTTAGAAAATTCTGATAGCTTTTATACTTTTTAATGACGTTTTATCATAAATGACATTAGGTTATTTGACTGGTGTATGTATAGTATTCAAAAAGACCAGAAAGGTGGGTGGTATTAATTGATTTTAAGTTTACCTGAATTTACTTCAGCATCAAGCATAGGTAACCATGTATTATTTAAATTAATAGATATAGATGTTACACATCTATCTTTATTTAATAAAATAAGTGCACTTTCCTTTATGTTACGTTTGAACAAATTTCCTTTGCTAAAATGCTAGAAGCATTCCAGTTTATTATGTGGTTATTATCAAATGCGTGTTGACAGATTTTTGATTTGTGGAATTCTATGTTTCTAATAAAATGTTCTATGATCTTTTATGCGTTTGGTAATGGTCTGGAAGTTTCACCTATTTCAAATTTATTACATTCACAAGGGATCTTATAAATAACATTTTTTGTGTTTTCGTTTGTATTGTATGGTTTTGTTTTGGTTACTTGGGATCTAATAGATTCAGGCAAACTTAAAATCAATTAACACACCATACCACTCACCTTTCTGGTCCTTTTGAATACTATGCATACACCAGTCAAACAACCTAATGTCATTTATGATAAAACGTCATTAAAAAGTAAAAAAGCTATCAGAATATCAGAAAGTTTTTAGACCAAAAATTTCTTAAAATTTAGTATAATTTTTTGTTTTAGTTTCTGTCTTGACAACGGTGGCCGACTTGCCACCAAAACATATATTAGTATTTGTAATTTTTTGTTTTTTTGGGGGGTTTTCTTCTTTTTTGTTGCAGGTGATCTGCAAGTTCATAGGGGTCAATAGGGCTGGACAGGGTCAGCTCGTATACTCCGAGACCCGGACCGAAGGGGTCCCATTTTCCAAAAAGTAGTAAGGCGAGTATCCCAAATAAAACAAACTGAAACATGAATCCGCCACAAAACTATAGAACATATTTGATAATATCGACGTATTTGTTATTAAAAAATTTAAAAAAAAAATGCCCAAAATTTGATAGTTATTTTTAAAAAAGAGAAAAAAACGTTACAAATTTTTAAAAGATGGCAGTAAAATTTCTTTGTGGGGGGATGGGGGTTAACAAAGCACCATATCCAGAGTTGTTAATCGATACCAGGAAACAGGAAACTAACCCGAAGACCCGGAAAGGCCGCAGAAGGGTAACTACGGCAGCAGATATCTTTTTTGAGATTAACGGGGTTAAGAAGTAGGCATACCACCCTAGAAAGGGTGCAAACAGATCTGTTGGCTGCTCGTAATGTTCGAATAAGACGACAGTTGAAATAGGCTGAGAGAATCAGGTTTACGAGCCCGAGTGCCAGCTAGAGGTCCACGTCTTACCAATATTCGAGTAGAAGACTGCAATTTGCTAAAAAAGCAAATTGAAAAATTCAAGATTGGTCCAATATTTTATTCACGGATGAATCAAAAATTTTGTCTATTCAAAGATAGGCGGTACCAGTATATGGCGACGTGGTGAACGGCAGAGCAGGTTAAATTTTTAAACTGGCGGTGGTGGCTCATCATTTTTTGGGGGGGAATTTTTTCGAGGGTGAGGATTTAGTACCAGTAAATGATGGAAGACTAAATGCTGACAGGTACATAACCGATATCCTGGGAACCCCATGTAGAAACCCAGGCTTATCGGTAATAATTGCAATGCATGAAAATTTGCTCGTCCACAAGCTCCAATTATTTGGCAGTACTTAAAAGAGGTCGAGAAAACACCTAAATTTGGGCCCCCGCACGCAGCCCCGGGATCTTAATCCGATAGGGGATGTCTGGGACCATCTAGAATGGAAAACGGCAACATCCGGCACCAATAAGAAACTGGATGACCTTCAAAATGTTCTTTTTGACTTTTGGGAAAACAGCCGAAATACCTCCAAAACATGTTTGGGAAGCCTTCGAAGACGAATGGAAGCTGTAATTAGAGAAAGGGGGCGGAAACTCTGCCGTTGGTCGGAAAAGGGCCCCTCTCGCTGGCACAATTGTCGGGAGTGCCTTTCGCACCGATCGGGACGGTCCCAAGCCCGAAAAAAGAGAGGAGCACACAGGTACACAATACACATCATCACGCCCACACACACATTTAAAAAATCTAGATTGGAAACGCAACGTGCCGAAGGCTGAATGGTCACAAGGATATATGTGACGCGAACGTCCCGGGCAGGCAGCACCCTGTATCGATGCCTTATCCAGCCATGCGGGCTCTTTTGGACGGATTACTTCCTAGCTACTGTGGACCATATGGGTAGCAAACAACCATTAACCAACCAGCAACACAAAAAAGTTAGCCACGACCAGCTACAAAAACCCATAGAGGGGGATTGACAACCTGACAGACGAACAGGTTCAAAGGCCAATCGGGCCGAGTTCTAGAGTTTCCAAAAAGTGAGCCTTGATTCAAACAGAAAGCCGCGTATAAAGGGCCGTTTTGAAAACTTCATCGCACACGAAACCCCCCAAAGGTAAGGCAAGGACCGGCCCCCGAAAGCCACAGCAGCCAGCCAAACCCAAAAAGGACGAGTTTCAGGACAGAAATTCCTAAAAGTTTAAAGGGGCCGAGAGGGGGACAAGCCAAAAAAACCCGGGCCCTTTTATGACTAGCATGTCGTACAAGGCTGCGCAGCAGGAGAGTTGCTATCGTCAGGAAGGTTTCCCAGAAGACCAGCCCGACGACCGGGGATGGAGGAAGTCCAAGCCCCAATTTTTAACGCCTTACAAAATCCCAGATGGCGGGGGGTTTTGTTTTGGGAAAAAAGCAAAACCCCAGGCCGGGATACCTGAGGGCACCTGCGCTGAAAGCAGCGCAGAATGGCTAAAAAAAGACGGGAAACACCTGCCCCCGGGAGGGAGCAGGGGTTAAAGGCACTGACAGACAAGGACTTTTTCGGGCCCGTCACCTGGGACCGTTTTCATCCCGGATGAACGGGGGAAAGAATGCCAGCCGAAAGAATCCTAAAAAGGGATATCGGTAAAATAAAGGCCTAAACAAAACTTGTGGGGAAATCCTGGGGGGGCAGTCCCAAAGGACAAAGCAACCCTGGACCTTCTCCATGGACAAACAGCTCGAAGGTCTGGAAAATTAACATGAGCCCATACTTGGATTCGAAAGCTCGTTCCGAAAAAACAGGACAAAGTCAACAAATTGTTGAAGACCCGGGGGCCAGACATCAAAGGCCGGGCTCCCAAAGGACCGCTGAGGAACCTGAGGCCAGTACACGGGAAAGGGCCCGGGGCCATAGCACCGGAGGGGGGAGGGAACGGGAGGTCGATACTGACGAGCTTCTGCTCAAAGTGGCACCAGTCCGTGAAAATACATACAGTCTATCAGCAAATGGACACTGCCACGGGGAGGAGGCCCTGTTGAGGAGTCGATCCTCCAGCCCTCTTAGTTACAAAAAGGATACCATAAAGGTGATACAAGTGAACCTTCACAGAAGGCTGCCTTTTAGCCGTGCTGTGTAGAAGGTTCCAAGAAGAAGGCCCGGATATCCCCTTATACAGGACCCATGGCTAAACAACGGAGTCAGAGGACTCAATCCCCTGGGGGTGTTACTATTCAATAAAACCCCAAAAGCCTGATTCTTTATAATAGTAATAAATCAGCTTTAATTTAACTCAGAGTCCTAGGACTTTGTTAATACAGGGAAACGCAAAAAACAGCAGAGGGGAAGGGACTAAGACCTGGGTAGTCTGCTGCCTATTTCCCCAAAAAAATGATGTTTTTTTTTAAATAAAGTTATTTTTTTGTATACATGTTTTGTACAATATTTTTGATATTTTTCATCTTTGGTAAATTAAAATTTTGTCCACTGTAGATTAAACTGATTTAAAAAAAAATATTTAAAAATAAAGAGTGATATAATTTTGGGGGGGTATATATATATATATATATATATATATATATATATATATATATATATATATATATATATATTCTTGAGATGTATACATTCATATTAAATTAAAAAAAATGAAAAAAATGTTTCAAACTTAACCTCCTCCCCATTTAAGCTGCCGATATATACAAATTTTGGGAACCAGTTTAAATTTTACTATTAAGTCTTCTTTTTTCGGGCTGGTTTTTGTTAATGTTTTTCCATTTTCAATTGAAAAATAAATAATTTTAACGGGTTTTATAATAAACATTATAGAACAATACGTGAAACATTGACATTAACCGTAAAACCGCGCAGCATAAAGTAACATGATAGTTTTCAGTTGTTGATTTTATAAAGGAGGAAAGTCAACCCCGACGTTAAAAATGAGGAAAAAGAAAAAATATACGGTTTGGAGCTCATATATGTTGGGGATGTAATGACATAAAGAAACATTTTTTAGATAAAATTAATTTGGAGATTTTGCATTGTTTCGGGAAATTACAAATATGGAGTTAGTTTCAAAAGCAGGTTCAAATATGATCCTGAATTTTATTTTTAGAAACAACAAATGGTCTTAGCCATAATTACGTCTTAATTTTTATTTTCAAAATTTTAGAAAATATCTCCTTTTCTTGTTGTTTTAGGTGCCTGGGTCACTTTTTATCTCACTTTAGTAGGAGAATACAAAATTTAAATTTAACCAAATTTGACACAAACACACAAAATATTGTGTAAGTCACGGGAATACACTATATAGGTCTGTTTGTTATTCAGAAATAGTGTACACTATTTTACACTTTTTTTACGAAAGCGCTCTTATGAAAGGTGTATTTTAGGACTACCTGTGTAGACGAACACTGCCGTGGTTGCACCAATGGGGTTGTTCGAACCAGGTTTAGATTGCCTCAGGCGGAAGCCGCGCTAAATAGACGCACCCTAAGAGGTGAAATGGAAAAAAAATCATGTTGAAAGAACACGACCGCCGAATCAAACCAAATTTAATCCTATATTAACTGAGACAAAGCCTTAATTCTGACAAATTGTGTTTGTCTAGAAGTAGGTTCAGGATTTTTTGAAGAGGTTAAATATGGAAAAAAGCATATTAAAACAACACGTTACACTGTCACTAAATTTGGTACATTAATTGGTTGAAACAAGGTTTTAATCTTAACAGATTTTGTAAGTTATGGACGTGTGCTAATAATGTTGCTTTAACAGGTTAAAGCAACATTAATAGAATAGTAATAACATGAACTAAACTAGTAAAGTTTTTATACATTTTTATTTATTTTTTTAAAGGGGCAACCCCCTTTATTTGTTGGGTTAATTGATGGGAGAATGTAATTTTCTATACAATTAGTTTTTAAAACATTTTTCCAAGATGATAGATAGCAGAGTTGAAATTTTAAATGTTTTTCCCAAAAAGGATTCTTAAAATCGCTTTTTTTGTACAAATTATATCGTAGTACGCCATGTCAGAAAACCCAAAATTTTAAAAAAAGTCCGCCAAAGGATATAATTTTTTCAAACCTTCTAATTACTTGGGTAAATAATAAACATCGAGTTTCAGTTTTTTTTTAAAATAAGGCTTTAAATAAGAACATTAATAAAAAACATTATGCTAATAATGGCTATATTGGCATCATCCAAAAATCCTTCAAAACATTTTAGAAATTTTATTATTGTTTGCCTGTTAAAGATCCCCTTTTTAAAACACAGATCCAACAATTTTTATTTAAAAGGCAGCACCATAAGTTTAAGCAAAAATATCTTTTGTGAATTGAAAGGATGATGGCGCAGGAGATTGCAATGCTCCAAATGTTGGTTCTTTCGAAACATGCCTCTTACTAAAAAAAAAAATTTTCATTGTTTAAAGAAATTTAAACGTAAAAAGTTTGGATTTTCTTTTAGCAGCATTTAAAACATTGGCAAAAATTTTAAAGCTTTCTAATCTTCTGTTTGCATATTTTTTTCTGAAAAAAAGTTTCATCAGGGCCCGATGCCATTTTTTTTTTGGGAAATTATATCTACTATCAAACCTCTCCAAATTACAGCATTTTAACACAGTAGCATAAATGAACTGTTGCCTTATGATTTATTTTGTAGTCACCTTTTAAAAAACTGGGATACACATGTACTTTTTTTTTTGTCATAGAACTACGGGGTAATTTGTACAATTTTTTTAAAGTATTCCATTTGGGTGCCTGCGTCCAGTTATGAAAAAAAAATTTAACTTGAAATAACTCCGCTATTTTTCATTTAGGAAAAATTTTAAATAAATACTTATATATACCCTTCTCTTTTTAAATTAAAAAATAACAAATACTGGGTGTGCATAAAAAAAGTATATTTTGAATAACTCGTACATCTGATGTTCATTTGTTTTTTATTATCGTATTGTAATCAGCGTAAAATGTAAAAACTTTGCTATTAACCCCTTGTATCTCTTTCAAAAAAAATTTAAACAATAGTGCCACTCACCTCTTCTTATGTAGCTCTTTTAAATTTTTAAATCCCAAATTTTCATATTTTGCAGACGTTACCTTAACCCCACGGTGCTTTTCCCAGATTATGGAAACAGGAGCCAAAGTGTGACGTCACGATGGTGCTTTTTTTTAAAGGGAACACTGTTTTTTTGTATATAAATCTTTTTTAAAAATCAATGGTGCAAAACAGTTTTTTTTATATTTTTATTTTTTTCTTTGAAATTACTGAACCGATGGGGAAAAAAATTTTTGAAGGAATAAAAATAATCACAGGAGGTACCTAAATATATAAAAAAATATACAGGTTCCTTTTAAAAAAAAGGGGGCACCATCGTAAACTTTAATTTTTTGTGACAACATGTAAAAATAAAAAATTATTTTCTTCAAATGCACCGGGGTTAAAGGTAAGTTTGCAAAATATAAAATTTTCACAAAAAAATAAATGAGCCATAAGAAGGAGGTGAGCTGCAGAACCCTGATATATATACAGGCACAGATTCGAGTGCATGCATGGGATCTCGGAAAACCGAAAGATACGAAGTCGGTTAAATTATGGCAAGTTGCGCATTTAGGTGCCTAACAATACGGATTAGAAAGTTGTAAAATTCCGAGTACTTCCGAGATACCCGGGAAAAAAACCGAAATTGCTGATTTAGTTTTTTATTTTTGACGTTATTTAAAGAGATATGAAAACAAAGACATTTCATCTACTCTTAAGCTCTAAAAAACAGCGTTGAGGATTTCCGAAGACGTTTCGTTTTCGTTAGACCATCATCAATTTATTTAAAATACGGACCAGGTTTTTATTTTATTTTTTAAACCCCTTTTATTACCCCCATATCAAAAAATGTATAAAATTTAATATTTATTAATTTAGGGAAAACCCCTTTTTATAAGAGGTATGTAGTGTTCCTTGGGTTCAACCCTATTGTCTTTATGGAAAAATGTTTATTTAAAAAAAATATTAAGTGTTATACATCATTGTAATTGGGATTATAATTGCTTCAAAAATGCAATAAACAATTGAGTGCCGATTTAAAAAAATAAAGTTGATGATGGTTTAAGGAAAACGAAACGCTCGTACGGAAAATCTCTCAACGCTGTTTTGTAGAGCTTAAGAAGTGGCCATGAAGAAAGTGTCTTTGTTTTTCATATCTCTTTAAATAACGCCATAAAAAAATAAAACGAAATAAGCAAATTTCTTTTTTCCGGATATCTCCGAAGTACTCGGAATTTTACAAACTTTCTAATCGGCTGTTGAAGGCACCTAAATGCGCAACTGCCATAATTTAACCGACTTCTGTATCTTACGGTTTTCGAGATCCCCATGCATGCACTCGAATCTGTGGCACCCTGTATATATACAGGGGTCAGTATAAATTGGATAATAAGAGGTTAAAAATTAAATAAAACCAGGTCCGTATTTAAAAAATAAAGTTGATGATGGTCTAACGAAAACGAAACGTCGTACGGAAAATATCCCAACGCTGTTCTGTAGAGCTTAAGAAGTAGCCATGAGAAAGTGTCTTTTGTTTTTCCATATCTCTTTAAATAACGTCAGAAAAATAAAACAAAATCAGAAAATTTCGGTTTCCGGATATCTCCGGAAGTACTCGAATTTTACAAACTTTCCAATTGGCATGTGTTAGGCACCTAAATGCGCAACTTTTTTTCCTTGGTCACGGCATCACGCGTGAACGGCTGGACGGATTTCGCTAATTCTTTTTTAAGAATTTTTAATTAAAAAAAAATAATAAAGTTGTGCGGAAAATAAAAATAAATAAGAAAACTTAACGATCATGCAAGTGGGGCAGTATTTTTACTGTAGCGTCCTCTATGAGAAAGAGGCAAAAATATAATCTTCAAGAAAATGTGTGCCATCTAACAATGTGTGGACAAACTATTCGCTAAATGATTGTTTCCTATATATTCCCTCTCCGGAGATAAATTTTTAAACTTTACGGAAAGATAGCCTTACGTATGAAAATAATTTGGTGCATTCGTCATACATAAAAATGAATCTGTATCTTCCTTGGTTACGGCATCACCCGTAAACGGCTGGACATATTTTGTAGTTAACAATTCGCTGGTTAACATTTCATTGTCAGATTTTAAAGATAGGAAAACAGTTTTTATTGAAAAAAATCAATAATTCTGCCTGCGGCTTGCAAACTTCACTTGTGGGCGCTAAAAACTTAGTTACCGCACATACTATATAATTTACTAATATTAAACTGATCGAACTGACCTTAAGTTTTATACCTTAATTCAAAACAAATATTAACAATGACTTTAATAGATCGTAATGATTGCTAATTTTTTCCACCCTATTAGCCTTTGTTTTTATTTTTCGGCGTTTGGCGTATTAACTTATATTAAATGAATACGCCTTAAATTTCAGTTACTCGGAAAAAACGATAGTCATACTGCTTATATCAATGATAATCACCTAATCCAAAATTGATTTAATGATAAGGTATTTTTATTAATAAAGAAAAACTGTGTTCGGCTTAAACTAATTAACCAGAAGAAGATATAATATGTATATGTTTGTGCTTAACATACCTAACCAGCAATAAGTTTAAGTTAATTTTTAAGGCTCGCATTAAATATTTGAACATCTTGTATATTTTATCACTCTAGGATACTGCTTAAATTTTTTACTAACATATGTGCTTTTAAAATTCTTTTAAAAGCCTGTAAATAAATCCTTTTAGTAAGTTACGGGAGTAATATTTCTGCAATATTTCCGTTAATACCTGGTATAATCATTGAATGTCATTTGTCTTAAAATACTAATAAATTTTGTTTACCTAATTATTGTAAAATATAGAGATCCCAACTACTTGATACTGTTTTGTTTTCATTTTTAACTCGGTGGGTCAGAAGAAAAATATTAAAACTAATTTAATATTTGACAGTGTGACTTTCATATTCCAATCAAAACAAGAAATACAGATAATTTTAGTTTAATTTTAACAAACACAAAACAATCATAAATAGATACATACAAAAAATTTTGGAAACTTTAAACTTTGGGACTTGGAAACGTATTTGAAGACACTGAGCCAAATTCGGAATGTCATGTTATTTGTTGAACAGGTTCTGATAAAAACTATAAAAGTAAAGATACAGTACCAGCCGCTAAAAAGTAGTACATTAAACGGATCAGTACAAGATGATTGGGACGTTTAAAAAGTCCTTATCAATGAAGAAGAGTAAAGCGGAATAATCATGTAAATAATGTAGAACGTCATGAATCCCTTAGGCTCTTCTGATGCTATTTTAGCAAAATAAAACTTTGGTAACAAATATGGCGCCCAGCCTGAGAGGCAACCCACCCAACGAGGGGGGCATTATAAGTGGCTAGCTTCTCCTGGTGCTATTTCAAGGGAAGAAAAATTTGGAAACAAACATGACGCGTAACGTGGGACGTCACCTTCTTCAGACGCACTTTTAAAGAAAGAAAGATTTGAAAACGAACATGGCTGTCAACGTGAGGCGTCACGGATGGCTAGCTTCTTCTGGTGGTGTTGAAGAAATTTGGAAAGCCACATATCGCTCAACGTGGGGGTCATGGATAGCTGGCTTCCCCTGGTGCTATTTTAAAGAAGGAAAGAGATTTCAGAAGGAATATAGCACCCAACGTGGGTTCTTGGCTTTTTCTGGTACTATTTTAACACTCACCTTTCTGTAAGTCAATTTATTCTCTTGCTAAAAAAATATGCAAAAGGAAACCTTGTTCTTAGTAAAATGAAACAGGAAATACCGAAGTGCTTGATGTTTTAGCGTAAATTACAAAAATGACTGGTATATTTAAATTTTATTATTTGTGACACAATAAAGGATGAATTTTGAATGATTAAGAGAACTTGATGACAAAATATAAAATGGTCTTCTCAAAAGGATATATACCTAGATGAAAATATAAAATTTGGACTAAATACTAGTTGGTACATTTAATAATCAATATTTAGAAACATTTATTTAAAAGTATGGGGTGTTCAATTTCGACATATTTATAGGATATCTCAGTAATACTTGGTGTTATCAAAAAAGTAATATAGGCGTTGTGTGTTTTTTTTTTGGGTCTAACTTAAAATGGTAATGGTAAATTCGTTTACTTAAGATTAAATTGTCAATTTAAGAATGACCTTATATTGTTTAGTTAAGAGATACAGACAAATGTTTTATACAAAAGTTTCTTTATAATGATTGTCGAATAATCTGCTACAATCTAATATCGCAGAAACGAAACTATGTTGACATTTAAGTTGTTTTAAACATTTGACGTCAATTTCATTTTTACATATTAATTTGTGAAAATGACTTTATGGCGCGTTTTCTTTGTGGGTACTGAATGACACTGAACTGTCAGACTCGGCTATGCAACGCTTTTAATGCAATCGGGTAAAAAAGCCAGATACTAAAATATGACCAAATGCCTAGTATATCTGCTATTTATGGATCGATTCTTATATCGTCTTGAATTTGAGATTTGCAGATGTCAGAAAATAGAAACTGGAATTGTCATTTCGAAATCTAAGACCGTTCAAGTATTACATAAACAGATATATTACAAACATTTACCCCCTCCTCCTGTCAGCAAAAGTAAGCAAAACCCTTACCCCCCCTCCCATACTTACATAAACATTGGTTTATGTATTTTTCTTTTAATTTGTGGGAATCCCCGAAAATGCATATCGTTTTTAAGCATAGACAATGTGGGGGTTGTCATGTGTAAAAAAGTAAATAACTCCTGCTGACCTAATCACCATCTAGTACCCCCCCCCCATTTCATCAAAAATATGCAAAACAAAGACCCCCGCCCTATAGTGCTTACGTAATACTTAAACGGCCCCTATGTTGTTAATATTACCCAATATTTGTACCCTGGTGATGATGCAAGAAGATTGGAAATTTGTCACTGATTTTTAAATGAATCAAACAAGGATAGTTCTTCTCACAACATAATTATTTGGTCAGATGAAGGCTGAATAACAAGTTGCGGTAATTTTAAAACATAAAAAAGAGATTGGAACTCCACAAGTCCCCACTTTGTACGACCTGTTCGTCAACAAGGTTGATTTTGGGTAAATGTACGTAAATCCAGATAGATATCTGGACATACTCCAATCAAACATTTTCGATAGCCTTGATGATTTTCCTTTAAATGAAGTCTAGAGATTTAATTTCAACAACATGGCGCCCCTATCCATAACACTCTTCGCATAAGAGAGTATTTAAATACTAGCTTTGGAAACCGTTGGATAGAACACATAAACCTATAAGGTGGCCACCACGATCTGCGGATCTAACACCTCCAGATTTATTTCTTTGGGGAGTGTTGGAAAATTTAATTTATAAAGAAATTATTTAACCCGGCAATAACTTGAATAAAAAATTCGTGAGACCTTTGCAGTAATAAAACCAATATTCATCATGAACGCCTTAAAATCCGTTCGAAAAAGATGTCAACGGTGCATTGAAAACAACAAAGGGGCTTTAGAACATTTGCGATGGTTCCCGTTAGTTTTTTAATTTACTTTCTTCTGCCTACTATTTCCTCTACTACCAGTATGTTAAAATATATTGTGTCATGTTTTTCAGCTACAATGTCAATATAGTTTTGTTTCTAGAATAGATTTTTTTCATAGCCTACTGTGGTTTAAAGTAATAAAGTTTAAGGGGTTAGACCACTGTAGCGGGTTCAAAAAATCGATTTTTTTGGTTTTAAATGATAGCTTAGAGTCTAAAGAATACGGACCAATCGGTTTTATTCCCGGGAACACTTTCCTTCGCATTATTTTGGGGCAAAAACTAGGTGACTACCTGTGAAATGCCCTGACTTTTACACGGCAGCGAACGAGAAGCGGATCCAGTTGCCTAAGCGGCAACCCAACGCAAAAGGACGCAAACCCAGAAGGCCAGTTCTACGGTGCTGGGATCGCTAACTGAAGGTATAAGCATAACGTAAATTCGCCATAACGGCACAATCCGATAAGGAAGTAGTTTTTAGCTAACTAGAACGCGTTTTTCATTCGAAACACCTAATTCCATGAAACATATAGTTTATCTTTAAACGCGTTTATTCGAAACCCTGTTTTGCAAGTCGGGCGAAAACGAAAGTCATATTTCTGATTAATTAATCGACTGAATCTTTTTGTAACTTATTCAAAATACTTTTTCTAGTAAAGTAAATGAGTTTTTTTTATCTTTAATTTTTTTAATTTGTAATTCACTAGTTTAAACACTTCTAGTTTATGAAACTTTTATCGATTTTGTCCCCGAACGACCCTTGGCTGCAAATCGTTTTCGCCCGCAAACTGCTTCACGCCGGGGACGCCATTACTTAGACGACGCAGCGCCATCTCGCTGCACATTGAAAAGGTGTAAATAAGAGGAAATATTATTTAAAAGATTGGCAATAAAATGCTAAAAACCGCTTTCGTCTAAAGTGTTACTGTTCGCCAAAAAAATCGCAAAAATGAGCCTGTTTTTTGGCTTCTGCAGTGGCTAACCTCTTAAATAAATTGCATAGAAAACCAATATAATCTATGATGTGTTATATTTTTGAAAGGAGAATTTAATGTGCTATCCTTTTAGATTTAAATATACAGGGTGTTTCATTTAAAAAAATGAGGTTAGGTCCAATAACTTTTTTATCTGACCCCGTATACCTACTTATTTTGAAAACGGCAGATTATTCAACGATCGTTTTAAAGAAAATTTTGTAAAAAAAAACATTTTTTTGTATCTCTTTTAACTAAGGAAATATAGCGTCATTTTGAAATTGACATATTTTAAATATCTATATTACTTTTTTGATAGCACTAACAATTACGAAGATTCCCTATAAAAGTGTCGAAAATGGGACACCCTGTACAATTTTCCAAACCTTTTTCCACTAAAATCATAAAAACTGAAAAACTGATTTTTTTTCTATAAATATGACCATTTTCGTTTAATTTGTATGCTGATCTTTTATTTTATTTTAATCCAGTTAAAACCTATGATCTATAATCTTTTAAGTATTTCCTCATATTAGGTCTACAATTTTCAAAGCACAACAATGTTTTTAAAGGTACGTTTCTTATCAGGTCTAGAATCCTAGTTTATGTCTTAAATTTTAAGTCTTATCAGTAGCATAAATTAAAAAATCTTATTGTTTTGAACCAAATTCTACTTAATGACAAACTGTGAGTCATAGAATGATATGACTCTGCTTAGCTGTAAATTACCTTGTATTTTACGCTACATGATATTTAGATTAAAGAATGTTAAACGTGAATTGCAAAATCTTGTTGGGTTTTTTAATTGCTCAATAAGTTAAAGACACTTGCTAATACGGTTTTTGGTTCTTGTTTAATAATGTCTTAATGGAGGTGGCCCAAAAAGTTTCGAATTTTAATGCCTAAGAATTACACGGCCGCACAAAAAAAACCTTTAAGGTCCGAAAAACTTGACCATAGTATATTTATGTTTTTGGGGTCGTTGAATCCGAATCCGGGGTCAGTTTTACCCCATCAGGTCAAGGTCAGGGGCATTTCCAGGTCAATTCGCAACCAAATTTGATGGGGTCAAACTAACCATGGATTCGGATTCAGGGACCTAAAAACATAAGTATATCTTCAAATTTGGTTGCGATTAATTTTGAAGATTTGACTTTCAAATGACCTTCATCCTGACTCAAAGTTCCAAAAGACCTAAACAAGGTATCTTCATGTTTTTGGGGTGGCTGAATCCGAATCCGGGGTCAGTTTGACCCCTTCAGGTCAGGGTCAAGGGCATTTCAAGGTAAAATCTGCAAAATTAATTGTAACCAACTTTGAAAAGTATATGCTTATGATTTTAAAGTCGCTAAATATAAATCCGTGGTAAGTTTGACCCCATCGGGATATGGTCAAAAGATATTTTAAGGTCAAATCTGGCAAACTATAATTTTATAGATTTGACCCCGAAATCGTACTCAGCGACCTCAAAAACATAAGTATACACTCTTTAAATTTGATTACGAATAATTTGACCTTGAAGTGCCCTTGACCCTGACCAAATGGGGTCAAACGGACTCCGGATTCGGATTCAGCGACCTCAAAAGCATAAAGCATGGTCAAGTCTTTCGGACTTTCAACTTTTTTTGTGGACCTGTGTAATTAATACTTGGTGTATTTTAACTTTATTTAGTTTTTGTGTAAATGAATATCTTTTTGGAGTACTGTAAAAGATATTCATCCGAGATTGGGGTTTGAATTATGAACGGGCCAGACTTTACTTACTTACGTTCCGTATCTGTTTTTTAGAATTAAAGCACTTGTTCTTCAAAAAAAATATTTAAAAAAATACTCATGTCGCTTTTCCACACACAATTCGCAAAATATTATTCCAATAATACCGACAAATTAAAAATAAAATCTAGATCACTTTAAACACAATTAAGAATAACGGAAGAGACAATTTGCGCCGTTTGCCTCGCAAGTTGAACAATGGAGAGCACCAAACATATTATTTTCAATTTAAAGTATCTATTATATTTTATTAACAAATAAAAATGGCAATAATAGATCCTCATAATAGAAATAAAAAACATGATGTTTAAAATTATCTAAAAAGATGAAAGAGAAATGTTATTAGTTATTACATAACATATTTGCAAGCACATTTTTTAATAATATGTATTTATGACATTTTTTTGCATATTTAGAATGAATAATTTACCTAATAAACAAATTCCTAAAAAGAGGTGACTACTCGAATTTAATTACAATGTTTGTGTGTGTAATATTTATTTTTTATTTATATATTTCTTTAATCTTTACAAAGATAAAAATAGTATTATAGCCATGTATAAAAGTACAGTATTACAAAATTTTATTTATATTATAACCAGGTTAAAACCTGACAGGTCAAAATCATTTTTGACCATTTAGTGGTCAAAAATGGTCAAAACTTAAATAATGCATACATTTTTAGTTATAAACATATTTAATTCAGTCTTTAAATGTTTAATTTACATGAAAACAAAAACAGCAACTCAAAAATCATAAACAATTAAATACCTTAAATTAAATTCGCTGTTATAGAAAAAAAACATTTCAAAGGTTTTTCATCACTTAAATTAATAAAATCGTTTTTTGTTTTTGATACACTGATTAAGTTCAGAAGCGTTGCTGCGTGCCGCCTCACCACTTCGTCCGCTCACAAGTTGTGCAGGTGTGCGTGGCGCGTGTGCCGGTAGTTACATATAGTTTGTCCAAGCTAACATTTTTGTGTTGGCTTACATGTTCAAAAACAAAAATTACTAGATTCAACGTCAAAATCAGCTGATTGGAGTAAATCACCCAGTAATGGATTAACGGCGTTTCAATTTTTGTATTATTTTTTTTTATGTTTGGGTGTGTTATTTCGTGTTTTAAAGTAAATAGTGAGATTAGAGATTACTTTGCAGTGTTTTTATTTTTTTTGTGTGGACTATTTGACATTTTTTATATTTAATAATTTATTTTATTTTGGACTAAGTTTTTATTTTTATTGGTTTTAAGAAAAAAACCACTGGAATAGATATTTTTAAGTGTATAAATCACAATGATTACTGTATTTCGTTTGAAGCGAAACCCACTTCAGGCTGTGATGAGTCGGAGGTAAGAAAATATAACCTAATAAATATTTTTTGAAAAATGATCAGAATAGTGATCTTGCAAAAGGTAAAATAACTCGTTTTAAGAGTATCATAATCTAAAAATACATCCTCAGATGTGCCAAATATTTTAAGATTTAAATATATTTATGAATGTATTTTTTAGGATCGCATAGTGGCAGTTGCTGACAATATAAGAAGCAAAATATGAAATTTATAAGTAACTTAGGCTTAATGGAAAAACCAAATGTGCAACGCATGAAAGGAAATTTTCAAAAGGTTTTATGGAAAATGAAGATTTAGGAGAAAATAAAAATCTTTGGGTGTTTCTCGATGAAACCTGGATCTTCTCGAACAGCTCTTTCCGCAGGTCTTGGCAGGATGACGATGTATATTTTATTGGAAAACATTCTAATGACTAATTATACGCTAGAAAAAAAATGTACTTTCCTACACTTAAGGAAAAATTGAAGGGCCCATTTTTTTTAAATCACAAGGTAAAGCACTTTTACAATCCTCTAATAAAATTTTGTTTTGCCTTATAAATTATCACAGTTTTACAAAAAAGCTTCCTCTTGCACACCGACAAGCTGTAGAAGACCTATTTCTCTTTTAGGAATATTTTTACAGCTTCTGCTTCGAAGCATTAGCTGTCATAATTCCTTCTTTTTTATATCCCAATTAGAGCAAATTAAAAGTCTACTTAGGTGCATCCCTTTATTGTCCACCTCACATTTCCCACTTTTCCGCACCTTCATCTCTAGAGTTTCGGGACTATGAAATCTTATCAGTAATTTACATCTTGCTTCACTCTAGACACTCGTAGTATGTGAACACTTAGACTTTAAGCATAAGGGGTATCCTGAGAGAAATACACATATATGACAGATTCGGTAGATACCTCAGTTAGGGTCTCTTTCATACATAGGACATATGATTAAACTTGTAGCTCTTAGACAACATTAAACTACAGAACACACTTGCTGCATTCTTATGAAACATTAAACTATATTTAATTAAAAAACTAATGAAATACTTATATTTTCCTTAGATACATTATTCTACATGCTGGTTCAGAAAAAGGATTTGTTGATGGCGAGATGAATGCTGAAAATTTTGAAAAGTGGGTTAGAGATGATCTACTACCTAATTTGAAAAGGCCTTCATTAGCAATTTTAGGTAATGCCAGCTACCATAGTAGGTTGTTAAAAAACTGGCCATATAGTGGCGGGAAGAAAGAAACTATGGTTAAATGGTTAAAAAACCGAAATATTCCTTTTGCAAAATCGGCGACAAAATAGATTTTGTGGTGCTTGATTCAGCGCCTACCAAAGTCTCTCAAATCTTATGTCGTCGATGCTCTTATTCAGGAGGGTGGTCATCAAGTGCTGCGCTTGCATCCATATTGTGAATTCAATGCTATTGAAATGGTATATATTTAAAAATAATAAGACATTACCTATTTTATGGGACCCACATCATTAGTATATTAATAAGGTAAATGGTAATAAAAAACATTTACAAGTTATCTTCTTTTTACTTTTTAGCTTTTCTTTATTAAACTACCTTACTGCTTTTAATAAAAAACTAAATATTAAATGACTATTTCATTTAAACACATTACATCAATGGCCACACGAGTTGCCAAAATGCTTGAACTCACAAGCATCCATTTACAGTCCAGCTGCTAAAACGTCAAACCTACCACTTTGTCTGCTCTCTTATCTTAAAAGTGTCCAGTCTAGTATCTGCTGAGTGCAGATTGCATACATTTTTCTTTCGTCATTACATACTTTTGCTTTTTTCATAAAAACCCCTGGTGGACACTGCCACTTCTAAAGCCTTAAACACGACCTTCCAACGTTTTTGATAAATTTATTTTATAAAATGTAAGCATCTTATTGTGTTAATGATACTCTGAATAAATAAATTATTATTACTGTTTTGTTTTATTTATTTTATAATTTAATATAGGAAGCAGCTAATGAAGTTTTATCAGATGAAATAAATCGACTTATCTTTAGGCATCTTTAAAAAATTGTAAATTTGCATAATAAGGGATATCGAACCATCCCTTACAGTGGGATATTTTATCAGGATATTTTAATTCAACTGTAAAGAGTTTGCCTGCAAATATAACAAAACATAACAGGTCTGTTTGATATTCAGAAATAGTGTACAATATTTTACATTTTTTTTACGTACCTAAGCGCTCTAATTGAAGGTGTATTTAAGGACTAAGTGTGTACAAAAAGTGTAAAATAGATAGGCGAAAATGATAATTTTTAATAAAATATTATGGCCAAACATCAAGCTTTCACAATTTATGCAAATATATAAACAGCAAGAAAAAAATACTGATAAATTTAGTTATTGTAATCTAACAACAATTTTTTTAAGATATTAAAATTTTGAAACTCCGTTCCCTCAGTACGGTCCTGACTAAAATTCTTATATTAGCCAACTTGAATCTAAAAAACAAAATTAACTAATATGTAGGGATATTCGCATTGCCAACATAAAAATGTTAGCTTGGACAAACTATACTACCAGCACACGCGCCTATACCTATACTAATAGGTCATCATAGCGATACATAGTTGCTAGGCTTAAAAAATATATATTCGGAGTTTTGACCAGTGGTTTTAACGAGTTTTGGACGGTTAAAACCAATTTTGACCAGTGCCCTGGTAAAAATCGAAAAAAAGTGGTTTTTTGCCAACCCTGAGCTTAATGTTAGACAGCATAAAAATGATGCTTTTTGAACGTTTTAATACGGACGGGCAAAAACGGGCGCTTTTGAAAATTAAATCATTCTTTGGGGCCTTCACGAAGATTTCCTCAAAGTAAGAACAAAATCTAAAATGAGCTGGCTTTGCCAATTAGATGATTTCATTCCACTCTATTCTACAGGGTGTAACATAAGTGATGACTTTAATTTTAAGGGGTGATTCCTTGTATTTTTTAAAGTAAAAAAGTTCATATAAACATATGTCCGGAGACGCTTCGTTTTCGAGATACAGGGTGTTAATTTTTTTTTAAATAAAACAATTAAAAATGAAACCTTTTTGTCCGTTAAATTTTCTACATATCTTGCTTCGTTTAAAGAAAATTATTAAAAACCATATCTCAGCACGTCTCTGGCCTCCATAAAGAAAAATAAAATGCTTAAAAATTGTTCTTATTTGGAATAATATGTACATGTATAAAAATAGCTCTGATAAGAAATTTACATGTTTTTACATTAACATTAACCAGGTACTGTTAGATGAAAGTGTTTTAGTGTGCAGATAACTATGAATAACGTCGAATTAGCTCAAATGCATTTTATTTATGGGCTTGAAGATGGAAATGCTGCAGAAGCCCGTCGACTTTACCACGAACGCTTTCCCAATAGATTAATTTCATCAGAAAGGACTTTCATAAGACTCCATGCCCGACTGTGCGAAACAACACTTACAGACAATTTCTAGAAGAAACATTGCCAGGTCTGTTAGAAGAAGTACCACTAGCAACAAGAATTACAATGTGGTTTATGCACGACGGTGCACCTGCTCATTTTAGTTTTATCGCTCGAAACTATCTTAATAACATTTTTCCTCAGAAATGGATTAGTCGGGGGGGACCTCAGCTATGGCCAGCACGATCCCCAGACCTGAATCCTCTGGACTATTTCTTTTGGGGATATCTGAAATCGCTTGTTTATGCGACGCCAGATGTGGATAAAAATGATCTAAGAAACAGAATTGTAGATTGTAGATTGATGATATTTAAAACTCAAGTTTTATTATTTTTCACAAAAAATAAGTGACGTACAAATAAGCCAAAGGATACCTTATAAAGTTATTAACAAACTGTAAAAATTTCAACAAATTCGGTAAACGTGTTTTTTTGATATTAATGAAAAATCGATTTAACAAAAAAAAATTAACACCCTGTATCTCGAAAACGAAGCGTCTCCGGACATATTTTTATATGAACTTTTTTACTTAAAAAATTACAAGGAATCACCCCTTAAAATTAAAGTCATCACTTATGTTACACCCTGTATTTCTATTGGTTATCATACACTGAACACTTCAGTAGATAATAATTAAATAGGATTAAAATGGCTAAGATGCCTTTTAATTAATAACGCATTAAATTAGGATAAAAATAAAATGATTCGATAAAATTGTGATTCACACCTTGAGCGTGTTATTATTTTTACAATGTTTATTGAGTATGTGCTAAAAATTACACAATTTTAAGTTTGTAATATTGAAAGTGCATTTAAACTTACCATCCATTAAAATATCCTTCGGTACAAAAATGTCAATAAACATATTGGTTAGGTTATATAGCCCAGCCATTCCTTTTGCGTTGAACTGCGTACTGCTATTATACTTTGAAGTGTCATTATAGTCAGTGTAATTAACATTATCGTCCAAATCCAAAACGGCTTTATCCAAATTAGCGGTTATTTTGTTAATTTTTGTTGCAAATCCACCTAAAAACAGTAGTTTAATATTTAGCAATAGGAAATATTACTATTTATATTTTTTATGAAATAAAATACATGTTATGAGGTGCTTTATCGAATACACAAACCAAATGCGAAAGTAAGCGATATTTAATGTTTCAAATCATTTCACATTAACCGATTTCAAGCGATGGATTGATATTTGCTTTTTATAAATTGTATTTTCGTTATTTGTTTTCAAGCGAATTTAGTCATCATTAGTCAACGATAACTGTCATATTATTAACGAGGCTGTAGATGAAGTCTAAAACATATTAAAATTTGACGTAATAATTACTGCTAAATACCATGCATTTAAACTAGTGTGTTTCCTTTATTTCCATATTTTTGAGGTAACTTTTGGCGAATGTTAAAACTGACTTAGATCCCACTAGCTAAGTGGGGTTAAACATACTGGACACCTACCACTCCAACCAGCAGATTGGCTGTGGTTGAAGACACTGTTTTAAAGTGCCGTGTCACACACAGAGGTTTCTTCATGTACCCGGTGGCTTTGTAGTAGCGTCAATGAAGCATTTTAGTTAGAAGTCCTCAAGAACAGCTTCCATTTGGAGGGGGCAAACAAATATTCATATATTGTTTAAACAATATGTATGATATTTAAATGGAACAATTATTTTTAAATCCCTGTAACTTTTTTAATAACAATTTTCGTCATTTTTACACAAAACTTTTTTGAAGACAATTAAATTTCCTACAAAAATAGTTTCATAATAATTTCTCGTATTTTTCAAAGTTTTAAATATATCGTGGAAATTTCTGAGAGCAGAAATTTTACTCAATTTCCGGACTGTAATAATTGCTTATAAGATATTTTTTATATAAAAGTGACATAAAATAAATAAACATAACGAAATTAAATATTTATAGATTTCTTTAGGATATAAACAAATCTGAGAAACATATTCTATATAAGATATTTAAGAAAATACCATAAACTTTAAATAAATAATGAGTTATTTACCAGAAATTTTAAAATATTTTTTTAAATGTCAAAAATGTTTTACTCAAATATTCAAAAAATGGGAAATTTAATTTTAATTTATATTTTGCATATCGGTGATTTCATCTTCTTCAAGTGGTGGGTGGTTATCGCAGTCACTTCCACTGCAAACACTGCAAGCCGGTGAGCAATAAAGGCCACTTTTTCTGCAGCCACACGCTGAACAGCATCCTATTTTGCATAAGCAAAATATGATTTTTAAGACGTTTTTAGGAGCTGCTGGTTGCGTCACTTTAACTGGTTTTAAATAATCGTCTTTTTGCCAACCCCATTCTTCAGGAGAAATTAAAGAAATTAGAGAAAAAAGAGCATCGTTTATTTATTTATGCATTCACTGGATGTGATACTACCTCCGCCTTTTATAATACAGGTAAAAATAATTTTATTATTTTTTTTAAATAATGATTATAGATTACGTGCAGCAGCTAAAACTTTTATCGTTGAACATCAAAGTGATGAAGTACTTTTCAATGAAGGTGTTAGTTGTATACTCACAATGTATGGTGCTAAAACTGCCAAAAATTTGAATAAACTCCGATACAAAGGTTTCATAGCATTAGCTTCAAAAGATAAAAGTGTACAACTTCATTCACTACCTCCGACAATCCTCCACAAGTTCAGCAGTGGAAAATTAATTTTCTAATCCCTTCTGAAGAATGGGGTTGGCAAGAAACGCTTATTTAAAACCAGTCTGAAAACGTGTTAAAAACTATATTTTGCTCATGCAAAATAGGATGCGGTTCAGCATGTGGCTGCAGAAAAGGTGGCCTTCATTGCTCACCGGCTTGCAGTGTTTGCAGTGGAAGTGACTGCGATAACCACTCACCACTTAAAGAGATGAAATTTTCGATACGCAATTATTACAGTCAGGAAATTGAGTAAAATTTTTGCTCTCAGAAATTAAAGTTCACGATATTTTCAAAAGCATGAAAAATACGAAAAATTATTATGAAACTATTTTTGTAGAAAATTTAATTATCTACAAATAATATTCTGTGTAAAAATGACGACAATTAATATTTAAAAAGTTACAGCGATTTAAAAAAAATTGTTCCATTTAAATATCCTAAATATTGTTTAAACAATATAAATATTTATTTTCCCCCTTTAAAAGGTTTCTGATTTTGAATAATATGGAAAAATAAAATTATTTTTAAGAAATTATCAAAATTGGAGCTGTTCTTGAGGACCTCCAAATTTTGGCAGCTTTATGTATTCATTGACGCTATTGGTTTTCCTCGTGAAGCCTTACAACCCCTGACCCTGCATAACGCTTCACAAGTATATCTCACAGGATCATTGTATCTCATTCTCCTGACAAAACCTATATTGGTTGTCTTTAGCCAGACTTATTATTTTATTTATTTTTAAAGCCGGCAATAATCTCTTTTTAATTTTAAAGTGATCTTCCAAGCATATTTAGATTTGATGGGTTCAATAAAGTTGGACATATGGGTTCTCCATGACTCCAACTACAGCAGATTTACAATGGTGCTTCTACATTGTTTAAAAGTGCCTTGACAAAATTGAGCTTTTCCTTCATGTACCTTATTGGCTTGGCTCCTTCTGACAGAACTTATGTTATCTTGGTTGTTTTCAGTAAGACTTATTTTTTTAGCCTGCAGTGTTTTTTTTTAATTTCGAGGTAATCTTTTACCAATATTTAGAGTGGATAAGAAAAATAGAGTTAGACATATTGGTCTCTTACCACTTCAACCGTAGCAGATTTATCTGGTTGTTTTATGAAGTGCCGTGTCAAAGTCAGACTTTTTGATTAGATTCAATTAACATGACATGTTCTCCTTTATTTACCTTGTTGGCTTTGGCTACCTTTATTGAGCCCTACAAGTCTAAGTTTGCACTAGGGCTCCCTCTGGAACCTCACATGCTCGGGTGTATCTTCCTCCTCAAAAAGCCTATATGGTTATTTTTAATCAGACTTATTCTTTATTTAGCCCGGCATGTTTTCCATCCTTACATACTTTGTGGCTGTGGTTCAGCAGTTCTAAGGAAAATTTGCCAATTCCGGAAATCTTGGACTATCCAAATTTTCTTTTTTCTGTACCCAATATAACTTTCAGAAAGGAAATTTGAGAGATTAAGACCCAACGATAATAAGGGCCAGTAAAGGAATCTAATTTGTGATCTATTCGACACAGGTAATGAAAAATATAGTAGGGTTTATACTCTAAAATCACCAAAAAAATCCCTGATATTTCCAGGTTTTTCCTAATATTTTCCCATATTTTTCCAGAATCTGAAATATTAAAAATTAAAAGGTAAAGGGTACACAAAAAATATATTATTTTTAATAAATAAAAAATAATTTAAAAACAAAATAAAAATATTATTAACATTTTAGACATGCTTAAACCTTAATTTTTGTTTTCAATTTAGTGAGTGAGCTCCTCATCAAAGCGCCTTTTTTATATATAGTACTATTTTCCAGCTTTGCCTTCTTTCTCTCTAGACCTTTGATATTTGATACCGCTTTTCTTTTTTCCTCTATTTTTTCTCTGTTTTTTAGCTTTATCAATTCTTTTTTTCTTCTAGATACTGAAGGTTTTTTATGTGTGATTGCCATCAAGATATTTTTATTTTTGGAGTAATTTTAATATTATTTAAGCCTTAATAATACTTCACTGCATCATAAACAGTCCGTCTAGCAACCATCGATTTTTCCTGCATATTCTCGATTAACATTTCTTTCTTCACTGAGAATTCACTTTCAACTGTAGCATATCCATGAGAAAATTATAAAACGATTTTAATAAATTATTCAGCAAATTGAAACCTAAAGAAAATTATCAAGACCATTGGAATTGTTATATTGGTCGAAAATGTTGGTATATTGTTCCAATTATATTATAGGGTGTTATATTGTAGGGTATTGTTCCAATTATATTATGGTGTGATTGCCTGCAAGATATTTTTATTTTTTGAGTAATTTTAATATTATTTAAGCCTTAATAATACTTCACTGCATCATAAACAGTCTCTAGCAACCATCGATTTTTCCTGCATATTCTCGATTAACATTTCTTTCTTCACTAAGAATTCACTTTCAACTGTAGCATATCCATGAGAAAATTATAAAACGATTTTAATAAATTATTCAGCAAATTGAAACCTAAAGAAAATTATCCAGACCATTGGAATTGCTATATTGGTCGAAAATGTTGGTATATTGTTCCAATTATATTATTCTTAATTTTTTAGAAATCTTGGAAAATTCCCTGACACTTTCCTGACATTTTTAGCTAAATTCAAATTCCCTGAAATTTCCAGGTTTTCCAGGTTTCCCAGTCGAGTATAAACCCTGTATAAATTTGTTTATAACTTTATTATTTAAAGTAAGGTTGGCACATAGGAAAATCTGCGTGGTTTCGCATCGGGTTTGGGTAATTTGAGGCAAGGATTAAAGGATTAAATGAAAATAATTTTCCAATTACAAAGAATTTCAGATATTTTTATGCTACGACACAAATTAAAACATGGGTTGTTGCATTTTTTAATATAATTTTTTATTAATTTTATTGTTCAAGGATGCCTCAAAAGGCGATAATGCCCCTAGGTGCGCTTGCAGTCAGGTAGATGTATTTTTTTTTGTTGTCAAGTGGTAAATTCTTGTGGTCGTTAAAAAGTATAACAACATAGTGATTTAATTAAATTATCTATCTATAATGTTCATATCACGACATAACAGCACTTCAAATAAAATTAGAAGGCAAGTCGGGAAATAGTTCTGCCATTTCCACGTAATTTCCATCTATATTTTATTTATTTTGATTTTTTTCCTTTTTTCATCCAATAAATTGCTCTCTTAAAGTCCTCTTAACCAACAGCAATCATGGAGTTAGCAAACATATGTATGTTTATGTACATTACTGTATAAAAAAAGTGCTGATATTGACGTTATTTTTAATTAATTTTTATAACATATTGTAAATGAGATAAAGCCAGAGCCAATAATTTAACAAACACATAACACGCAATAACATAAATATTTGTAATCCTTGTAATTATTAGATTTATCTTTGTTATCGTCTTTACCCGAACAAAAAGGTAAAAAGTTCCCTAATCTAGGAATTAGCTCTTATTTTACCCAAGTACCAACCTCAGCTATGCCGCTGTAGTACTAACATAAAGTACCTTTACAATTTTGGTATGTTTTTACTCATCGGGTCCACGGCCGATTTTACTGAAATTTTGCATACGGGAGTTTTTTGGGGCGCTAATAACGAATCTAAAGTCTAATTTTGTCGGAAACTCCTAGTTTTTAAGTTTTAACGCACCACTCGGAACTAACCTCAAAACTGCACAAACTTTCCTAAAATTCCTTCTTCTTAAAATTAGTTACACCAAAAGTGGAAGATTTTATGGTAAAACATTCATTATTCATCATAAGCGCCTACTTTTTAAATTTTAATTGTGTAAAAACGGAGTTTACATTAACGGCATTTATTTTGTTTGTGTTCAAAAAAGAGGATGTTGTCAATAACCTATTTAATCTTTACCTTATCAACAAATCCAAATTCAGGAAAATGCGCCCCTGCCTCACTAATATTAATATCTGACTTCTAAATACAATTACCTTGCAATATAAGTGCAAGAGTCCTTATGCACCCTTTTCATAATGCACCTTTTACAAAAGATTAATGTAATGCTTTTACTTGGATTAAATACTTTTTTATAGGATTTTCCAATTTCTCTATTAAAGATATTTTTTAATTTTTTTTTGCGTTTACTGCTGGTAAAAACAATTTAAATTTGGCGCATTTTAGTTGTACCAAAGACAATGGGCAAGTTCTTTATTCCATCGATAAAAAGTACCCTGAATTTATGCGCGGAACGTCAAATGACCTCATGAGAAGTTCTGATGGAACAAATTAAAACGAAATGTTTAAAAAAGCTCCTGTTTGCTCTGAAACTGTCAATGCTTAGCTGATTGTTGTGTTTCTCTTCCGTATTTATTTATATTTTTTGCTCAAGTATTTTATAAAAACGCTTTAACCTTCCTAATA